>VWZW01000659.1:161813-414949 GCA_013397115.1 Edolisoma coerulescens | reverse complement strand
AAAAAAAAAAAAAAAAAAAAAAATCTATCTCCTCCTCCAAACCAGGGTGTTCTACATGACAATCCATGAATGTGCGTCATGAACGGTCAACTCTTCCGGGAAGATATACAGTTAAGATTCCTCTTACCAATAAGGCACTGTCCTAACTACCAATAAGGCACTGTCCTAACATCAGGATTATTTAGGCCTTTCCCCTTGTGCTGCCCTCCAGGAAGACATTTATCAGCCAGTTCCCACATTCTTTGGAATATTCAAAACTGGGGAAGTTTGGGGGGCTTTTTGTTGGTTGGTTAGGTTTTTTTTTAGCTCTAATCGTCTTGCTGGACACCAAGAGCTGCCTGACCAAGGCAAGTCTGAACATTTCAGCCTTCTGTCCAAGACTGAAATGTTATAATTTATGGCTTAAACATCTTCACAAATTACTTTTGCCTATTACAGCAAAACTGTACAAAAGCTGCAGAGAAAACCACGAAAACCCTGAATAGAGCCCTACACTGCTCCTTGATGGACTACATGAACTATACAAGAGCTTGGTAATGTAAGTAAATGTTAAAAGAGGTAAGGCGATTTAAATTCTACAGAATAAGAACTACTGAAAATAAATTACTTTTTTCAAGGAAAAAGAGTTTAAAAAAATTCAAAACAAACCACCAACAACAAAAAAAACCAACCTCCCATTAGCCAGGCAGATAAGTATTTCCAACAATGTGATACAGAGTGGAGAGTTCAAGACTGGTGAGAAAAGTCTGGTTTACTTCTATTCTGCGTAAAGCCTTTATGTGTAAAGCTCTTTAATTTCTAGTAACACTCCCTCTTGGGATCAACCACCAAACGTGAGAAGAAATGGAACCAGGATTTTTTCTCCTCTTCCTCATGATTCATGCATGCAGCATTCTTTAACCAAAACTCACAAACGTGCATAAGGAACAATATAGTTAAATAGCAGCAAACTGCCCTGCAGTATTTCCTTACAGTTCCTGATGCCTCTGCCCCCAGAGGCAGGGGTGTCCTTGAGAAGAAAGCCCTCCTAATCTCACACTGAAACAAAGACCCAGAAGGCTGTACACCACTTGCTCTGCTGTCTATGAGCACTGATTTACAAACTAATGTAGTAAAAAGTTAAGCTCATTCACTGTTGGCAGGATAAAATGACTCAGTATTAAATACCTACAGAGCTGAATCTCCCAGAAAGATGATGGACCAGTTGTTCTCATCTCCACTGTAATTTTATGAGCCAACAACTGTTATGGTACAAAGTGGGAGGCAACCTCACATCCCCTTTTCAACTCAGAGTCACAAGTGCAAACCTTGTTTCTGGGGATTTCTTATTTTTACCTGACATAGCTGTTACTAACCAAATGCAGTAGAAATAAATAAATAAATAAAAAAATTAAGTTCACTTGATCAGAAATATGCATTACCATTTCTGAAAAAGAAAGGCTCCTTCTATAAATTGCTATTTTTTATGTCTTCTAACACTTCATATTTCTAAATTTCTGTTTCAGAAACACAAAATTTGTTTCAGAAATTTTGCCTCCAATATTCTTTACAATAACAATTAAAAAATTGCCATACATTGCAAAATTAGTTACGCTATAAACCACCTATTTTAAGGAATAAAACTGTGATAGTGACCAAAAATATTCCTCTTCTAAAACGATATCTCTTAATATCAAGTGTCTGATAGGCATAGTGCCCAGGGAACTTTAGCTCACACATGCGACCTTTATTTTTACTTACTGGAATTCATAAGAAAGGGTTAACTCCTGGCATAGTTTTGGTCTCACTTCTGAGTAATTGCAGTTAAAAAACCACTTGTGACACATGAGATTGGAATGATGCACTGCTATGCAAGACAGTTAAGTGAAGTGCATGTAATCTTACCATATCTTTAGAGCAAAATAATGGTCATAGCCTCTGGTGTGCAGTGCAGAACCATGCAGAACTGTGTCTGCTCAGGACAAGTTCCCTCCTGCACCAGCCCATACTCCCTCCACATCCAACAGCTCTGCTGATAACGCTGTGCTAACGCACACCATGCCTCACCCTGCTCCTGAGCCAACATTTCAACACGGGGCTGCTCCATGTACTACACCCAGAGAGAAAACTTTTCTCTTTTGGAAAAAAAATCCAAAAACATGAAGGCTTTGATAAACAGATAAATAGGAGGCTTTTGGTTCATGTCAGCACTTCTACAATCACATTTTTTCACCAGTCAGCATTCATCAGGAGAGATAACTGCTGGATAGTGAACACTTTTCAAAGAGCTTGGGGATTTTTTTTTTTCCTTTGATTTTCCTTGCCTTTCCTCTATTTCTCTGAGCAGCAGTTTTAGTAAGCTCTCTCTCCATCAGAAACCATCTGGAACAGATTTTAACTTTGTGGCAAATATTGTCTGGGAATCAAGTGCAGAAGGAGGAGAACACAAAACACCTTGTTTGCCTCCTTCTTTCAGCTCTTAGGAACAGGAGCTATGCTTCCCAGCTGTATTTGACAGAAAGAAAATTAACAAAAGACCTCAAGTATAACCATACCACAATCATCATCTCACTTAGAATAATGTATTTTAAAGGCGTATCTACTTCTACAAGCAAATCCATGTCAATACACTTTATTGGCATGACTAAGTACATAAATATTTCCAAATTAAAAAACATGACGGACACAATCATCCACAATTTTTCCTATTAGAAAGATCAGCTTCACGTTATAATTCATTTCAATTTCAGTGCCAAATGAAACTAAATTAATTTGTTGGTCTGGGAAGAGGGAAGAGATGTCCTCTTATTCCTCCACCGAGCTGGCTGCTGGTGGAAGGGACACTGTCTGCATTCTCATCCTTGCTTCAGCAACAGCTCTTCTGTCTCCAGCCTCCTCTCTCTAGGAAAGTAACTGGGAGCTAAAGAAATAGCCCTGCTCCTCACTCATTTTCACGGGATGAGAAAAGCATGTTCCTGTTTCCCTGGACATCTGGAGACAGTAGTCTGGTTCTGCTGCTTCAGTTGCATAACCCTGTCAAGACTCAGACTAAAAATAACAGCAAACTCAGAACACAGATGACAATAAAATGTCACGCAGTGCTACTGCTAAACACAACATCAGCCACGGACAGATGTGGAGGCAGTTGGGTGACAGAGAGACCTCCATGAGCAGAAAGGGACCAAGACCTTGGTTTACAGCTGCTAAGAAGCTACAGACACGCGGAACAGCTACCCAGTCAGATGTTTCCAGCAACTAGAAGTGTGAATTTCAGCATATGTTACCATTCCCCCACCACCATTCACACTCATCGTCTTTTAAAACACATTAATCACCATAAGTCAATTGACACAACATGCAGAAAGAACCAAGTAATTTTTTTCATCGGCTGTTGCTTACACTGACATCCGTCCTAAAAAACCCTGGGTCAGATGAAGGACGTGTTAAAAAACTAACCCAGATAAACACCTCTGAGGAATATAAACATGATTAAACATCAGAGAGGTGTTAACACTGAAAAATATGAGTGTCATTAGTGAAGTTACAAATATGAATGCAGAGTTTGAAACTCTGCCATTATTTATTCCAGTAGAGGAAAGGATAGATAAACTTCCTTTCTTGGTCCATCACTGAAAAAAAAGGACCCAGAGGATTGCAACTGCAAGCTATAAATCTGAATGATGAAGGAGCATTTCAGACAGTGCTACAAAGCCACAGTGTTTACCAAAGGAAACAGGAATTTTTAAAAATAGGTAACTCCAGGATATCATCAAGTGTGTAACGCAGATATAAGCTCCTCATTCTTGCAATGTCCCTATTCCAAACTGATATTGCTTGTACAAAATACTAAATCCCTTTTTGTTTGAAGAATTGTGCATTTCTCTCTCTTTAAAATACACTAGGAAACTTTATTTTATTGCAAAGAAGTTTCAATCTACTACAGGAATCTACTTAGGAATGCCATGAATTGTCTTGCAAACTATTTCTCTTAACTCGGAACTAGGAAAGGATCCTGAAGGACCCAAAGAATCACAGGACCCAAGGAGATATTAGGAAGCTGTTTATAATCTGCAAATGTGATTTGATCATTAAGATTGCCTTTTCTGGCGAAGTAGTACTTAAACTCATATGACTCCCAATGAAATTCCACTTGCATATCACCATAGTCTCTGCAAGAGAGTTTTACTGGGACAGATGCATCTTACTGTGGATTTTGAATGCCACACTTATCTAGCATTGAGTGAAAAACATCACTCAGAAATCCTACCATTGGAACAGAACCATGGTTTTGTCCAGTTTACACACACCAAGGTAAGAGTTATTTTATTGTAATTACTCCATATAGTCATTTAAGAAAAAAATTCTTAGTTGTGCATTTATTTCAAGTAGAAACATTCCCCAGAAAGCACAGGGCCCATCTGCATCTGTTTCTACGCACATCATTCAAGAAACTTTCCCTACACTCAAGGAGTTGCAATCCATGGCAACCCCTTCAGTCTCCTGTACTTGTGGGAGGCCTTCTTCCATGTATCGATTTTCTTTTGTACAGCATCTGGAGCAATGTTTTCTTCCCCTGGAATATGTTTTGAAGAAACTCCCCCAGACTTTTGATAAGCTCTCGGCCAAATTTTAAGAGCAAGACTGGAAATTCAAAATGATTTAATACCTCTTTCATGTTTATAAAACAAACCATTGTGTCCTTGTCCAAGAATATTTGAATGTGGGAAGTTAAGAAGAAGTTTAACTTGAAGAAAACTTCCCACGCAGTTAGTAATTCTAATCTGTTTATATCTAGGCTCAATATAAAGTCTGACTACGTATTACTTTGGAGTCAAGCCACTGTCCTGAAGACACCACATAATATTATGCAGCACCCCACCAGAATAAAAAGTAAAACTGTCACATCCCACGAAGGAAATCAGGGTCCTGAGTTCACCACTACAGAACTTCTAGAGCTCTCAACTTAGCCAATTGCAAAGTAAAGGATTTTTTGTCGCAGGGGAAGACAGAGAACAAAAACTTGTCATTAGTAGGCACGTTCTGAACACAAGGAGATGGGTACAATAAAGTTAAGGGTCTCAACACTAATCTTCATTCAAAAAATGCAATACTGTACTTACCTCACTTAACGAAAACCAAAATAAAACAAAAACGAAGCAAACAAAAAACCCAGCATCTCTTTAATTGAGCATGATCTCAAATTTGGAGAAATGAGTCCACTAAACATCTCAGAAGTTCTGTTCTTGAGAAAGAGCCAAAGTATACATCCTGGAGGATTAAAACTAAGTGAAGAGCACATTAAATTTGATTTAAACATACCCTGAAAATTTAAGAAAGATACAAACACCAAGCTGTCTTTCAAGTAAAAAGAAAAAAAATTGTTTTTCTTCACAATCTCTGCAGGGCAGCCAATGATCCCTTACAGACAAGAGTTCTACATGCAGTGAAGATAACAGCAGTAAAGACTTACATAATCCTTGTGACTTTATTTATGAGCACTTCCATAAGTAGAAATTTTTATCTGGTTAATAAAGTATTTTTGTCAGTAAACTGACAAAAAATTTATACCAACTGAGAACACAAACATGGATTTCAAAGTGGTCTTTATGAGCAAACTGACCAGAATTAGTCTTGGATGAAGTTTATAGCTCCAGAAAAGAAATGTGCCAGAATAAGTAGAATGCTGGGGTTTGTTCAAACACATCTCTTCATTAACAGTTAGACCAATGTACAACAGCCAGTCAGTTTGTCAGGAGTATTCTTATTTGTTATGCTTGAAAAATAACTAACTTCATCCCTTGCCACATGGTCTTAAGTGATGGAAGTGGGAAGATGAAGCTTCAGAAAGAAAAACAGCAGCCACTTATTGTAAGCTGGAGAGATACCTAACTCAGTAATGATGTTCTGTTAATGTCTTATTGCAAAGTTCATTTACCCCAGAGGCAAGAGAAAGTTCTCCTAAAAGCTGGAGTAGTAACAATAATAATTATTAAAAGGATTTATGGAAATAAATTAGTTGTGGTTTGGTTTAGTTTTTTTTAAAAATCCAAGAAAAATGAAAACTATTTTTCAGTTTGAAATCAGGGGAGAATAATGCTGGAAATGTGAACTTTTTCCTGCTTCATCCATTCATATAAGATTCCCTCCTATCTCAGAATCAGCTATCCACTTATAAAGTACTTCAATGTGGCATTAGAGTTAATTTTGAATATTCAATGTTCCCACATAATTTTCTTGCTTTTTGTCACTAAAAAATTTTGAGAACTGAAGTTTAATCTAAAACTTCCAAGTTATTTCATTATAGCTACCAGAAAACATGCCCTTTATAAACAAACAAACAATCCCCAAGACCGCCTTCTCAGCTCTTTGATCAGACTAAATGCATATTAGCACCTAAATTGCCACCATCATCTCAATTGGTAGCATAAATAAGTTAGGACCCTGTTACTAACATATGCTAAAGCGAGCTGGAGTTAAGTGTGATTACACAACAAGGAACAGATCATGAGCATGGCCAGAAGCATTTATGCTTCGTTTAGGGCATCATGGTCTACTCATAAAAACATCACTCCTCAATAAATAATAGAGTGTGGCTTCACTGTCCCTAAACTACCCGAGCACATTTCAGAGCAGACAACTTCAGTGCATAAGACTACTCAGAAAAAAGGGAAGTATCCTTACCTAGTTTATACAGGTAAGAAACTAAACCACAGAAAATTACTCGACTTCATCACATTGACATGACAGCCCTGTAGCAAAGTGACCCCCAAATTCCCAAACCTTAACCTGCAGTTCCAAGAACACAACCAATCCACAAAAATTTATTACTGCCTCTCTTCCTAAGTGGTGCTAGATGTACATACAAGCAAGACTTTACTCTGAAATCAATAATTTTTTCTTATTCACAAGAAACAGAAAACCCAAATAGCAAAATTACTCCCCTAATCATATTCACATTGTTTTTTTGGTAGTTTTCCCCGTACTATTTGTGTCACTTTCTGTTTGAAAACATCATCAACAGAGTCACAAGTTCTAACTCCATTTGTCACAATATACTGTGCTGAGCACTGCAGCATCTGAACACCTTTCATGAAAAAATGAACGTGTGCCAAATACAACCACACTTTTTGAGAAAATGGAGGTGGTAAAGGGATAAGGAGTAGTTCAAGGATGCAGCCCCAGCATAGGAGGTCAAAATTGTTTCCACCCTCCAAGATGACAGTCTTAATGCTCCTTACCTACCTCCAAATGCGTTCATTAGCAGCTTTAAACAAGATCTTAAAGATCCTGTTCATTTGAATGGAAAAAAATTGTGATATCATATTTACAGGAAATCATAAATCTAATATCAATGCCTCAGAATTTTCAACCGTATCTTGTATGAAACCTGTGTTTATTTCTGCATTATGATTAAACTCATCAACTTTTGGCACCCAAAAAAAAAACCAAGTGCAAGACGATACCCATTTAAGAAAAGGGCACATTTGCTTTCCTGGGGGTCTCATGTTTTAAGCCAACAGGTTGGTTTAAATTTGAACTGTTGATATCACTAAAATAATATATCAAACTTTAAGAGAAGATCGATAGATGCAGTGAAATTATACTTAGCTCCAAACCATTGGGTGGTTTTCTTCATCTTTTAAACTAACAGAGTCATTGAAGTTTCTCCCGTCATCTTACTCTCTTCCCTCAAATTCATGTCAATCCAAAAAAAAAAAAAAAACTAGTTCAAATTTAGAGGATAAAATTTCAACAAACATTATACAATGACTTGAAACAATCTAATCATTGCCTTCAGTGGTTAACAATACAGAATCTAATGCTTGGTTTACCTGAACTACAAAGAAACACAGGAACCCCAGGCAGCTCATCCAAATCAGCACAGTAATACCCTGATCCTGCACTCCGTACACAAGCATTTCTGTCCTCTTTCCCAAGACTGTTCCAGGAAGGGCAGATGAATTCACAAACTTTACCAGTATCCAAAATCTAGTAGCTGAACTTGCTTGTGCCTTAGAAAAAACACACTTCTTGCTCATAAACCACTGTAACCTGATCAACCACAGTGACTCAAATCCGTCATACCAAACTCCTTCTGAAAACAGGAACAACCAGCTAAAAACCTGTCCTTTAAAAATATTTTTGCACTGTGCTAAGTGACCCTTAACCAACAATATTAGATGCAAAAAATGTGACCATCTCATAATATCTGGGAATAGTGTTTTGTTTGTGGGTGTAATTTTTAAAAGCAAAGAGACTTTTAGCTCAGATCCACTTACTAGCATGGCAAGACAAGTGTGCATGCCATGTTCTCACTCTCTCAATCAGCAGACAAGGCACCAGTAAATTTGTCTCTTTTATCCAAAAGTGCAAGGAATAAAAAAAGCAATTCTGAACGTCTTCATCTGAAAATGGGAACTGTACTCCAACACATCCCAAAGAGGAAGAAATGTTATTTTTGTGTCTGGACACAATTTGAGTCGAGCTTGATAAGAATACTTCTAAACTCTGAAGTGCTATGTGAACTTCACCCTGTGTTGCACAGCCCAACAAGGCTGCTTTTGTGGATGACGATACAGAGCACAGACAGCAAAGCAACCACCGCGCTTGTCCGTACAAAGTTACAGTTTTAACTCCCAATTTAGAAAACACACAAAACATATTTGTGATTATGCATGAGACAGGCTACTAATTCAATTTATACATTTTATTAATTTAGCTCGTCTCTCCTGCCAAAAATGCAATCACCTTCCAGACGATGAATGTCAATCAGGTAAGCCAAAAGCCATTTATCAGCTTTTAGCTAAGAAATATTTGAAGAGCTTAAAAAAAGGCAAGCATTAAAATGCAGATTGGAACAAGCATGAATGGTTTGATTATTACATGGAGTCCTGGGGTGGAAAGAGGGGAGCACATCCTGTTTTGTGGTTAGGAAAAGTTGGCAATCTGAATCTGACCCCCACCCTTTTTTGTGAGATCTCTGCATAATAAATTCAACATTTCCGAAGAAAGCTTCCATTCTCCTCCAGAAATCCTGTGCAAAGGAGTAAAGAAAAGTGGGTCCTCCACTCCATTTTTTTTTCAGTCATCCACAGGATTTCCAAAAATAATACCTGCCCAGATGTTGAATCAGACTTTCAGTTTATTTGCAGGCAGCAGAATCAGTAGATTTCAAATTACCTTCAGATGCTGTGAGTGAGGAAACATCACTTCCCTCCAAATTCAACATCTAAAAGTTTTCTGCATTTTTATGCTTATTTTAAAAAAATTATAGGCCAGGAATTAATATATGAGGTCTAAATCAATGCCTCTTTCAAAGATCAGAACTTCTGGACTCAAAGAAATCCTTAATCTTCGTCAGACCTGGGTGCTAATGGTACCCAAACATTGCACCTCAGCCACCTGCATTTCTTATTTTACTGAAAAAAAACCCACAAGCAAGACCGTAGAACCTACACCCAGTACTAAAAATGGCAGACCATCTCAGATAAATAATTAAAAATATATCTGTAGTTTTAATTCAGTTTTTTCTTAATTCAGTATTAAGAATTATTCTTGACCCCTTCCAATCCCACATTTTTCATTTAATTAACAAATTTAACCTCAAAATAGGGCAAAAAGATGGAGCCTGTATCTCTAATGCTTGATCACTGTATTCAAACCTGGATGAGGTGGGAGGGGAACACCAAAATTCCCCTCAAAACAATAACAAGCCTGTCCACCAGGTAGGTATGCCATGCTCCTGCAACATGGGAAAGGTTTTTGTCTCAGGAAAGTACACTTCGTGGTACAAACATCTGCTATTTCTTCTTAGTCAAAGCACATCCAGAGCACGCAAAAATACAATTGCAGCATATTCTCAAATATCTGGATGCTTCTATTAGAAGAACAGTTTATGTCTGGGAAATGAAGATTTAAAATAAACAAGGAGCCAAATGCCTAAAGCCTTTAACCTGGGCAAACTTCCATTCACCAAAGTACAACAAAAAGTCAAATTCTTCTCTTTTTGTTAGGTTTATAGAGATTTAAATGGATTTAACCACATTTCTTGAATTCAGATCTATTAATCTGAAAGTTAAGACCCTCTTCTAGTGAAAATGGAGAAAGAGCAAAACTCTAGCCCAGGATTATTTCAATATGAAGCATCAGGTCTGCTAAGATTATAGCACCAAAACAAGGAAAATAATACATTTAAATAGCACTACGATCTGGCCATTATTCCAATGGTCTTGAATTAACCTCTTTGTCCCTAATATTAATCTTCTTAAGAACAACAAAAGGACAAAGATAATTCTCTGGAATTCCAAGAGAGACAAGATAGTTTTTAAAAATGCCATAAGTATTGGTCTTGGCATGTTTCATATAATCCATTTGTCTATAAACCCTCAAAATCACACATGTTAAAATCCTCATCACCAGAAAGCAGCAACTTTTCTGGTTCCATTTGTACTCTTTTGGATACAGAGGAGAAGTGCACACTTCTCTCCTCCATGCCCAAGGCAGACTCTTCTCTCAGGTACTCTGCATGAAATATCTCACCAGAAACACCATCATGTAAACTCAGCTAGGTGTAAACATGCACTGGCAAGAGGAGGCAATTTTACAGTCTGCATCCATATGGCTGAAGGAATAATCAAGGAAGCCGGAGTTTGTACTACTGAGATATCCCATGGGACTTTGAAGATGCCTGTGACTACTTCACAAAGAAACTAAAGCAAAAATTTTGGTTGGTGGTTTTTTTTTTTTTTTTTTTTGGAGGGGGGAGAGTGATGTACAGAAGCAGAGGATCAAGGTTATAATAAGCTGAAATCAATTCTGAATGCTGCACTTTAGCTATTCCTGGAACCTTTTTTTTTTCCCCCGCCATTTGTTCCTGAAACACAACCAGCAGCAGCACCAAAGAAGCAAAACCCAAAGAAAATCCTTCTAATAAAAATAATACAGTGATACATGTGCATATGCTTACACACACCCCAGATTAATCAGCCATCCCCTTTGTCATGGTTTAACCCCAGCCAGTTACTAAGCACCACAGAGATGCTCAGTCACCACCCCTCCACCCCACCCTGGTGAGATGGGGAGAAGAACTGGAAGAAAAGGTGAAACCCAGGGATTGGGATTAGAACAGTTTAATAACTGAAATAAAGTAAAATATAGTAGTAAAAAAATATATATAAAATACTTGAAAGAAAGTAAAATACAGTAGCAGCACTAATAATATTAGGAAAAAGAGAGAAAGGAATAAAACCCAAGAAGCACAAGTGATGCACAATACAAATTGCTCACCACCCACAGACCAATGCCTATCCCATCCCCAAGCAGTGATTGGTGGCTCCCTGCCAACTGTCCCCAGTTTATAGACAGAACATGACATTCTATGGCATGGAATATCCCCCTGGCTGCTTCAGGACACCTGTCCTGCCCACGCTCCCCTCCAGCTTCTTGTGCACCCTGTAACTGGCAGAGACACTGAAAACAGCAGGTCTTAGAGTAACCACTACAACCAAAACATGGGTGTGTTATCAACATTGCTCTCACACTAAATCCAAAACACAGCACTGGACCAGGTACTGAGAAAACTAACTCTGACCAAGGTGGAACCAGGACACCCAAGCATCAGTATATTTTAAGTAGTGTGACAACATGCCTGGATGTCTCATGTAAATATCAATTAGGCTGAATCAATAACTAAGAGTATCTGAAATGATACAATATTTCAAGCATATCTCATTCCTAAAGTATAGGCATATTGGTTATCTCAATATCTGGAGATTAAAAGTTGTCACTTAGCACGTTACAAGTGAAGTTTATTCTTCCAACTCTACCTTGTGATAGCAAGCATGTTGGTTTCCTTCCCACGCCCTGCAAAAATTCTATCCCTTGCAAGACAATTACACATTAACGCTACAAATTTTGGGCAGGAAACAAATCATCTGCATTGCTAATCATCTTGTTCTACCTTATTCTCTCACAAACTACTGTAGCTCAAAGGCAATCGCAGTTATTATTCCTCTTAATTTTTTCTCCAGAGAAATACTGAGCTCCAGAGAAATAGTGAGTGGTTGCTCAACCAGCAACCACTGGTTTGCTCTCCACAGAATTACCAAGCAAGTGTCATGATCTCACTTTTATAAGCATTTCAAAATCCAAAATAAAAAAAAAAAAACCCTCTCAAGAATTCTTCTGAAATATTTATACTGTTTATTCATCAGTACTACATAATACAAACTTGTGACATGGTCTGTGTAATCTTTTTCCATCACATTATTTACATTTAAATCATGTTTTATGCAAGTTGGCATTCAGTTAAAGAGTCTCCAATAGCCCTGTGTATATATCTCTTGTGCCATTGAGTCTGGATATAGCCACGTCGTTTTGGACTGCAAAAATAGTAACAAAACACTGGAGGTAGTTCACAGAGCATTATTACTGGGGAGAGAAGTTAACTGTCTCTGTCAAGATGAAGAGAGATTAATTGTTTCACTAAGTCAAAGCGGAAGATTCTATAAAAAGACATCTGAAGGGCAGAGCACACCACGCAGGAAGAGCGAGTGCATTACATACTGGATAACTGAGAGAACTGACCTCATCTGAATTGAAGAAATAGGGGGTTTTTTCTCTTCATCAGTAACCCCACACCCGAAACCAATACAAGGTGTGCTACTGATGGACTTTGCACTGTTCAGGAGCCTAGGAATTACAGTTGAGCAGATTACTAGAAATTCTGCGGCACTGTGTGACTTCCCATTTTGTATAAAATCCTACAGGAATGTGAAAAAGAAGGTTTACAGTCAAGCAAAATCAATTGCTATAGAAAGCTTCACTAAATCAAGCTTTGGAGCACAACTTGGGCACCAGGTTTAGCCACAGCACCCAAATCAATGGCGACTGATGAGGACTGAGAAACTAAAGCTGAGTAAAGAACCCAGAGATCCTTTACCCAGAGTAGTCTGCAAAACACACTTGCTGAACTCACGTTAGTGGTGACTGGTTAACTGAAAAGCAGGTTTATTTTCCAGTTTGTTCAGGCCCCTGAACTTCATTAGAAGCACAAAGAAATTAATGTTACTTTCTAGAAGTAATATCTGTTTTAACTAATTGACACCTCCCCAAAAAGAAGAAATTTGGGTTAGAAGATTTCCCGACTAGCTGAGCTAAGGAGAAAAACTTCGTATTTACTAGGGTGATATTACAGGTCTTCTCTATCTCTGATTTCTGATTCTGTGGTTAACTAAAAAAGCTAAGACATAGCAAATTACCCCAATTCATAGTGAGGAATGTAAATTGTCACACAATGACAGATAGTTTAATCCCTGCAGGGTGTGAAAACACAGTGGCAAAATACCAAATAGCATGAAGTCATAGATATTAAGCAACCAGCCCTTATTTCTTCTAGTTTGGTCCCAAAATAAAACAAAGACAGTAAGGAAAGAAAAAGGCACACAAAAAATCTAACTCAATGCAAAATATTTAAAATAATTTTAGAAACAAGGAATGGCTATTATTGCCTTATGATCTAGTGATACTCTCGTAAAGGAAAACATCACCTCCTCACTCTGCCTTGCTTGAGAAGAGCAATCCTGCTTCCTGGCAGGCTGCAAATTTCAACTGCCCTTGAGAATACATATTTAAAAAACAAACAAAAAGTTTATTTAATTCAAATTCTAGGTTAGAATTCGAATTAAATCTTCGAAGTGAGCATAAGGACATTGAAACCTCTGAAATCCTGAATTTCTGTTAAGCAATTAAAAAGATACAGCAAATCACAAGTTCTAATGCCTAAACATCCCTGTGCACAGAGACACAGTTCTCAGACACAGCTTCTGCTTGGGCTCATCTCTAATTTGTATGATTAGTGCAGTGAATATATGCATCAATAGCCATCTGAGATTTGTTTTACTGGATAGAAACATGCTGCTCACAGAAACACTAACAAGGAGTTTGTCTTTAGATCAATATCTGGATCCATCTGTGGACATTAACATAAATAAGGATCTGTATCTGCTTATTAGAATTTAATATCAAAACCTGTCTTTGGCAGAAGCAGCGTTAAAATCTATGATTAGTATTGCTCCAGAGCTTTTTAAATGAAAATACAAGTCCTAAGGACACTGTCAGATGCATGCCGCCAGATTAGTCTCCTTTACTATTATTATTCTTTTACAGTGTTTCCCTCATTTTCTACTTCCTCTTATCTCTATGAAATTTTTCTTCATTAATACTTTTTAAACCAGTGAGTGCAAGGTCTTCAGCCAGTTTCACCTGCAAAATCTAATGGAAGCGCCCTCTGTGAATCTGACAATTTCTCTTACAGGGAACTTTTCAGCTTTCCATTCTCATTCATCAGTTTCACAGCATCCTCTGCTATCGCAGCTCTTATTTCTTTCTATACATCAGTGTAAATCCAAATCACAGATATGATAACTGAATTCAAGTTTTGGCGAAATTTCAGAAAAACAAAACCAAAACCAACCAAACAAGAAAAACCACCTACCCTCTAACACATACCTCTAATGACATCAGCTACTTCATGCACAAATATTCTTGCCTTTTGCTTGCAACCTTCTCCACTGCTCTTTTTCCACACAAAAGGGTCGTAATGACCAACCTGTGGCTTCCTTAGCTCAAACATCTCCTCAGTAATCCAAGGACAGCTCCAGGGCTGGAGCTACATAAGAAAACTGAGAGGAAAAAAAACGAAGCTGCAGAAGCTCAATGACCTTGGGACACAGGCACAATGCCACCCTGGTTGCTTCCTGTCACTGGGAAGCCACTGACACCTTCCATAATCACACTAGTCCAGGCTGGCTCTTTGCCATTAACTATTCAAGAAATGGGCTTTATTGGCTTTCAGCTAAATGAAAATTCCAGTAGCAAGTCACATGTCAACTGCCCAATAACAAGAAAGCAATAAATTCTAAAATGTTGTACAGGGACAACACATTTAATCATTTTCTACAGAAAAGCAAGAATTTTTTTAAAGGTATTTTTAACAGAAAAACACAAGGGAGTTTTGTTCATGTCTTGGAAGGTGACAACAATTCAACTTAAGTCCTCAAATAAAATAATTCTAATCTCCATCATTCTAACAAAACAAATTCATTCTAACTCAAAACAAATATATCCAACATATCAGTAAATTATCACAGATTTCCTTCACTTTGGTAAATTAAAATAATTTATATCCAACCCAAACCCAAATTCATTCCAGACTGCATACTCCTTTACAACAGATTCATTAAATCATCCACCATCTTCATATACAGTTTAAAAAAGTAAATATTCATTCTTAACAGCTTCATAGATACCTTGTTAGGGCATTAATTCATTTTTAAGTTGTTCTGAACTGAAGAATCTTCTTCTGGAATTACAAAAAAACCCCAAAAAAACAGTAATCTTTTTTCTCTCATTGTCCAAAGTCCAACATGGCTACAAGAAACACTTGTACAGACTTACTGTCCAGAATGATATTGTGAAAATCATGATTGGCATATTACAAAAATGAAATACTACCCACTATGTGTTTATTTACAAGATTTCTAATTTTCTTCACAAACAGCTTAAAAGGATGACCATAAGCAAGACAGGAAATACCAAGAATGTCAACCATCATCCACAAGCAAGCTAATGTGAAACAGAATTTGTAAGAATACAGAAAACAGTACAAATTAATCTAATTGAATCCTGTAGCACCAAAATTTAGCTGTATTTGGAAATGAAAGCAAGACTCTGAGAAAGTATATAAAGATCTGAAACCTATTTCCACATCACATGCATCTGAACAGGAAACTTCCCAGGACTGTCCCCTCTCCTAAAAATCATTAGCACACAGGTGATATGATAATATGATAATAGCACATATCTTGACTTGGAGAAGTTAAGAAAACCTTCTTAACATCATCACTTAACATTGTTGATAATTTACTTGCCTTTATCTCTAAAATAGGCATGCATGCAAAGTAATTTATTTCACACAATGATCAGTACAGCTAAGACAAAGTATTAGAAACTGTTTTTGAGTGAGAGTTGCAGTGAAACAGACAAATTTGCCAAACATAAGCTAGGTAACTGAAAGATATTAGGAGACACGAGTCCAACCAAGTTTTTCTTCCTACTTTCCCAACTATTCCTCCGTTCCAGACCTCACTGATTTCCCCTGCAAGAACTCAGTCCCAAGTTTTTAGCAGCTAGAAGGTGACAAATGTCTAGCAAACTTTTAAACAAAGAATATTAGAAAGAAATGACAAAGTTATGTATTGTCTCTGCTCACTAGTATGAACAGGCCAAAGAGAAAATCTCTTGCTAGTTTTGCTATCACAGGGTACAAGTACCTGCGATTTTTTGGACCTACACTGGACCTCTTCATGAATCATCAATGCACTTTGTCATCAAACCCACAGACAAGAGTGAGACCTTGCTTAATTATTATGTGCCAGACAGACATTTTTCTTGCTCTTCAACCAGAGCTCAGAAAAAGAAGAGAAATAAAATCTTCACCACAGTGTGTGTGGGTGAGATGAGAAATAGCCAAGCATCCATGTGTTCTTCTCTGACAAATGTAAATTTGTGGGCATTCAGAAAATGGTCATTGGAAACACCTGTCCCAATGCATCTGGAAATATTTATATTGTATTTTTATGACATCTGTGCTTGCATACAGAAGGTCTGAAAACAGGCTGAAACACTAACAAGTAATACATAAGCCAAAAAAATTTAGGGGATGTATTTCATTCAAAATCTGCATCATAAAATACTTCTCACATGAGTTAAGAATTACCTCTGTTAACCTGGATGACCTTACTGCAGTATTTTACAGAAATCAAACATACACTTCTGAACTATACAAGACCCCAATCACTGCGTTCTCACTTGGTACATTTAATGTAAAACCCAAACCAATCTTAAATAACGTCCTTTTCCCTCCTTCCTCCTGCTCTCCCCTTCTGAGACACAAACCTTTTCTAGTCCACCAGTACTGGTGTCCATCACCAACAGGCACTCCGGAAAGGAAACAAGCTAGGAGGCCATGGGAAGGCCAGATGGCTACAACTGTGGTAAGCATTAAAGCCATTATTCTGTGGGAAAGTTACACGAGATCCATCACCTCATGTCTCACTTGGACAAGCTAGGACCGCTATCCCTGCCACTTACAGCTCTTTCCCTTGCAAAGAAGGAGGCGTGTGGATGAAGATTAAATGGTAACTAGCAGAAAATAGCCTTTTAGAAAAGATCATCATGATTGCACTATTTGTATAGACCTTTCTGAACCCAAGTCTTCCCAAACTAAAATTAAATACAAGAAGACCTTGTAGCCCTTATGGAGCTCAGGAAATTCCCAAATTTGCTCCTGTTCCATGGATATGAGCAGCTTGAAAGATACAAAGTAAAAAGGCCTTCCAATATTCTTCCTGCTCTGTAGTAGTGTTAAGAACACTACCTCCAATAGAAAAGACTTTTTTTTTTTTCTGCAGTATTTTGGACTTAATCAGGAGTCTATGGCCTGACAGACAACAAATAGTCACAGCTAGGACTACTTTAAAATTTCAGAAAGCTAGAAAAGACAACAGTAAATGCCCTCAAAAAAAGTCATCTATAGAATCTACCTTTATATTTATAGAACAGGAAGCTTGCAAGCTTCCCTGAAATTGAGTTTTGCTTCATTGCCCTCCCTCACCAACTTGTCCCTGCCTTCCCTGGATGCCACAGCTGCTTATACTCTTCTTTTGCACCCACCAAGAAAACCTGCTAATTCTCTCCAGTGAGGCAGAAGAAGTGGAGCATATCCCTGTGGCCCTTACTGAGACACAAGGAAAGGGAAAATAAAACCCGAATTTCCATAACAGGATACATGAGAAGCATTAGTTTCAGTCAGGTGGTGGTAAGGTACCACAGCTCTCCAACCCCAAAATCTAAGCTCCTTAACCAGTACCAGCTCTTAAGTGGGTGCACATGCTGCAAATGGCCTTCACCTTCAGTATCTGCACAGCTCATTTGTGGCTTCCAATATTTCAAATACCACATTCAGAGTTAGAAGCTCGCCATCAAAAGGGTTCAAATATTACTTTGCGTTAGCATTTTTTAATGAATATTTAAATAAACTCTGAGAAACAGGATCTGAAAATGTAATATAACAGAAACCTAGAACTCTAATGAAAACAAGCCATTATTACTAATAAATCATACTCTGGGTTATGTCAGATGGATGAAAGATAAACATCCAGATACAAGCATTAATCATATTTTTCTTAATCTGTAACTTGAGTTAAAAATAAAAGGCTCGCCATTATGACTTAAAATCTTCAGCTGCACTAATACAGCCAAATATTAAAATGAATATGATGCAAAACAGATTTTGAAAAGGATATTAAAAGAATCAGAACTACATTTCAAACCTCATTTGATTTCCCATGCTGACTCTTCAAAAGGCTTGCAAATGCCAACACAAGTCTTTCTCTGTCAAAAATCCACCTTTTTAATATTAGTCATTAACAAAATTCATTGTGGTGTTTTGCTTTGGTGGATATTTTTAAAAAGGTATTTTATAGTTTTCACATAAAATACTCTAACAGATATTTACTGTCAGTCACCTCCAGGACAGCTTTTTTTTTTTACAATGAATGCTATTTCAAGTTCAATGTTTCTTTCTGGTGACTGTTGTGAACATGAACATATTCTGATTAATTCTACAGATCTGCATGAAGTGGAAGGAGTTGTAAAATCTCTATAGTATCATGTTCGTGTCTGAAATTAAGAGAAGCTCTAAGTATACCATCTATAGGATGTTTGACTACTATGTCATCAGTAATTAGTGATATACACAGGAGACTTACTGGTAGACGATGTAATAAATAAAAAGTAACACGAGAAATAATTAATCTTCAACCCTCCTAAATGTCATCAATATGTAATTCAATGAATAAAAGTCCTGTTTCAGATTTGCATACTTCTGTAAACATGGCATGGACAACTTCTGTTCAGAAATGCCAAGACAGTTTTCCTCAGTTTTCTAAATGCCTTAACACAAAGAAACACTCTAATAAGGATTTATTCCAATTGATACTTAAGACTACAGATGAAAGCACCTTATTTCCACCTGCTCACAAAACTATGTTTATAGTTTAATATTACAGATTATTTGCATGCTAAGTATTGTAAATGCTTTGCCCCTCTGTTCCCTAGTTAAACAGGTGATACCTAATTCCTAGAGTTATGTTTTATCTGAAACTATTTTTCATGTTCTTTTTGATAGCTTAAGCCTGGAATTAATTCAGACAAAATAGTTGCATTTTTTTAGTCAATATTTCATGACCTTACCTACCTCACTTGAAGCAATAATCTGCCCAAAGAGACAGAATAATGAATCATTCATAACTAACTGCAATATGAAAAAGTAGAAGAGCCTCCTTTAGAAGAAATTAAACCTGATCCTCTAACTGACTTGCACTGAAAAGATTTAATGTCAAGTGAAAGTTGTACAGAAGATTTAATTGGGGGATTCAATGAAGATAAAAAACAGAGGGGGAAGAGGGAAGTGAACAATTTTGCTTTGCAAAGTTCACCTCTAAGCTTGGACCCTATGGACAGAACATAAAGCCTCTTCTGACTGCACTGTGCTGATGCCAGGGACCTAGGAATTACTGCAGGTGCCTGGCAAGGCCCTGCCCCTGGCTTCAACACCCTCTTGCTGCCTGACAACGGGATGGTGAGCCATTTTGGGAAGAAGGAGCCTGTGAACCGCAAGATGAAAGAGAGAAGGTCCATGAGGAGGGGAAGAGCCTTTGCTATCAAATTAGCACTGCCTATTAGGAATGTGTTATTGATATACTGTAAGACAGCTGAAGGCCATTGTCTTGTTCTGTAATGCAGCAAACACATCATTTCAGTCACAACAAGTGGAGCCTGCTTGTAATTAAACTAACATCTGTTGATACTTAATCCACTTACTCAACTTCTAATACATGCAAGCTTTTTGCATTAATCTCTTATCCATAAGGATGTTCTTTGACCTGTGCTTTGGCACTAGGAAAGTCAACGCTGACTAATCTTAACTATAACCTTAGACCCCTGTGCTTTGGAAATTGATTTTTGCCCTGGGATTCTCATTTTCCAGTTTAACAAATGATACAAAACTAGAAGTTCACCTTACTTGTTAAGATTCATTTGTTGTCCCATTTCTAATAGAAATATTGCATGCTTCATTTAGTCTTCACAAGCTGCATTTCCTGACTTCCAGGGCTCATAAAAAGCAAGGAAATTCAAATTGATAAAGATTGATATAATGGGTTTGTACTCTGTTGCACATTAGCACATTTTTGCAAATAGGGCAGGTGGAAGGAGATAAGAAATGTTCTGTGTGGACTTTCACAAATTTTATATCAATTTCTGATAACAGGAATTCTCTCCTTAGCCTCTTCCTACAATACAGGTTTGCCAGAGGGCCTTTGCCGGTATGTTTAAGGGCTGAACTTGTTTCTGCTTTGGATTTTGGGACATTTTTGGTAGGATGGTTAGAAGTAGGTAAACTGAGAAAAGACAATTACAACAATTTAGGCAATCAGCCTGTGATGCACAAATCCTCTTAAAGAATAGAATCCACCGCAACAAGAATTGTCAAAGCACTAACTCAGAATCAATAAAGATTTTTGTAAAATAAGCAAAAGATTTCTGAAAAGCTAGGACAGTAGCAAAAGTCATAGCTCAAAGGACATTATTCTCAGTATCCTCAACCTATTCCTGAAATGCAATAAATAGAACGTAACAGTCCACTGTAATTGCTAATAGGATTATATACATCAGAAACTATGAAAAACATATTTTTCAAATAAAGGAAGGCTAAAAAACAGCATTATGCAATTAAGTTGGAAGAGCTTTATATGCTCCACTTTTACACTTTAAAGGAAAGTGAAAATTTCATTGCTGTTCTTTTTACCCTTTTTTTAAAATTGCCTTCATTGCATCATGCAGTATAAGAATTACATCACAGCCCCACAGGGAACGATGTAAACAGGTGGGAAGTAGTTTGGAAAAGTCACTAGATTACCTGCACCTGCAAATTATGCTGTGAAAATAAACAGATGGCAATTCAGCTTTGCACTGCTGCCTCCTCCATACCCACCCCCAAGTGCTCTGGTAATGTATCCACTCTATGCTCATTATGCATCCTCAAGTAGAAAGCTGAACACAGTAAGAAATATTCTCTAAGACTGGAAAATATGTTTAAGTGTTCCACATGAATATTAAGTTTATAGAGTCTTAAAAGATACATAGCGGAAAAAAAGGGATATAAATAATTAAGAAGAATCATTAGTCTTGATGCAAATATATGTGGAAAATTGAGCCCAAACTAACAAATTCTGGTTTAGCAATGCACTAGTTAAGAATGTCTGCATTCAGGAAGTTTCAGTTAAAGGAAGAGGAATTTAGGAAGCCTTATTTAATGACAGTTGTGCTCTGTTAATATGATAGAACTGACCAGCTCTTGCTTAGAATTTAAAGTGTCAAAAAAAATAATTCTGGAGTTTTAACATTTTCTTGCAAAGGCATCTCCAATCTCCTTTCTTCTGTTTTCTTTCTTCTGTGAAAAAAGTATATAAAAATTATATTAATGTCATAAAGACTCACTTTCTGCACAGGTACCCAACCTCAGATAAACAAATAGACTGGACAGAAATAATACTGAAAATATGGAAGAAGAAAAAAAAATCCTTTCTACTTATTCATTGTCCACCAAAGAAAACAAGTAAAATATCATCAATACTGTAAATTCTTACAAAAAAAGATACTTTAGTATAATTAACATGATATATTAGCATCTCTTCTACTTTAATGCTCCTCACTGAAGTAAAATGGATGGAGCCTTCCTCCCTCCAGTGAGATACCTTTGCATCATCTATATGCACACAGGGGAACTCAGAAAGCTATTGGGCTCTTCAAGTCAATTTCTGTTTTCTGCTCCTGAGTGATAATCAATAAACTGAAGCTAATGCCAAACAGAATCAAGGTTTGGTGGTCAGCAATTACCTCTGGCTGTTGAGGCCTGGACATGCTATGGAAAAGCACCATGTCCACCCAAGCAGATTGAAGGGGAGAGCAAATATTTTCACTTGTTCTCTCCAGCAACCCTTGTGGTTGACTTTGGAGCAATCAGACAATCTCCAGAGAGAAACACATAGGAATATAGGACCCCCTCAGTCCTTTATTGCAGCAGGGAAACACCGCCTGCTCTGCACAAAGAGAAATAATTAGTCCTGATGATGACTTTTTCTCATCCATTTCTTTAATTGTTAATGTGACTAGAAAGGTTTTCTTTTCAGGTGGTTTTCTAATGTGATTCATTCATGCCATCTGTCAGCACCTTCTATTACTTTTAAATGGCAGGGCAAGCTCTCAGCACATCAGGGTGCACAACGTTAGGGCCACCTTTGTTTTGGTTACCCCTGGAGGAAATGGGAGCACGCCAGCCACACAATTCAGCAGGTTAGCAGTGACAGTGAGTAAACAGCCTGCAATAATGTAATGCACATCTGACAGCCCGACTTGGTGATGCCTTGCTGGTTTTCAGCCACTCTGCAGCAATATATTTCACTGATATTTTTATTGGCAGCATGATAATTTAAGTCTGGTAAAAAGCTCCTCTGGCCAAAAAGGGGAGACAAGGCTGAATTAGCTCAACCATTAACTACATAAATGTTAAGAGAAAAGAAAAAAAATCTTCATTGGGCACAAAAGACCAAAAAAAAAAGGTGCAATAAAATCATGTACATGGAGACTGGGGGAAATTTAAGGCATGTTTAACCTGTTTAAACCACAAGTCTATCCTTGATACTGGGAGGATTCATGAATAAAGTTCATTTAGTAGGAAAAGCTTCTAATCAGCTCATCAATCAATAAAGGTAGCACAAGAAGAGAAGAGCAAATACATAGGGTAAAGAAAAAATTGTCATCCTTTTGTGGTTTCTATACAAAAATCTTACAAGCAGCTTCTAAGGCAAGAAAAGCAGAAATGGGAAGGTATAAAACTCAGGTTTACCAAAACCAGACCCACATAACAAGGTTCTTAACCAGTCTAGACAATTGTAGTAAGTCTTTGTTTCTATTTCAGCTTTACTAAAGTCACTGATATTTTACATGGGAAACAAATTAAAACAAGGATTAAAATTATAAAATGGAAGTGGCTACAGAAGTGATCTGAGTAATGCTGGAAATACTTTCCAGCTGCAGAAAGATCACCAGGAGAGCTCCTCAAGGACAGCTCTTGGCATGGGCTCTACTGTTTTTTTAGTTGACTTGGCAATTAAAATATGAGTGATAATGAAGCTTGCTAATAACACAGATCAGGGAGCTACACTCAATATGAAGAAAAATCAGTCTCCCAGAACGGCATGATCCTGAGGACTGAAAGAACAGGAATGCTATTACAATTAGTAACACCAAAATACACTTTGTAACATCAAAAAAGGAGTCCAACAAAAGAAGCTGCTGCAAATGTGGTTGAGTGACTATAAGTAACAGTGTTTGCTCTATTAGCAGACCAAATTTGCTAGACATTGCTATACTGGAAGAGTGTGTAATAAAAGACAACTTCACTGGCACAGGACTTTTATCAATCACTGGTAAAACCTCACCTAGACAGGAGTGTACAAGTTTCAATTACCATCCTTCAATCCAAAGTGAGGCAGATAATTAGTAGAAGACCTAGAGTTCAAATAGTTTAGTCAAACAAAAGACAGAGAAAATACCAGGTGTCTGTAAACATGTAAGAGGCAGGAGAGTAAAGCCAAGCATCAATAGGGAACAAAAGCTATTTATGCTAAAGAAACAGGTTTTTTGCACCGCAGTAAAAAGGAACAGGTTGGCTATGAAGGAATTTTCATTGGGAGTTAACAGGGTTTTACCTTTGGTCGAGTGATGGAAGGCCTGGGAAAACGTTCTCAAGAAATTCAGGAGAAGGGCAAACCAAAGCTTGATTTGAAAGTGGAGTTTGGTATGTTTGAGTGGAGACCATATACTGCCTCAGTGTGCAAGCAGAACACATTTATGAAACAGCTTAGACCTAAAGAAAGCAGCTTTATGCCTCATCTAATTTATTCAGACATACCTGAGAGTGGACAAAGGCGGGCTGTCACTAACTGATGTTCAGTGCAGTGCTGATGTGTAAGCTCACAGTGACAACAGATGACAGACTTCAGGGAACACATGTAGAGTAGCTAAAGAGGAGAATAGGAGTCTGTTGGCTTTTTTGGGTTTTTTCTCATTTTTTGGCAATAAGATGGGATGTTTTACCACAGAAAAAGTCTCTCTCTAAGTGTAGTAGGCTATGATGGCTCTGTTTATAGTACCTTTGTTTGTAGTAGTTCCTGGCACTTCATACATTTTTCATAGCTGTTTCTTGTTAATATACGCTGTATTCCTTGGAGTGCCAACAAAAAGGGCGCTCAGTTGTTACCAGCCTTCTGTAACTATATAAAACAAGTAGCAACAACAGCAGCTTCTGACAGTCCTCCAGGACTACACCTTATTCGTGGTGAAAGAAACATGACAACTTAACTGCATCACAAAAGAACAGATGCAAATACAACTTTCCCTGCCTAGTCCCTGAGCCACTGGTAACAACACAAGTTTGCAAAACCAGATTTCCTTACTTGTGCACACAAACACACAAAAAGCTCTGTGCATATCCTTCAACACATGTTAACACCATGTTTCTAAGAGCGAAACCGGATATTCTACACAAGCAAATGCCGATATGCACACATGATTACTGTTTTGCATATAAAAAACTGGTATTTTCAGAAGCAAGAGTCAAAAAAATTGATACAGCAGTGCAGGAGGCACCCTGACCCTGTAGACAGTTTATTACAAGGCAGTCTTAGCAAGCAAATCTGAGGATGCATTACGCCGTTTACATAAATCCTTCCCTATCAAAGCTTTGTTCCTTCTTCCTGCCAAATCAATAAATGGTCTCTGCTCCACTTAGAGACTCCTCTCGTGCACTCACTTTCATGTTCTCTCACTCGACTTCACTATAAATGTACCTTTTTCCTCCACATACATCTGGCCCCAGACTAGACACTTTTCACATCATCGCAGAAGGGCAAAACTCTTCCTTCCTTTCATAGGCTGCAGCCTTCTCCACCAGAAAAAGAGAGTAACAGCCAGCAAGTCCTTTGTCAGTTATCCTGGATCAACTCAGACTGCATCAGATACATGATTCAGTACTTTCTAAAAATTAAGGTGATTCTTTTTTTGCTGCTGAGCTGTTTGGCTCAGATGTAAATTCAGTTTGAGGTTCTGCATACACCAAATCAAAGCAACATGTTTACGAAAAGCCATTCTAATCAGCCCACACTAGCATTCAAAACTCTTAGATGAGTACAGCTACAAAGAAAAAAGATTAAAAAAAAAAAAACCACAACAATTTCTAGCAAAGAGTCAGCTTCCCAGTGGGGACAAGGCTAAGGAGTCCCAAGAGTATTGCAGCCATAGCTGCAATAGTTTATCTCATTTCAGTATTTCACAGTTGTCCAGATAAACACGTTCCATATTTCAAAAACAGACTCAGAGCAAATGAGTGTTTAAAAATACTTAAGGTTTTCTCCTTTCCTGAGATCACTGAAAGAAGTCCACCTTTAAGTTTTGCCTTAAAAATGCTCATATAAAAAAAAAAAAACACCCCACAAAAAACTAGAAATAAGAAGTCGCTACTTTAAAATATTATTAAAGAATCCTTATAACACAACATACAGACTGTAAGTGAAACAGAAGACCCAAGAAACAAGAAAGTCTTCTTCCTCTGAACAAAAAAAAAAGTAAATGTCAATATATTCATTTCCAAATTTAAAAAAATTCTTTAAGAAATACAGTTTCAGGCATGTACAGCATTTTATTAAGTATAAATTAATCCAGTGTTATAATATGAAACACAGAACAGACACACTTTTGTGAATCCTTTAGATTTGTGTATGACAACACCACTTAATTATTTTTACATGTCCTGAAAGAAGAAACTTAAAGACCTAATTGCTGCACTAGTACAATAAGGTCACAACACAGTGAGACATGAAATGGCTAAAATAATATTCCCAAGAAAAATCAAATTTCCTGAAAACCAGAAGAACGCAGTTAATTTACAAAAAGTATCTCTGTGCAGTCATGACATTGTTTCTCCTTTTAAAGTTGTTACAAAGCATAAGAAAGAGCATATTTCTCTTAAAGTAAAAAATAAAACACAACTCAGAAACATAAGACACAACTGAGCAGATTCTTCCTGGGTAAATGAACCCCCAAACGCCATTACTGGCTGACTGGGGCTGACTGACCATGATTTTAATGAACCAGAGAGCCGCTGACTCATAAAATGAGAATGTATTTTACACTGGCTGAGTGCCTAATTCAGAGCTCGCTGCATCCTTGGGTTCACTGCGAGGTACAAAGACAGAGGGACGGGACACCACCACTGCCCTAAGAGGCAAACCCTGCTAACTCAACAGCAGCCATGCACAAGCGGCGACAGAGGAAGCGGGAGGTGGTGGAGCCAGCAGGATCCCTTTGCAGGGGTTGTCGTGCCTCTGACACCCAGCACAACCCCGGGATTGGCAGCAAGGCAGCTTCTCTGTGCCACACACCGGCGGCCCCAAGGACCCCAGGGATGCAGAGCCAGGGGAAGCTCTCTGCTCCAGGACAGCAAGCTCCCATCTCTGCAGAGCTGATAGCCATGCACATCATCTCCAGAAGTGCTCAGCCTCAGGCACAAAGTCCCTGTGTCAGCTGAGGGACCACCATTCTTGCTGGTGACAGCCCCACAGCCACCCCATTACATACAACGATGGGTCCATGTCTCAGGGATGCAGCCCAACGTGGGAAGCACAAGGTGCTCTGAGTTAGGCAGTTGCTCTACTCTGCTTTGCAAAGTCAGCCCTCCCAGAGCAACTCGCACCACTAGTTTGGTCAAATTTCAAGAAGCCAGTCCTAGACTGTCACAGCCATTACTTCACTCTCTACCATTCACCATGCAGACAATCCCATACCAAGGGAAGGGTGAGAAGGAAGGATGGCAGCAGGAATGCAGACAAACTGAGCATCTCAGAGACCTCCCTAGATCACAGAGCCCAAACAAGGACACACAATGGAGAGAAAAGCAAGGATGGGGAATAACTTCCAGGGGGAAACAAAACATGCACTAGCACAATGATTTGTTTGGGTGGGGATATTTTTCTTCCTTTTTTTTAATGCAAACCAGAATCAGTTGAGTCCCAAAGTAGGCGAGTCTGTACCTAGGCCAAGTTGCAACAGGTAATATTTACCACAGATTCTTCCACAATTTCAGTCATCTCTCTTAAAAGCACATAAAACCACACTAAAGGCTGATCTGTCACAAAACCAGATCACTATCTCCACAGTAACACCCTTCCCGCCTTGATATCCAAAAACAAGCCCAAAATACCAAATTCCATTCTGGAATGCATATTCTTCACCACTCCCCCTTTTCAACACTACTTCACATTTGTCACTTCTGATGTCTCTTCTTGTTGCCTAGTCACCTTCCCAAAGGCGCTCTGAAAGCCTGACAAAATAATCTTTGTCTCTCCTCTGTATTTCCATTTCTGTTTTCACTGCCTGTTAGGTGTAATCTTTAATTCTCTACTTCTGTATCCCTTAATTCAGTCTTTTATGGAAGTTCTGTCACTTCCTTCCCTGTCATTTCTAGAATTCACACATTCTTGCTGGCCACCACGGCTAACATATTTTCTACTGACAGAGTTAATTGCTGTTTTTATTATCATTCTGCCAGCTGGCCTCTTTGGCTATCTTCTTCAGCTTCCTATCCTGCTTCCAAACATCATTAATCTCTTTGAACTCATCTACTCATTTCCCTATTTCTCAAATGAACCAGTGATTTCTTTGCCCTTTTCTTTAGACACCTCCTACGCCATGTCCCACTCTATTCTTCCTTATTCTCTGTACTCTCAGCCCTCATACTCCACTTGCCTGCTCTCTTAGTCTTTGCGTAACTGCCCTTATCTACCTGCCTTCATACACTTCATAAAATGGGGCTTAAAAGTACTTGAAATGCCAAATCGCTGTACAATCACATTGTTATATAATTATCTTCCTCATTAATTGTTCTCTCCTGTGACATTCAGCAGGCCAGTAAATTACACTCCATTTGTATTTCCTCAATCATAATTCAGTTTGCTTCCAATAAAGGTGACTGTTCTTCTGGAGTCCCACCACTGCAATCCCTATAAACCACGACTCGCTTTTCCAGAAAAATGACAAGCTCAGGAGCAGAGCAGCTCCCACATGAGGACATGTGGTTTCTGAAAGGCAAAGTGTATTGGGTTTGCATAGCCTGGTTTTGGTAGCTGAGGGGTTACAGGGGTTGCTTGTGTGAGAAGCTGCTAGAAGCTTCCACGTTGTCCACCAGAGCCAATCCCTGGTGGCTCCAAAGACAGACATGCTACTGGCCAAGGCTGGGCCAATTAGAAATAGTGGTACCGCCTCTGTGATAACAGGTTTAAGAAGAAAGAAAAACAAAAAAAGAGTTGTTGTGCAATTGTAATTGTGGCCAGAGAAGAGTGAGAACATGTGAGAACAGCTTTGCAGACACCAAGGTCAGTGGAGAAGGAGGGGGAGGATGTGCTCCAGATGCCAGAGCTGAAATTCTCCTGCAGCTTGTGGTGATGACCATGGTGAAGCAGCTGTGCCCGTGCTGTCCGTGGGGATCCAGAAATGCACCTGCAGCCCATGGAGGAGCCCACACCCACAGCTGGATGCCTGGGAAGAGGCTGTGACCCTGTGGGAGACCTGTGGAGAGAGGGGCCCTGCTCCCAGTCTGGAGCAGCCTGTCCTTAGAGGACTGCACCCCCCGGAAGAGTGACCCACGCCACAGCAGTTCAAGGGGGACTGTTGCCCGTGGGATGGACTCACATTGCAGCAGTTCACAGAGAGCTATTGCCCATGGAGCGGACTCACGCTGGAGAAGTTCATGGAGAACTTCCCCACGGGAGGGACCCAATGGTGCAGCAAGGGAACAACTCCTCTCCCTAAGCAGCAGAAGAAACCACGGGTGATGAAGTGACCATAACCCCTGTTCCCTGTCCCGTTGGTGGATGGAGGTAGAGCGGGGAATAAAGCAGGGGTGAGGTGGAAGGTGTTTTTAAGGATTTATTTTGCTTCTTTTTGTCCTGCTCTGATTTTTTTAGTAATAAATTCATCTCATATNAGTGGAGAAGGAGGGGGAGGATGTGCTCCAGATGCCAGAGCTGAAATTCTCCTGCAGCTTGTGGTGATGACCATGGTGAAGCAGCTGTGCCCGTGCTGTCCGTGGGGATCCAGAAATGCACCTGCAGCCCATGGAGGAGCCCACACCCACAGCTGGATGCCTGGGAAGAGGCTGTGACCCTGTGGGAGACCTGTGGAGAGAGGGGCCCTGCTCCCAGTCTGGAGCAGCCTGTCCTTAGAGGACTGCACCCCCTGGAAGAGTGACCCACGCCACAGCAGTTCAAGGGGGACTGTTGCCCGTGGGATGGACTCACATTGCAGCAGTTCACAGAGAGCTATTGCCCATGGAGCGGACTCACGCTGGAGAAGTTCATGGAGAACTTCCCCACGGGAGGGACCCAATGGTGCAGCAAGGGAACAACTCCTCTCCCTAAGCAGCAGAAGAAACCATGGGCGATGAAGTGACCATAACCCCTGTTCCCTGTCCCGTTGGTGGATGGAGGTAGAGCGGGGAATAAAGCAGGGGTGAGGTGGAAGGTGTTTTTAAGGATTTATTTTGCTTCTTTTTGTCCTGCTCTGATTTTTTTAGTAATAAATTCATCTCATATCCCTAAGTTGAGCCCTTGATGGTTTTTGATGAGTGATCTCTCCCAGTCCTTATCTTAAACCATGAACCCTTCGTTAAATTTTCTCTCCTCTGTCCAGCTGTGGAGGGGAGTGAGAGAGCAGCTTTCCTGGCTGCCTGGCACCCAGCCAGCATCAACCCACTACAGTCTTTTTTGCTGGAAAATGTGGGTAGTATTTTACTGTGGGCTAGGGAAATCTGTTTATGTCTCGCTAAAAGAGTTTAAATTCACCCACCAGCTACTTTATATATGCTTTCAAATGCCTCCTTTGTGTGTTCACATACCCTCTTAGTTATATAAAAAAGAAATTTATTCCCAGCACTATGCCTGAATTTTTAATATTCTGTTCTCTCAGTCTTGTTCCAGGGATAGGATTTTCATGCTTTTTCACCTGGAAGGATAACACAGGGTAAAACTCCTCCACCTACCAATTCTAGTACTGGAGGAATCATTAATTTATGCCTCTGCTACGGATTTATAGCATTTACCACAAAAGGAAATCAGATCACTTAGTGTAGTAAAACTAGATACATCTACACTCTCACATTTTTGACAGCTGATTTACTTCACTACACATTAAGGAATTCAGTAATGCCATGAAGACAATATAATCAGCAAGATTTTCTTTATGATTTTTACTAGCTTGTTTCATCTCATTGTAGCCACCTAGCGCTTTCACAGGTACTTTGGATTTTCTAGCAAATCCTTTCACAGAGATCCTTTGAATGCTAAATGCTTCAATTTCTACTCCCTAGGAAGCCAGCAAAAATTTTGATCGTAGCATTCAGTCTTACCCATGTGTCTTACACACTAGGTACCTAATGAAATCAAATTGCTACCATGATACCATGTTTCATATTCACACTTAATTCATATAGTTAAGTTTTTTCAGATGATTTTCCTTTTGGTCATAACCCAATTTCATATTTGTCAGTGCACTGAAAGTAACTCCTTTCAAGTTACCAGAATCCCATCAGATATCTAAAAAACCAATTTGGGGCTAAGTCTGACTTTTTCCCCTGCCAGTTAAATACTGGCAAAGGATTCTGATTTCTCTTACAGGATTATCATTTCACTTATTAGAATATAACTGTTCAATATTACCCCTTTCAGTAATTCCAACTCAAAGAAACCAGTCATATTGCATCTTTGCTATAATTATTTTTAAATTACAAGATGTTTCAGGTAGCACCAGCCATTCTATATTTGACTAACATTATTTCCAAAATAAGAAGACAGATGGTTACTGTGGGATGCTGACGACTCAAAACTCACAAGAAATCAATGCAAGGTACAAAGATTCGAATACTACAAGGTCGTTTGTGTCAGAAACAGCGTGGCCAGCAGGACCAGGGCAGTGACTGTCCCCCTGTACTCAGCACTGGTGAGGTCACACCTTGAATCCTGTGTTCAGTTTTGGGCCCCTCACTACAAGACATTGAAGTGCTGGAGTGTGTCCAGAGAAGGGCAGTGGAGCTGGTGAAGAGTCTAGAGCTACAAGCTCAGCTGAGGGAGCTGGGGTTGTTAGGTCTGGAGAAAAGGAGATTGAGGAGACCTTACTCTCTACACCTACCTGAAAGGAGGTTGTAGCAAAATGGGAATCAGTCTCTTTTCCCAGGTAACAAGTGAAAGGACAATAGGAAATCGTCTCAAGTTGCACAAGGGGAGCTTTATATTGGATATTGGGAAAAATTTCTTCAGTGAAAGGGTGGTCCAGTGGTAAAGTTACCATCCCTGGGGGTATTGTAAAGACATGCAGACGTGGTGCTCAAGGACATGGTTTGGTGGCAGCAGTGCCAGGTCAACAGCTGGATTTATAAAGGTCTATTCCAACCTAAATTATTCTATTCTATTCTATCCCACTCTATATTGCCTCTACCTTGTTAGTTATGACCTCTTAGAAGAAATCTAAATACATAATGAGCTTAATTATACTACAACACAAAAATGACAAAGAGCCGTGGTGAACTGCCATGAAAAATGCAATCTTTGCATAGTTTCTCTTTTGCAAGAAAAGTGCAAAGGAGGATATTAAATGATGGAGGCAATTTGTTTGTGGTTTTTTCCAGACACTCAACATCCATGAGGGACCTGAATCTGGTTTTCAGACAGCAGCAATTAAAAAAAAAAAAAGAAGCAAAAACCACTAGCAGCAAAGACTACTTTGACAGTCTAAGGAATCTTTTTTCCACGTTCATGAGGAGAGACAATTATGGTACAGCTTGTGGCAGTAGCCTTTGAAAGGCAGTGTTTTCTGCCAGGATTTTGATAAAAACCAGCACGAAACAAGCAACTTTAATGTGCTAACAACAGCTCTGTGAACAACACCCATAGTATCTTCACCTACAGTTTTGATCAACCACTTAATGAAAGACACTTTCCTTCTCTTGTGGCCAAGCTTTCTTAATGTCTCTTTCTCCACTGTTTGTGCACACCCACGACATCATTAATTTATTGACATCATTTGTGGTCTTACACTAACCAGATGGCTTCTGCTGACTTTGAGGTTGAATCTCAGATTATTTCTTATTTTAAGTGTAAGGAACAACCTAATTAGATACAAACATACCTCAGTAACAAAAGGAATAACAAGCTGATTATTAGTTATCTGAAGCTAAAACAGCAATTTCTTTCTAATTTGGTGTTACATCATCCTCTGATTTACTCGACTTTGTGGAGATGGTGTGTTATATGTTATCTAATTCACAGAATTCAGACACTGGCCTTTCCAAATAACCTTCTGGCACTGGCAGCACTTGTTCTTGGACAATTGCCTTGGGAATCATTATGGTGTTTAAAGAAAAATTGAAAAAAATTATATATTTGCATCATTCAAGAAAGAATCAGCTGACCTGAAATGTGAGATTTTTAAATGAATTAAGCAACAAATCCTAGCTGTCAACATCAAAATGTCAAAAAATACAACTGTATCAATTCTTGTAAAAAATGTTACTAATACATTTATTACCTGAGCACATTTAATATTTACTACTTCAAGGAAAAAAGAAAATAGTGTACGTTTACCTCGACTTACCTTGCTACCTCTAATAGTAATATGAATTTATAAAATGCTATTCTGTAGCATGCTCATCCTCCCCAGCTTTGGAACATTTGATTCATTCCTTCTGCACAAACATGGGATGCAAGAGGAAACTTGCTGGGTCTGATTTGCAAAAAGGATGGGTATCTCCAAGCAAGCAGGATTCAGTAAATTACATGGAGCCTCACAGTTCTCAGAGTCAGGCCCATCTTCCCCAGTTCTTTTTCAATTCCCACATACCAGGAGAGGTACACCTACTCCTTGCTAGAATATCAGAAATATGTGAACACTTTGGTTATACAATCTTGATGAAACTCTAAAGCTAAAATTACCGGTATTTCTAAAACATTTTTCTAAAATGCACACTACCTTGATATTTCCCTGGAGATATAATTTTACTTTTTAAATGTCTTATATTTAGAAAAGAAGATGATCTCACAATAAAACACCAGTTTGAGCAACAGAAGACATAGTACATATTTTATTTGCAGTACTGCATGGGGGGTGGTGTTAATCTTTCAAAGAAAGGAAAGAGCAACAGATACAGACAGTGAAAAATGCAAATGTGAAGGAAGACTGTAGGAAAAAGCTACAGGAAGATATGACCATATTTCCCACAATTACAACAGCATAAAGAGCCCTCAGAAAAGTCATCTGGGCAGCTGCAAGTACACCAGTGATTGTTTTCCATGTTTTAATCATCTGGCACCCAAGGGCACACCTGTGCAGAGCAAGAGAAGGAAACAGCGGTTGCATATAACTTTTGGTGTCAATAACTTGCCTTTTATCAAATACTACGTGCCACAAACAGTTCAACTTTTCATATGGTTAAACTGTAACTCTTCTCATGCTTCTTGTAGAATAAAAGAGGGTAGGGAAGAGAATTTCCAATATACAGTGGGCTTACCCTCTAAAGGCAGCACAGTTAACTGAACACTACAGTCAAAGAAATAAATAATAAATCTTGCAGTTTTCAGGAAAAAAAAAATTGGAAACAATTCCTTCTGCTGGATTTATAGAACCCAGCACAACAGATTCTTTGAATGATCAGCACAAAGTGTTTCATATGGCCAAAACACAAGCCAGTTTTTCAAATACTTGTTTCAAAACTGCAACCCAACAGTAAAATAACTACTGCTAAAAGTAATTTGTCAGTTCTAGACGAGATGGAGGTCATGTAGGAGAAAAGAATGCAATACAGAAACATGCAGAGCTGACTTTTTCCTGTGGTTTTAAAACAAATTAGCTGTCAAAGATATGCAGAATAACAAGAAATACTGACTAATTAAAAATATTCAAGAATGTGAACATGATTGCTGGGAAAATAATGCAAATAATTTACTGACTATTTAGCCCCTTAGAACTGCCAGCTTTGTACAGTTCTTGAAGTTGAGAATAAATGTTGTAGGTCTTGTATTAATTCATCATTCCATTCACTGCAAGTCAGTGACTGATGATGGTGCCAATGTTACGGAATAACATTCATTAATAATCAGCACTTTCAGATGAGAAACCCAAGTTCAACCTTTCTGAGCCTTTGGGTGCATTTTGTACATGTTAAAACACAGCAAATCAAACATGCCCTACAGATACAGGCTGTGATTAATTTATTTATTTTAAAACCAAGAATGGAAATCTGCACTCCCATGAGATCTGAGGTACCAGTGAGTTTACACAAAGACTGAAGAAACAATCCTCACAGCAGGACTTCCAAAACCTGCTGCTACACAGTTTAGAACCAAAACTCAACAGCCACAACTAGAACATCTTGAAGAACATATTGGGGCATCGACTTTCATGTGAGGAGAGAGAGTTTAGGATTTCCTGCAAAGACTTAATGCTTAGGTCCTTAAATGAAAAATGAGGAAGAAAAATTCCTACAAATTCTGCCTGGGTAGCAATGCTGACTGTTCAGATATAATACCCAAACATCAATTTATTTTTACTTGCAAGCCTTTGATCACAGTTTAAAAGTTCAGGGTTGTGGTTTTGGGGGTGGCTTTTTGTTTGTTTTGTTTTTTTTCTTTTAAGGAAAAATAAAAATGGTAAATGGCTACCTTCTGTTTGTCACACTCAAACAAGGTGAAAAAGTTCCCAATCCAATGTCCCTTGGGACATTCAGCCTAAGCCCCTGGGCTGCATCAAGAGCAGCAAAGCCAAGAGAAAGGATTACTCCCTTTCTTCAGCCATCATCAAACCACATGCAATTTTGGCCCCTCTCAGGACAAGAAATACGTTGATAAACTTCAAAAAATCCAGGGAAGGGTCCCAAAGACAGTGGAGGCTGAGGGACCAGGGCTCATTCAGCTCCAAGACAAGGCAGTTTTGGGGTCACTTCACAGCAGCCCCCTGACCTACGGGGAGGTTATAGAAAAGACAGTGCCAGGCTCTTTACAAAGGTGCCTACTGAGATACACAGGCTGCAAACTGAAGTTGAGGGGATATAAGAGAGGAAGGGAAATAAATGAAATCCCAATGATTGCAAGATTAACTAAGCACTGGAAGAGGCCATAGACCTCCATTCTCAGAGATTTTCAACACCCAATAGGAAAAAGCCCAGAGCAATCACAGCTAAATTCAGTGTTGCATTGAACAGGAGATTGGAGAAGTGATCTCCTGAGGTGCCTCCCAGCCTGGGATGCTGTGAGGAGGGAAAGGCTGACCAATGCCCCTCCTGTAATCACCCCAGAAACCTTGCAGGGGTGTGGCCAACCTCAACTGCTTCAAAAGAATGCATGAGAAACCCAAACTGAATAACTACAGAATTACTCGCCCCACACAAGAACATTATTCTTCCTCCTCAAAACAGAGGTTCACTCCAGTGACTTGACTATCTCATTCTTTTTGTGGCTGTTTTTTTTTTAACTGCTATATTCTCATTTCTGTGTATTTCAACGACAAGTAACGTTAATTATGCAGGCAGGATACCCTGGTAATGAGACCTTCTCATTCCTTCCAGTTTGCAATATTGTGTAGCATTGGAACAATCTTACTGCTATTCCATTCCAAGAGCAACAGGAAACAGCAAACTCCACAGGGGGAAGAAACAAACGGAACTCCCCCAAATACAGTAAATACAGGCAGGAAATAACCTGATATCCTTCTTCTGCAATTCTAGCAACTCCAACTGCTTCATCCTCTGGGGCACACTAATGACCACTTGGGACCTTCTGCCATTTCCTTCCTATTGCCAAGCAAGAGTAAGCAGCCAAATTGTAGGAAACAAGATTTGTGTATTGCTTCTTTTCTCTGTTTTAACATGGGCTTCCCTAAAGGGAGGGCAGACCTTAAATTATTAGGTCAACCCTCATTTCTACCCTCCAAACAGCACAGCAGGATTGTCTTGTACCCCTCTGTCTACAATGCTGTGATAAAAACATAGGCATCAGGAGAGACTTTTTGAGGCTGCCCAAAGTTGGCAGTGGCTTATTTCACAATAAATTATTGTATCTCTAAGCAATTTATGCCTAAAATCACTGTGGTACAATAAACTGCAAGGATCTTTTTTTAAACACGCATGAAATGAGTATGTTTACTTATGCTTTTAGTCAATTAACAAGAAAAATATTTGTAGAGATCTTCAAGCAACTGTGATGCTTTACATGCACATGGCAACAAAAAGCTTCAAGAAACAGGCCATGTTTATGTACACCAACAGCATCATTATGGAGTTCATCCACTCAGTTCAATAAAAACAAATAGCTAACAAGTTAAACACTACAAGGTTAGAGAAAATGTGACAACAAAATCTATATACCAGTTTATAAGAAGCAGCATAGTGAAAATCATGAACTATAGGGATTCCAGTTGAAACATATTTTCACAAATAGACACAGTACCATACTGGGTTGTTGGGGGTGTTGCCCAATTATACTCTGAAATGATGGAAGAAAGTCCTAAACTTGATTATCTTTACCAGAAGGTTTGTTTTTAAGAACATACCAAAGGCACTTTATCTAAAGCAAATTTTTTAAAACCTGGTTTTTGGTTTCCTTTCGATTTTGAGAAAATAAGCTATGGAAGTCATGTTTTTTATTTACATATCACTATACTGCAAATACACATGCCCCACATTTAGCTAACAAACAAGAGAGATTTGGGTCATACCTCACTGATCTTTGTTCTCCAAATTACACAGTTATTTGACGTGTTAAATGTCTAGAGAACAAAGAAGGAGGAGGAGGAAGGAGGGGAATCAAAACAACTATGCAGCTTTTCTAGCTGATAGTACACTTTTCACAACAGAATTTCTTTGACCGACAGCATTACAACCTGAAAAAAAAAAATCTTATTACTTAGCATTTAGAAAAGGCACAAATATTTCTCTACAGCTTTCTATACAGAAATACACAATTATTGCCATCAAGGAAAATGTTGATGATGTCAATGACTCATGCAAAACCAAAGAAAATAATTATAATTCTATGCTTGCAGCTGAAAGTGCCCTGCAAAACACAGGTACCAGAAAGTCTGGTCTCTGACAAAGTTTTGAAGGGTAAAAACATGTAGTTTCTTTTAACTTGTTGTTTCGTAGAAGTGAATTTAAGTAACTGTGAATTTATGTAACTGTGTCAAAAAACCGCAACGTTATTAAGGAATGTAATAGGGCAGGTCTTTAAAATTCTAAACACGGAGGGAAGGAGCAATGGATTGAAACATGCTTTTGAACACTGCTTTAAAAAATATTGTCATAGATGACAACATGATCTAATATTTATTTATGGTCCTAAAGGTTTTCTACATACATCAGGATTTGTGGAGACAAATTTCCTTCACTTTCCTTTGGCTTAGGAATTAATCTATTCTCAGTGACCAGGAAACTGCGATTCTGAAAGATGTTGTAAAAAGCCGCAAATATAACCAGGGAAGAAAAGCACAACACAAACAGATGTAGCCACTACGCCAACATTCTGCATGTTCCAGACATTTCCCAATACATGAGCATGCAATAAAATGAAATTCAGAGAAACTGTCACTGTATTTGTTTGCTAGATTTCCTGGACAAGCAAATCAACATTATCGGAGACATGTAATGCTGTAATCAGCATTACCTTTTACAGCTGGAGATTTATCAATTTGGAGAAAGGCCTACTATCAAGCTACAAAAGCAGGGGGTTATGTTCCACTGATCATTCCCTTCTGGCCCTTTGCAACCTTAGTCTGCATTTAAAAAAGCTAAACTAAAGGTAAAGGCTGAACATGTACTTGCAACCTGGAATACATGATTGCTAGCACAAAGAATTCAATCTTCCTCAAATTACCCAGGAGCTAATTTCCCCAACAGCACATCTTTTAACAAAAAAAAAATAAAAAAATAAATAAAAAAATAAAAATCAACGTAACAGCTTATTGAGTGGCATTAGCACAACGAGGAAAAAGACAGCACTTGTTTAACATCTCTTTAACCACACAGTGTTTGGCATGCTTCAGCACAACAAGAGTCCAGAACACACCCCCTTAACTGTTCAGAAAATAATTTCCAGTCTCCTATGCAATTTCTGATCATGGGACAGAACTGATCCTCACTTGAATACCACTTGGTACTTCAGTTTTAACTTACGGTTCTGTCAAGCTATATTAACTAATTATTGGCTTGGAAACAGTAGACAGAGTATGTAATGTCTGGAGCCCCAGGCTTTGTAATATTTTGCCCAAAAGGGAGTGATTAGTGTATCACTCACAAACACACAGAGTCACTTTAAGTTTCACTTCCTTTATAAAACACCTTTCAAACTAAAGACTAGCTGAATGAGTTCAGAGAAGAGCTACACTGCGCTGTCTATTCAAATTGTAAAAGTATCATGTCCTAAAACTCTTTACTTATGGGAAAGGCAGATTTACATAATCCTCATCCTTTCTCTTCAGAACTGGACAATTGATAGGAAACTCAGAGCTGTTAACTTCTACAGTTAATCTTAATGGTTGATTTTATGCTTGCAAATGTTATTCTAAAGTGTTAGAGTAAATAGAACACTACACTGTTGTTGATTTAAGTGATTATGCATACTTTTTCCCATCCAAAGGATTATTTACTAAGGCAACAAACTCAAAATGAATTAAAAAGTACTCCTTTTTATTCATGGTGTTCACCCACGGAATCCATTGCCACAGGATATTATCAAAGCTAACGCTGCAGCTTGGAATTAGTGACATAAAAGAAATTAAAAAACAGAATAGCAACCTTAGTATGACATTCAGGTTTTACAACTGCCTACTTAAGATAGAAAATGGACAGGTAAGACCCTCAGGAAAAGAGAAGTGTGTTAATACAACCACATCCTGAATATAATGCATCAAAGGATATACTTCTAACAAACACACCAAAACAGCTGATTTACCTGACAAAATAACTCCCAGTATACCAGATTCTCTCAGTAAAAGAATGAGAAGGCTCCCTCACTCATATTCCTGGCAGCGAATCTCTAAAAACTTCTTACCTACACACTACCAGGTTCTGACCTGCTTAGTTTCAGAGACCGGTCAAGATGACAGAATGAAGATCTGTGATCACCACGAAAGTAATGCTACAGAAAACTTTTATCCTAGAAAACAAAACTGGATTGATTTCGTTACAAATATTGATCAATCTGCTGCAGCACAGGAAAAAAATTATACAGCCTCTTACTAGCAAATTATACTTACAGTATCTTTACAACTGCCTAAAGATATTAGAAAGGCTAGTACAATCTACTGACTACAGAGACTTTTTCACTAATTAGAACTTGCTAACTTCATTCTTCCCAATGGCAAGCAAACAGTCTGCTTCTCAGAGTGCTGCAGTCTAACACATGCAACTAGTTACTGATATTCTTCAAGCGAAACATTATCCTCGAAAAAAGACACTACAGCTTCACAGTGGCTATAATTTCAAAGTGAAAAGAAATGAAGAAAATGGGGAGTGTGAACACTCAGCAGCTTTACACACTTGTAGAAAAGATTTTACTGTTCTGAGGGAGCACATAATTTGGTGTCCCTTTCAGAGACAATCCTTTGGATGACACTTCCTTCCAAGAGTCCTTTTAGCAGCACCAGCCACTCTGAAGTGGTTCGGCCTTTGCCAGCATTTGCAACCCTGCTACTCCAACAAACATGTTGGTAAAGATGTAACACAAAATTATTTTAGTGCTTAAGTGGTTAAAACCATTGAACTCTGTCCCCCTGCCTATTGTGTATCAGTTGTTGTTTCCTGCATTTTTGGACTTTTAGCAAACACCACTGTGAAGCTGTAGTGTCTTTTCTTCGAGGATAATGTTTCGCTTGAAGAATATCAGTAAAGAGCACCTGGCTACACGTGTACAGGTGCAATAATAGTACCATTCTACTCCCTGATCTCCATCAGAAACATCCACCAAAAAATGAGTGATCACCAAATACATACAGGTCTGTCATTTCATATTTTGATTTGATTGTTCTGATTAAAAAAAAAAAAAGAAGAAAAACAACACAAAACCAAAATACGGCTCAGTGTTGTACCTGCAATTTAGAAGACAGGGAATTTCATGCATGACATCATTTACATGAGGTCCAGCACAACAAATAAAGGATTCAAACACTTTCCAGTTCTGACAGACACCAGGCAAACTGTCCACTTTCCTCAAGTGACTCTCTCCAGTCAGCTGTCTCCCACTGATTCCATTCCCACGTTCTATACTATCTGTGGAACAAGTTACCCACCAGGCAAGCCCTAACCCTTGCAAACTTAGAGGTTCTGGTTTTAGCTTATCTTAAAAATTAAGTGGATTAAAACCACTGAACAGAGTGGTTAGGATAAATAAGTAGAGAATGTAAGAACTTATGAAGTTTTATTGCTATTTTTCTGTGGGATTCATCTTTATATAGCTTTCCAGCCTGAGCAACAGGGAAGAAGCAGAGGCAGTCAACCTGAGATGGCTGTTACACGAGAGAGAGCGAGCACTGTACTTGCAGGAGACTGCTGCCTCCCCACTCTCCTAAAAACTCTTTCCCCTGCATCTTATTTGACCCTAGGTGGAAGCCACAGAGATTGCAATGACATTTGCTTTTTGTGCACAAGAACATCTAACCCCATGCCTACAAGCCTGAAAACTGTTGCTCCTGCAAGGCTGTATATATTGCTCCTGCTTCACAGCTTTCACCTGATCCCTCTGAACAAGGCAAAACTTCCTGTAATCAAAGAAGCCAGATAAATTAATTTAAATCATTTGAAGAGGGGAAGCAAAGCTTACATTTTAGCTGGTTTAGGATCTCTTGTGCAAACTGACATCTAAGTTAACTGTTTTTTCAGCATGCTACCCACTAAGGGTTCCTAGACTTTTTGTTGCTGTGACTAATACTTTTATGAGTGTTCTGGGACAACACCAGAGTTTTAAAATGTAATGGGAAGTCTGTATGAATCTTTAGCATGCTGTTCCCTATCATTCTCTCGGTACATCATAATAAATATTCCCCAATATCACCATAATGACAAAAAAACCCCACCAGTCTGATCTTTGCCTTCTTTTCAGTAACTGACCAATTTTAGAGCACAGTAAGCATGACTCTCCCCATCTACAGGAAGTCTATTCCAACTTTAAAAATATGTCAAAGATTTTTGGTATGTATGTATACATTGTCACATGCAATGCCACTACACAAACTGCCCTCTACTCTGAACAGTCCTGCATCACAACTTACTGTGACATCACTTGCAGAGACTGGCACATAAAACTCATTCAGTCACCTGAAAACTGCATCAAAATGTTGTATTCTATGATCATTTCTTGAACAGCCACCTCCAATGAAATTAATGAAAAGCACAAAATAAATAATAATCCAAGCATAGCGTGGTTCGCTGCCTCCACAGGCTTGCCTTAATATTACAGTTGTCCAATTTATTCTCTCTATAGGAAATGTGAATAGCAATAATTCAAAGCAGCAAAACACGTAGGGAGGTATTGGATTCTGAAATACACTTCAAACATGTAATTTAAGAAGCATTTTAGTACCTGGTAATGTAGTAATTCAGGTATTTTCCCTTCAAAATTTTCATCAGTATTTGATAATTCGGGGATAAAAGATCACCCAGGCATCCTGGAATCTACCTTTTCCTTCCAAGGCAGAACACGGACCTCACTCCCACTGAGGTACTTCCAGCAGGTCAATATATGTATTTTTGAAAATACTGTAATGATTTAAGAAATATTCTCAGTAGCATATTGTTTATATCCTGAAGAGATGCTAATTCTGATTCATTCAATATCATTCTCATAAGTTATGATTGCTGAAAGGAGAAATAAAAGAAATAAAAGGAAGAAAAGGAATTCCTGCTATTTACCAGGAGCTTAAGTATTTCGCTCAAAGAAACTAGTGAAAATTTCCAAATAATATCTGAACTCTGTCACCAAAAAAATTCTAAAGTATTTTGTTTTTACCTGCCATTACTTACAAAACACTGATACCTGCACTCAACCCCACAGAAAACCCCAAACTTTCTAGAAGCTTCTACAACTCTTCGTTCATCTGGGTCAGAATTCAAGCATTCAGAAAGCAAGTATAACTTCTGGGAAGCACTTGGGCCAGGCACCTACCTCACTGAAGTCCATTTGCTGATAACACACAATCCAACAGCATCAGTCAAAACCCAGAGAAAGCCATGCTCAGGAAAAATGTCCTAAGCATTTTTTTCCCCAACCCCCCATTTGAAAGTAACCATATTTTGCTTAAGAGAAAACTAATGAATTGTGTGTGAAGTAAAACAATTGGAAGCAGTATAATTAAAAACTGTTACCAAGTAAGCCAACTCTGTGGTTCACGTCTCTATAAACCAAAGAAAGCAATTAGCAAAAGATTGCTCTGATGCCTTACTTCAACAAAACAAATCACTTCTTGCATGTTTCAAGTACACGAGTAACAAAAAAAGACAGGTTCACACCAAGGCTCAAGCTTTAAAAGACAAAACACAAAAAGCCCACTTTCCACCAGCAGTGTGCAAAGCCCCTCTCTCTTCTATTTTGTTATTTGGTTTTTCAGCATTGTACTACTACAGTAGTACAGAAAAATATCACATTGCAGTAATCGCACAACAAAAAAAATCCAATAAAGTACCCAGCTCCCTCAGTTTTATTACAGACCACAGTACTTTATTTGCAGTACGTTTCACATTACTGTAAGTTACTATTTAAACACTAGGATCACATTGGACTGAACATAAGATTTTTATCATGAAAATAACATGACAGGATCAACCTTGAAGTCATAAGCCTACAATCAGCTTTTCAATCTCCAAAGCCTTTCCTTTTGTGCATGTGAAATTTCCTGTCTTCATCAGACACTCGAGATGCATCACTCTTGAACTTTAAATGGATACATCTGGGCTTACCTGCATAAGATCAGACTCTTTGATGCTACAGATCCGATCCTAAAAATTCTTACAAGGAATTGTGTTTTCTCAGTTACGTGGTACTGATCAGTGTTTGGAAAGTATTTCATCCCAGCAAACTGACATTTTTTTATAAATGCAAACTAGCATTAGTATTTATTTTAAAAGTATGTAAACTTCAGGTATTTAAGGTATTAAGAACTAAAAGCATTAACCATTTTAACAGTATTTAAAGAATCAGTTTTCAGCTTAGCAGATGTGTTATTTTTAATGAGTTTGCCACAGCTGCCATTGCCCTCCACACACCTGGTCAGGGCTCTCCAACCTCGTTACTTTCTAGTCTTAGAAACAGAAAAGCAAATTATACCATGATAAGAAACTGTAGTAACTGAGCATTTTAAAATCACACACGATGGATTCTGAACCAGAAGAACCGCTCTGTATTTCCACCCTTTTGGCAGTGCCAGACACATTCACTGCCCAGACAGGGGCAGGAGACACAAAAGCATCAGTCTTGCAGTGAGTCCTTGTGGCAGCTTTTCAGCTGCGGATGTAACCTCACTGTAAGCCATGCAGAAAACCATCACTCTAAAAAGCCTTTTCCAGAAGCCCATGAAATACTTCCTTGATGCTTTGGAAAGGAAGAGATCGCTGGCTCAGGGATAACTCAGGTACAGATGCAAGGTAAGTGCAAGAGTGAAGCAGGCTGCTCTATGTTTCACACTAGTGAGGGCTCTGCTAAGAGCTTGTAAAGGGAAAAACTAAGACCTACAGACAGGTAAACTAAGGTAAGGGAAAAGCTGTTTGTCCATTTACCAATTCCTCTCTCAAACCCAACTGAACAAGATTGTGAGGTCCAAACCCGAAAGTTCCACAGTGGGATTTCTTTTTCACGCTCAAGACGGGAAGTGCCTCTTTCAGGTTTTACATTTCTATTAATCCTCAGATGAGTAAGATTTATGAGCATAAGCAATTCATGACAACATCAGTTCTCATCTGTGGAGGTATTGCTGCAATGCGAAAGTACTTCTGCATTACTAAATATCGGGAATATGGACAGCAAAATCATTTTATCTGAACTTGTTTTGATACAGAAAGAGTCTGGCAAGAGCCAGACTGAGGATGTGACAGAACAATACCCCTCCTATTTTAATATCACAGCAAGATCCTATATTATTAGAGTAATACTAAAAAATTTCACCGAAACACCATTTCTTTTCCAGAATCTTTTCTACTCCCCACGCGTCTTTCCAGCAAATTCATCCTCATCCATACTTCAATGATGTTTCATAAATTTAAAGAAAACAGGGGGCCCAACTGATTCCAAATAGGGGGTTAGCCCTATGCCTAACCCTGGCATTGAAACCCTGCCTGACACCCCCACCCCTTGGCTTTGAGGGCATCCCACCACCTGCTCCAAGCATTACCACCCAGCTTCTCCACACACAGCGTTCCTGCACACCAGCCACCAAGGCACATACAACCGGTTGCACAGGGACAGCCTTAAAGCCCCTCATCTGCTGCCATGGATCTGTGGAACTGTGGCCTTCCCAGCACCAGTGGTGACCACCCAAGCACGGGGCTGGGCACCTGCGGGGAGGCTGCGGGCTCTGGAAGGAGCAGAAAGAGGGTGCAGATGCTGGTGACGGTCCGAAAGGCTGCCTCCATCTCACCCCTCATACAACCGTGCTAAGAGCACCCACCACACGGCCTCAGGCAAAGCGACGGGGGAAAAGCGCATTTTCACTCCCAGGCCGCGAAAGTGGGAGGGCTGCGCACCGCGAGGCACCAGGGAGCGCCCTGGGTCCCGCGTGGCTGCGGCGGGGCTGAGGATGGGATCCGCGTCCTCCTGCCCGGAGGAGAAGTCGGAGGCAGTGGAGGGCACGGGGAACCAGAGTATGGGGCAGCTCCCGGGCAGGGGGGAGGGAAAGATGCTGAAATAGAGAGGCGCTGGCCGGGCCAGCACGGGGTTAGTCAAGGGCAAAGCCCCGGGAAGGATGCGTGTTTCGGGGGCCGCTGGGCAGCCCGGTCCTGGCAGAACGGCGAGGCCGCATGGAGAGTGGGAGCCAGCCCGGCAGCCCCGGCGTTCGGCGCCCGCTCCGCGCGGCCGGGAAGGGGCTGGAGGCGGCCCGGGACCAGCCCGGGAGCCCCGCGGCTGCCGCGCAAGGTACGGCCGGCACCGCTCCGCCGCCCGCGGAGGATGCGCGACGCGGGGCTGACCATCGACGGGTTTCTTTCCGCGCCGTGCCATTCCCGGGTCCCCTTCCCCAGCTGCCGCTCCGCAGCCCTCCGCCGCCCTGGCGGGCACCAGCCCCGGCCGAGCCGCCCTCCGCAACCGCGGCTTTCGAGCCCACCCCGTCGTTCCGCGATCTAAAGGCAGTCGGGACTTATTCAGGGTTTTTTCAAATTGAGCGGAGGGCACGGATTAATATTAACATATTCACCCATGGCTGGACATCGCATTTCTCCATCCAAAAATAATTCGTTTCTTGGATGGCCGCCTGCTAAGTAACGCGATTTAATAAACTGAAATCTCTCTCTCTCAAAGTAAGGAAAATCTCCCTCCTGAAAACCTCCGTAAATTTGAGAACTGCTCCTTCTGAAACACGCTCACTCTTCCCTTTACAAAGTACCCCCGAAACCGTAACACGGCGGCTGAACCAGCCTGCTTGGAGGGCAAGCCCTCAATCCTCCTCTCTCCCACGCCTTGCCCGAGGATGCGGGACGCGGGACTCGGGAACCAGCGGCAGCTGTTCCGAGCGAAGAGCCGCGGAGCACCGCGGTGCCCCGCGACACGTGCGAGCCCCACACCGCGAGCGGACACCAACGGCGACAAAAATTAATAACAACAAACATATAAGCAATTAGGGGCGAGTTACGAAGTTTAAAGTTTCTTGGAGAAATAGCGGAACGGGGGAGATGCCACGAGGAAGGAGAGCGCAGCATCCCCCAAGCCGCCGGCCCCCGGCGGGCAGCGACGGCTGTCCCACGGCCCCGGGACGCGCACCCGCCCGGGGACTCACGGAGGGAGAGAGAGGGAGGGACGTACCGGCAGTCAGGNGAGCCCGCACACCACCTCGCTGGCCATCGCGGCGGGCGGGGGTCGCGGCCGGCCGGCCGGAGAGCCGTCCCTCTCTGCGCGCCACCGCCGCTCCTAGGGCCGCCCGTGAGCGGAGCCGCCGCGGCGGCGGAGCATCGCCCGTCCCCTCCTCGCCTCAGCCGCGCCGCCTCACGCCTCCCGCCGCATCCCGGCGGCAGCCCATGCAAGCAGCGCCGCGCCGCACCCCCGGCCCGNCAATTTTTTTTTTATTCTTTATTTTTCTTTTGTGTCTGTTTAAATTTTTGTTGTTTTCGGGTTTTTTTCTTGATTGGGGAGCGGTTTTCTCTAATCTGTTCACTTACCGCCCCCACAACCCCCCCTCCCCCCCCTTTAGCAGTACATTTAGGTCCACAAGAAAATTGTCGCCTGGAAAAAAAATAGATCTCCGGTGGCTGGAATGTATTTGACTTTTCTGGAAAGCTTTTTACCCTTTACAATACGGTGCTGGTTAGAAAGTGCTGTGGGTTTAAAGGGACCGCTTCAAGGCCCAGCTAGTGTGTCCCCTGTGCATGTACTGAATGAGCCTCACAGGCGGGGTTGAAATACCGATGCTGTAAAATAGAAAGTTATTGATGTTGTTATCAATACAAATAAAAATGTGTTTCATTTTTGGCAATACATTGCAATCCCTCACACTTAAATGAGGGACGTTTAGACCGAACATCCTCTTCCTGGGGGCAGTACTATAGGTAACATCGCTCCCGTGCAAGATGTGGGGTAAGAGAAAGCAGGAGCGGTGATCCTGTGGTCCTTGACATAATTTCTCAGCCCTTCTTCCTGGTGAAGGACCTCATCCAGTCTTACTTCAAATGTAAAGAGTCCTAGACTTTGCTCTTTTAAGTCTCGTTTGAATGTTTGTTTTGGGGTTTTTTTACTCTTATAATTACTTAAGCATATTTTGCTTTCCTGTGCTTTCTAAAATTATTTCATATCCTTGTTGCAGAGAAAAACATTTGCAAACATGAACGTGACTCACAGGAAAATACAAAGGGTCTTTTAAAGAAAAGAAATAAAACCATGCATTTGGGGACTTCAAATGACAAGTGATGAGCCATGCAGACATCTGATTTTTGTTTTATGAAAAATGGCAATTATTCAACTATTCAAGTATTATGTAACAAGCTGACAGAATCTGATACTTGGGAAGTAAAGAACTCTAGACTTACATATATGAAAACGCTCAGGAAAGCTAAGAAAAATCAGTTACAGACAGTAATTCCATGTGCCTAATGGGCCTGATAAAAGGAACCCTATCACCAGAGCCTAAGCCTCCTCTGAGGAGGTGCAGTCAGCTCACAGGCAGTGTGCAGAGTTAGGATGTAACCTCTGTCTGTCTTAAGAGAGATTGCAACGAAGCCCAGTCCCAGCAGGATGAATGCAACACCTCAACTCAGTGTCAGGGCACAGCCCGTGGAGATTGTTCCCTCCCTTCCCACATTCAGGACCAGCGTGGCTCACCCACACGTCTGGACCATGAACCAAGCCCGGGGCTGTGATTCTCAATCATCTGGCACAGGTTTCTGTGCACATCAGTCTCTGTGAATGCACCGAGTGATGGTGTCTGTAGGTGGAAGAACACTAGGATCAGCGAGTACTTAATCTGCTGAAGTATCTGATCAGCCTCCGGTAAAGTCAATCCCAGCATTGTTTAAAGACCACAGGATCTGTCTCGAAAATTTAAGGTTCCTAAGGAGGCTCTCCTTGCCTTAGGGGCTACAAAGCAGCAGTTAATAGTAGTCTCTGTGTGTAGGATAGATGCACAGCTGAAACATTCTCTGCACTTTGGCAGCACATCTTCAGATATTGACCGGGTGTGGGGCTTTTTTTTGTTTTGCTATTGTTGTTTTTATTTTGGTTTTGAGTTTTTCAAATTCACTAAAGCAAGGGTGAAGTATTTATTGCCTTTATAGTACAGTTACCAAATTCTTGACTTCAGAAAGCCCTGATTTTATGCTAATGTTTGGGAAATAATTAGCCAGTTTTCAATACTTACCATTCACACTGTATGAAAAGAGGAGTTTAAATACACGTATTGCGTGGCTCCTTACATTTTACCAGACTGCTCATCTACTGCAAAATCTATGCAGCCGCAGTGCCACCTTTTGGCTAAAATGTCTTTCGTGTAAGTAACATCTCTCCCACGACTGCTGGAAGTTAACTGTTTGCATACACAGAATTTTGAGAGAACAACGAATCATCCGTCGTCCAACCACACACCTCTGGACTGGTAAAAAGTATAAAAAAATACATGAAGCCTTACCAAGAATCATGTATGCCTTCTGTAGTTGAGCTGTTGACAGAAACAATAAATGCATTAACTTCAAAATTGGAGAAGCACTTTAGCCAGCATGGAAGATACAAAGCACAGGACTCTGGCTAAAGTATAGAAAGAGAAACCTAAGTATACAGATAATACAGAAAGAGAAACTGAATTAATGGGGAAAGGGTCTGTTGGATTAAGTGTACATAATAGAGAATAATGTCTGATTGTTCTGAAGCCAGTTTTGCAAGTGACATAAAAGCAATTTGAATATAAAGCAGGAGGTTGGCTTCTTCCCGAAGGGCATACAACTTACTGAAATCACACTGTGGGCCACACAGTTTTCCTCTTTCCCTCTACAAACCACAGGAAATTGCCAGACTGTGTGAGTCCTTCAGCATCCAGTAAATGTGCTAGCAGTGGATGTAGCTATCTCACCACCTACCAGCATTTCTTTCCCTTTCAGCTACCAGGATCTCAGCCCCCCCAGCTGTGTCACTCCCACCTTAGGGGAAAACATTTTAGCACTGGGGAGGTTGATGAAGCCCTAATAAACAGTGGGAAGAAGATCTTACTTTTATAAAATAACAAACTTCAGCAATGGAAAGATTTGCTCTACCTCACCTTGTCACCTTCTCTGTAGTGATAACTCGGGGTTATTTAGTAAAAATGTTGTTCCCATTTCATCTGGTATGCAAAATCAGCGGCAATGAATAGAGGCANAAGTCCAGAATGTATTGTGTCACCAATTCCATTAGGTAGAATATAATCGTTTAGAATTGGTGGTTGAAGTTGACTGTATTGAGCTGACTGTCCAAAACAGTGCTGTTCAGAAAAACAGCTTCTAATTGCCTGAGCTTTCTTGTTTATTTGACTGTTTGAATCATGAACTCATGGCTTTGTTCTAACATTCACAGACTCTGAATAATATAAACAAGGGCTTGTCTAAGGATACGTGTATATATGTATATATTGCGTGATCACACAATCCATACAGTTGGCGAGCTCCATAAATGAGCGCTAAACTAGCTGAAGAAACAAAACTCCTCCATATAAAGAGGCAGCAGGGCATTACGTTCCTCTGAGAGGCAGGAGAAGTTACTGAAGCCTTTTCAGGGCAGTCACTGCTGTACAGTGCTGGTTTATATTTGTTATTCTTACAATATGAGAGTCCTGCTTTGGGGACCTGTGGGGAAGGAAATGGCTTTAACATTTGCAGTGATGATTAACTAGCATGTTACGTCTCTTGATCCATGCTCCCTAAGAATACATGAAAACATCCTGCTCCTTGTACCTATTCTCCTCCTGCTCAGCCCTGTCAGCAGCTGGGGGAACAGCCTGCAGTGGCTCACCAGGAGTCAAGCAATTCAGTTTTTAAGCTTAGTTCACATTCAGCTCTGACTGAAGCTGTTATTGTTCACTTCCAGCATGAAGTTCAGCTAAACTTCAAAATAATATTCAAGTTCAGTTCTGGTTCAAGAAAAGTTAAAAAAAAATAGTTGAAACTGATTTTTGGTTCAGAGTAAGTTTAACTCCCCAGTACCAGCAGTAGTCAGTAACTATTTTACCTTCTTAAATTATGAGCTTGTCTTGCCTTACAATAAGGAAATTCATTCCACTCAAATGTATGCTGAGTAGGCATCCTTAGAAATGTTCAGTGGCCCCAGCAGAGCAGGAAAGTTTCTTAGGAGCCTCCAAATTTCCTCCATGCTTGATTTATCTTCCATTCATTAATCCACAATTTCACCACTCATTTCAGATGAATTAGAACTGGGCACAGGGTGCGCAGAAACTTTCTAAAATCAGATGCATTACCAAAGGCCTGATTTTTTGGCCTCCTAGCCTTTGTTAGTGTTCACAATTCATGTCACAGAGTCTGTCTAGAACTTTCATCTTGCTCAGTAAATACCTATTTATAGAAACTCTTGTTGATTGCTGGTCTTCTTCTGATGGGTTTTACAATCTGATCAATTAGGAAGCATCAAAATGTTATTACCTTTGCCTGAGAATAATGTACAACACAACAGCAGAGATCTGTCACACACTCTGGCAGCTCTAGTGTCATCACATTTTGTAGGACATCAAACCTGGCAGAATCCAAAGAGTGTCTCAAAGCATCACTGACTGTCGATGCAATTATAAAGGAGATCTGTTCTTGACTACTGAACACTTCCACATAGATCAGCAGTTACTCCTTAGCAGCAACATTCATTATGGCTGTTAAGGGAAATGGCATTGTCTAGCAGTCAGTGCAGGGGACTAACAAAACACAGCTGCTGACTGAACTGATGGAAACACATCCCCAAGCTCCTCCAGCTTGCATTGTGTGGCTGCATCAATAATACAGGAAAGCTCTTCCACAGCCATTAACAAGAGAGGCTAGACAAGGTGGAAGCAAGTAGAATCTTTGCACAGAGCTGTGAAATTACATACCTGTGAATTTATTCATATAAGGAGTAAATTTTTAAAATTATACATTGTGTTTGCTCCTTTCAAATCAAGTAAGCTTCAGCAGGTGAGCCACTGTTTTGTTTGCTTGCACATTTCTTTTCTTGGTGGAGTAAGAAATACAGAATATAAGAAATAACTTCAACAGTTAAGGATTATCAGTACTGTTAATATTTTTCTGATTAGATTATCAGATTTCTCTGACTGCTGAGGCAAATTGTGCCAGGGAATTTTAAGCACCACACCTCAATAGTGATAAAGAAAAAATAGGAAGAATAATTCTAATTCAGCGTGCATGGTTTACCTGCCTGCATGTAATCACATTATACATTGGAGGAATTTTTGAAAAGATTGTGCAAAGTCTGAAAGGATTGTTCAATAAACCATGAACCACAAATTTTCCCCTGTGTGTTCAGAGTCCAAACATGAGCAGACTGTCAAATAACAAACAGGCATGTCACATAATTAAAACTGTCTAGTAAAAGAGCCGAGCTTGTCAAGAGTATTTTTCAGTCTGAAAAAAACACAAGTAATAAATTTCCTACTCGTCACTGAAAAAGAATTAACCATTTAGGGTATTAGTTTAATACATTTACATTTCAAGCACATTTTTAAGAAAATTTTCAAACAAGCTGGAACAATGCCATGAAATACAATTATTCTTGGTTATGCTCTGTAATCAAGATCGTTGGTTTGACTATGGATAATTACAATGTGATCATAAAGTGCATGATGAAATTAAGTGGTTCCAAGACAGTCCTGCACAGACTGTTGTAAACACAGAGCTATGCAACAGATCTGAGCTAGCTGGAATTAAACATGAAACATCCATCTGGACTCCTTTGGAAATGGCTGTCAGTGATGCTCTGCGGTGGTGAGGATATGATTAGTAGCTGGCGGAGGGCTGGGCCTTTGCATCACAGGAGCACCGTCGCAATTTACACTTCTGCTGGCGGCATCAGCGCAGAGCAAAGAGAAATGAGGCTGAGCAGATCCCAAAGCAGGCTGGACCAAAACCAGAATTCTCTGTGGAGCAGTATAACAGTAAAATAATAGATTTATTACCCAAGTGAAAGAGCAGACATCACTTCACACACCTGTGCTTCAGCCAGAACTCCTTCCTCCAGCTGAGCCTACGCAATCAAGGAAACCACTAACTCCTGCAGGTCCTTAGCTCAGACCCAGTTTAGGCTGACTGTGACTGAACTGCATCATTCCTGAAGGCTGGGCAGTGGGCAGGCATGCCCTAAATACACTCTTCTTCACTCACGTGGGATCCGTGGCAGGGAGCGCTCCCTTCTAGTGAGACAATGAAATGCCTTCAGCCTGATGTCTCCTTCCAGTTTCCCTGCATCTTCCACCTCATCCCTCCTTGCCTTTCTGCAAAGCTTACTGTTGCAACACCCACTCTCTGAAAGAGCTGGAGAAGCACAACCTGTCCTTTTTCTTCCCTTTAAATGGACATTGAAAAAATCCTTATAAAATCTGTGTATGTTGTTACCATGCCTTAGGCAGCCTCAGGCAGATCTGCAGTGTGAGGAAGCAGATGGGAGTTTCAGGTTGGAAAGGGAAGTGGCTCCAGCAGGGCTCTGCTAGGAAAGGTGCTGGCACGCCTCATCTCAGTCACCTGATGGGTGAGCAGACACACAGTCCTTCACCTCTCCCCTTTTCTCATTTTTTCTGTCCCTGCAGGATAAACTCCTCGAGAGAAGCCCTTAGCAACTAAAGGATAAACTTGGCTGGGAGGAGATGGACACAATGAGGAAGAGAAGGGAAGGAAATTGTTTTAGGTTTGCACACACATGTTTCATCCCTGGCTTGGGTAGGAAAGAGGGAGTCAAGAAGTAGGAGAGGAAGTCAGCTGATGAATGGCTTCAGGCAAAAGAGAGAATTATCTGGCAGGGTTGCTCCATACAGCAGTATACATTTAAAAATAATTTTTAAAACTAACTGGTTTGGATAGAGGTATCTGTCCCCAGAGCAACCAACAATGGAAAACCAGGCAACAATAATTTTCCATTCCAATGACCAGTGCTATAATTAGATAATAATGCTAGAAATTTAGTCCACTTTGAGGTCAAACAGGAAAGTCATGCATGCTGCCTGACAGCTAAAGAAAAAAAAAATCCCTGTTAATTCATTTACAGGGACTGTTTCTGCGGTCAGACAGATATTTCTGTAGTAGTGAAAATTCAGCAGCTCCAAATTATTACTGCTGAACTAAGGAGAGAGCTTCAAGCTGAGCTCTCAAACATCATGTGACACCAAGGACCAGGCACCCTGCACACATCATTGGTGACCTGAACAACAGGCATGGACTGTAAACTCTCCTCTAAGCCAAGGACTCAAAGCTGGCAAAGGACAAGCACATTGACCAGTGTGAGAAAACCTGGAATACCACTGCTTGTAACACATTTGTTTCATGGCACAAGAGGATGAGTTTGTCTTAGAAAAACACTGCCTTCATTCTTAAGAGGAAGAACACCACTGGAAAAAGCATACAAAACTCACAAAGCACATGACTGGAGTCACAGGATGGAATCCTAATTAATTTTTTTTTTTAAAAAAAAGCTCAACTTTAAGTCTTCATTCAGATACCAGTTTGATTCAGCATTGCATTACAGACTAAAAAATGCTAATTAAAAACCCTCCAAATAATCTAAACATTATTTTCTCTCTAAAATGAGAGGGAACCACTTCAAGTTATGCCAGGGGAGGTTTGGATTGCATATTAGGACAAATTTCTTCACTGAAAGTGTTGTCAAGCACTGGAACAGGCTGCCCAGGGAAGTGATTGAGTCACCATCCCTTGAGGTATTTCAGTAACATGTAGATGGGGCACTGAAGGACGTGGTTAATGATAGACTTGGCAGTGCTAGGTTAGTCATTGGACTCAATGATTTAAAGATCTTTTCCACGCTAAACGATTCTATGATTCTGTGGTTCTGCATGTTCCTATGGTCTGGGGTACAAACTGAGATTTGAATGTGAAATCAATGCAGGCATGTGAACATGGAAAATATTTTGGATCCCATGTAAGCATTCCCAAACTCGTTTCGTTAAATAAATAAAAAAACAAAACAAAACAAACAAACAAACAAAAAAATAAAAACAAAACCAAATTAAAAACAAAAACAAACAACAAAAAACCAAGCAAACAAAAAAACCCCCCAAAGCCCAGAATTATAGATGCAGAGCTACTTTTTGGTAGATAATGAGGTTCTTTTCCCTGCTTCTGAGTCTTTGTTATCCGGAGATATAAAATTATCCATTTGCATTATAGAGAGAGTATAAGCAAAAAAGTTTTGGAATTCATTCTGGGAATAGATCCTTTCAGCTGCATATTGAGGACTTGTACCTACCCTGGTAGTTCTATTATGTTTTCCCATTAATTCGGTATTTTTCTCTTCTAATTGTATTTCCGCACTTAAAATTACTAAAATCTATTTGAAAATAAGACAATAGTAACTGAACACACTGTTGAATCTGCCCAGAACAAAAAAGAAATGCATGTTTTAATATGGCAAGTGGATTCGATTTTTGAGTAGGTTTATTGTGCACAACAGGGTCAAGGCAATCTCCAAACAAGCACAAGGAGCTCCACAGTATCAGATTCAAATGCCAATGTGCAGCCCTCTGACATTGTGGGATTCATAAACCAATTTCTCATTGTTTTTTTCTTTTTTTATTCTACAGGGAGGTGTACTGGGATTCAGGTGATTCGTGTGTGACAGATCCATGAGGCATCCGCAGGCAAGGGGCACAAAACAGGCAAAGCAAGCACAAGTTGTTGCATGTCTTACCCCTACAAGGCTCGAGTAGGTGGCTCCCAGCCCTAAAACACACACATAGTACCAGTAGCAGGGTGAAAGGATCTGCACCGCTACACTTTCTCAAGTGGTTCTGCTGCTGCACAAACCTCTGCTGTCATGGTGACTTGTTTGATAGTTGAAGTGGGCACACAGAAAGATTAGGTCTGTGATACGTTTTACATACATGGATATTTTTACCACTCAGCTTAGAAGCCCAATCTTCCAATTAAGTTAAGAGAGCTGCAGGCACCTCCAGAGGGCAATCCAGAGCTCCTGTTTTGAGAGTGCTGCATTTTTCTCTGAAGGTACGCATCTCTCCCTCCACTAACTCCTTAGCAAGACTAGAGGATTGGTAGTGAGTCCATTCCTGGTTTACCTGCCCATCACAAGCCCTTATGGGCAGTAGGGACAGAAGGGCAGCAGGGTGCCAGCACTGCCCAGCTCCTACGAACAGTAGAATTCTTTGCCATGAGGCCATGAGTCTACAGCCTGAGATACCTGATCAGGCTGAATAAAAAGCCCTTTGCATCCTTACCTCTCCTTGGTCCCTTTACATCCTTACCTCTCCTTGGTCCCTTTACATCCTTACCTCTCCTTAGTCAACTCAGCTCAGCTGGAAAGAGAAATTAGCAGGGTAAAGGATTGGCTGGATGGACACAGAGAGTTGTGGCCAATGGCTTTATGTCCAGGTGGAGGTAGGTGAAAAGTGGTGTCCCTCAGGGCTCTGTCCTGGGACAGGTGCTCTTCAACATCTTCATCAGTGACACAGACAGTGGGATGGAGTGCACCCTCAGCAAGTTTGCAGCTGGCACCAAGCACAGTGGTGCAACAGAAGGACAGGATGACATCCAGGGGGACCTGGACAAGCTTGAGAAGTGGGCCCATATGAACCTCATAAAGTTGAACAAGTCCATGTGCAAGGTCTTGAACCTGGTTTGGGGAAATCCCAGACATGAGCACAGACTGGGAGAGGAACTCGTTGAGAGTAGCCCTGATGAGAAGGACTTGGGGATTCTTGTGGATGGAAAGCTGGACATGACCCAGCGATGTGCACTCACAGCCCAGAGTGCACTCCTGGGCTGCTTCAAAAGCAGCGTGGGCAGAGGGTCAAGGGAGATGATTCTGCCCTGTACTCCCCTCTGGTGAGACCCCACCTGGACTGCTGTGTCCAGTTCTGGGGTCCCTGACACATGAAAGACATGGATTTGTTAGAGTGGGTCCAGGGGAGGGACATGAAGGAGGATCAGAGGGATGGAGCATCTCTCCTATGCAGACAGGGTGGAAGAGCTGGGATTGTTCAGCCTGGAGAAGAGAAGGCTCTGGGAAGACCACATTGTGACCTTCCAGTACCTTAGTGGGGCTTAACAAAAAGGAGGGGGAGGGACTTTTTATATTGGCAAATAGTGACAGGACAAGGGACAATGGTTTTAAACTAAAGCAGAGCAGGTTTGGATTAGATGTTAGGAATAAATTCTTTACTCAGAGGGCGATAGGCAGTGGAACAGGTTCCCCAGAGAAGTTGTGGCTCTCTCATCCCTGGAAGTGTTCAAGGCCTGTTTGGGTAGAGCCCTGAGAAACCTGATTGAGTGAGTGGTATCCCTGCCCATGGTAGTGGGGTTGGAACTAGAGCATCTTTAAGGTCCCTTCCAATCCAGGCCATTCCACGATTCTACGATAAAAATGTGACAGTAGAAGGCAACAGGTTTTGATCAGCCCACAGCTACATACACAGTTTAGTTTGGACATTAAGGGAATTCTTGAATTTTGAACAAACTGTCTTATAATGAAAAACTAAGTGGCATAACATTATCCAAGTGTGTATTTCACCTGGGTAACCACAAAGTTGACTAAATTTTTTGCAAAATTCTGCATGGACTTTCTGAAAATTGCAAATGGTCAACATCCCACTAATGAACCTCATCACGTAACTTGCATTCACTTCTTCCACGTGTTCAGGAAAATCCTGAACAGTTATGAAGAGCACAGTGATACTGAAATATCAGTTGCAATATTCTGTCATTTTTGTGCAGGTTTCCTCCAGGAGAGTGGCAAAAGCAATTTAAAAAAAAAAAAAAGTTCTGTTTACTGTAAAACAAGGACTAGAAAGACAAAAGAGAAAAGTCAGAGGGAGAAAAGACATTTTTAATATGTCTTTAAAAAAATAAATTTCGCTGCTGTAATTATGTGATGTATTTTTATTTTGATACAAAGGAACAAAGTTGAGCATAATGCTAAACTTTGTATTTTATCACCTTATCCAACATGATAAAAATATGTTGGCTTTTGTAGTTAAGAGACACAAAAGAGTAACCCAGAATAAACACGGTCAGTACCCCCCTTGGACATCAAAGCACAGGTATCCAGGTATGGTAACTAAGACATACAGCCTGGATGTAGGCTTTGGCCTAGAGCTGGGACTGGTGCCTCTAGAACTACAGTGAAATACCTGACTCAAACACTGAGCACAGACTGAGAATGAGGTACTTCAAATATTATGGGCATTGGAGGCAGAGCTGAGCTTTGTTATTCTAGGGACAAGACAGGGAGATCTCCTTCTTGCCCTTCCCTTGATTCCTCCTGTCCCTTGTGTTTACAAGTACATCTGCGAAGGGAAAAATCTTTCCCCTTCTTCCGTGTCTTCTATCTGTTTGTAAAATACCCACAAGTAACTTTGCAGTGGTTGTCTTCCAGACTGTTCTCCTCTCGCTATTTTCCAAACCCATATTAAAGTAACTTCTGCTTATTTGCGAACAGAGCACAGAATTAAAAGCAAATGGAGGAGGATAAGAACTCTTTCGCTGGGATCAAATATTGTATTAAACATATGATGAATGTCTCTTTCAGATGAAAACAGACTAGATAACAGGAATGAACTTCAGTTTCTCTTTAGAGAAATGTTTTCTCTTATTCTCTCCTCTCTTTTCTTTGTTTTGAAGCTTCCTCCTTGCAAGAAAAGCTTTTACAAAAACAGTAATCAAATGGTTTGTACAGTTATTAAACCACTTTTGTGGGGGAAGCAACAATTCTCTTACTTAAAAATGTATGTGTAAAGTAGTCTAAAAATAGGAAGTGAATCCCCCACAAGCCATGATTGTTTTGTACTTTCCCTGCATACAGGCTGGAGTACTTAGTAAAACACAAGTTTCTAAATTAATGCCGAGATTTTAGGTGCAGATAACACTGAATGTTAGCTGAGAGTAAGAAAGGCACAAGCAGCATCCTCAAGGCTCAGGACCAGTTTTTAGAAGCAAATTGCCGTCTAATGAACAAAGAGGGGCAGAAATAGTTGCAGTCCTTTTGAGTGTCTGTGTGAAATATGTATCAGCCTGGAGGCGTCCCATCACTAGGAGGGATACACGCCATCCATCACCTCTACAGTCACACAGCCTATTCAAACGGAGAGGACAAGGTTTACACCAGTGTGCCCTCTTCTCCCCTTCCTACTTGTCTCATGCACCCAGTCACAGATCTCCAACCCAAAATGCAGGTGCCAACCACTAAGACATGCAGGTAGCATGTTTGAAGGGGCGGTGTCTTCAAAACAAAGTTCAAATCCTAAGCAAACACTTTGGTGCAGCTGTGCCTCTCCATGACAAGCTGCTGGGACAAGGCACAAAAGCTGCTAATTTGGTGTGCTGGCTTTGGTTGAGGTAATTTTCTTCATAGTAGCTGGTATGGGGCCATGTTTTGGATTTGTGAGGAAAACTGTTGGTAATTCAGGGATGTTTTTGTTATTGTTGAGCAGTGCTTACAAAGAGTCAAAGTCTTTACTGCCTCTCACACCACCCCACCAGCAAGAAGGCTGAGAGTGCACAAGAAGCTGGGAGAGGACACAGCCAGGACAACTGACCACAGGGAAATTCCACACCATATGGCATCATGCTCAGTATATAGAGCTGGGGGAAGAAGAAGGAAGAGGAGTTTGTCTTCCCAAGTCACTGTTAAGTGTGACAGAGCCCTGCTGTCCTAGAAATGGCTGAACACCTGCCTGCCCATAGGATGTGGTGAATAAATTCCTTGTTTTCCTTTGCTTGTGTGCACAGCTTTTGCTTTACCTTTAAACTGCCTTTATCCCAACCCACGGGTTTTCTCACATTTATCCTTCCAATTCTCTCATGCATCCCAATGAGGGAGAATAAGTCGGCACCAGGATAGTACTTCATTGCCAGCTGGGGTTAAACCATGGCACATAATCAACAGTCACACTGTAAAGGCCATGCTCAGACTAGAGCTGCTGGATCCAGTGTTACAGGAAGCGTTACATTTATATTCTTGATTCTTGATGCACTTATATTCAGAGACCATCTAGTCAAGATCACAAGACAGAAATGGTTTAGCCTTGACATCATTGGCAATTCTAAAATTGAAAAGGATTGTTGTTATTCTCTCTCCCTTAGAGAATTATGCTCAATATTTTCAAGGAACTGTCATTTCCTGTAAAATAATGTTTATGGTGGCAGGCTCTCAGTCCTTCTGGTATTTTTTTTCAGAACATTATTATTTATTGTAGCTGTTCTTTGTTCTCTGGGTTTTTTTCTGACTTTCAGCAGGGCTGCCCCATGCCTTTACAAACTGTGGAGATTTTACAGTGGAGTGGCTAAGGGTAATTTCAATCCATTTAAATAAATGCTGAAAATGCCATCAAACTTCGGTGCCCACTTGAAGGAGATTGTAAGATGAACATCAAAGGAAGAAGATGTCTACATTTTCCCCTTGAGAAGCACCGGGCAGCTCCATGCAACAGCCATGTTTGTTTAAATCAACGCAGCCTGGGAAACCATGCTAGCTGCCTTTCAGTTTGCTGCTTTTCCTCAGACCTCCCAATAGCCACCCCACATGCTAATCACCATTAGGTCCATATGGATGAGTAGTGTTCAACCACGTGCATTCACAAGGAAAAATTGTGTAAGGAGGATGCTGAAGACCTTGGCATGACATAATTGATTCCTATTACTAGGTGGTTCAGTTCCACTTCTACCTCAAATCTTCTGGATAAATCCGGATGTAGACAGAAAGCAATCACAAAGTATCAGAATCTTGATCTAGATCTAACTTTTCTTGAAGGAACTCAGTATGCCTTGTTAATCCTGAACAGAAATCAATTACAAATATACTTCTGACAACAGGGAGCTGCCTCAGCGTTTTCAAATCTTCTAGGCTGCAGAAGCAAAAGTATTTGCCCCATTCACAGTCCTTGTTAGCAACGCACTTCCCATTGGCTGCAGAAAACTGTAAGAATTGCTCAGTGGCAAAACATGTGCAATTTGGCAATGCAGTTTGTGGTCACTAAAAGGAAATCCCATGACAACAACGACTTCAGGGAACAGGTTATGGCTCAAAGACATGAAAGGAGAGGAATGAAAACCTTAAGTTCTGTGCCTTCCCCAGGAGACCAAACGTCCACCAAACGCATACTGTGACTAGTGACCTAGTGGGGCTGAGACTCAAAGTGCATTGGGTCATGAAAGGTGCTGACAGCATCTCCCCAGAATATGGAGTAAGAAGGGATATAGGCATAATATTCTGCTACGTTTTTAGTAGGAAACGTGGAGACAGCAGGCAGCTTTCTCCCACTTCCCCTCTGCTCTCTCTCACAGACACTTCCTTTGTCTGTACTAGCTGGGTTATTAACAGAATATTGTTTTTCATTCCACTTCTCCTCCCTTTGGGCTTTCTATACTTCTGGTCACAGAGAAGAAGGTAAATAAACCTTTTTAATTACATAGTCTGTCAGAATTTTTCCACACTCACCCAATCTATTATTTTTTTTGTACTTCAAATTTGGTTTTAACCCCCTTCCCTTACACTTAGCATATTTCAGTTTGTATCTGAATGTACCAATAGAAAAAAGCACAACCCTTTCCCTGCAGAAATCCAAAAACAGTCCTTGCAAGACTCACTTTATGAGAACATCAATTTTTCCTTTTGTGTAGGAAAACTAATGCTTCTATAGACCTGAGAAATGGTCCAAAAGGGAAGATACTTACCATTACCTTCCAGCTGTGCAAAATATTGCAGGTTTCACATCAGAGAACCAAATGCTTGGTTTTCTTGTCGGATGTCTTTCACAGATATATGAGAATATATTTCTTACTTTCCAAGTGGACTTTAAACGTAACTAAGTTTGAAGAGTTGGTACTCCACAGACCAAACTCCGACTACAGAGGGGAAATACAGTTGGGTATATTAGCTTCCAGACTAGCCTTACTTTAGCTTTTTGAGCGAAGTTGAATTGGTGCTGAAACATGTACTGCTGTATGACTCCAGGAAAACAACTATTCTAGCCTTGGGGCATCTTAAACACAGGGCGTGGAGTCAACTGACATAAAAGAGTACAAAGACCATTTCTGTGCTAAATAAGAAAATAATTCCTTATTTGTAAGCACAGTGGTTCTGATACAAGGAAGATCAAATAGTACCTCTTTTCTAAATGTACGTGCAAGCATATTTTCATTCATACCACCACTCCCTCTGCTTACCACTCCCTGAAACTACTTGGCCCTATTCTGCCAGACAGTGATCCCTAGCTCTTCCACCCTTATCCATGGAGACCCAGGACTCTGGATTCCCTCTTCAGGCATATACAAAGAAAATTCTCGGCTACTACACTTGAAAATTCACTTTCCTGAACACTTTCCCATGAAAACAGAGCAAGTAGCAAAGACAAGTAATCACCAAATGGAGATAGCCAGAGGTTTACTGCCATCAACTCACACAGAAAACCCGGATACTGAGAGAAGAAAAATGTTTTGTGTGCTAGCAAAGTCTTGGAGAATGAGGAATGTAACATATTTTTCAGCAGTGTGAAAGAATAGCTTTTTTCCTTTCAAAAAGAGTTTACAACCTTCTTGTAAAACCCTACGAATGTAAGTATTCTATTGAAATAAATATTTCTCCTGTATGTATACACATATATAGTAATAGTCTGAGAAAGTGATGACCTCTCCAGAGATTTTTGAATTCACCTTGTGAAACAAGAGCTTATTGCTGCCAGCAGTGAGCAGGCCAACTATATTATGACTGCATTCAGATTCAGACTATTTCATGGTCCCTTCCTCCCTCCCTCCCTCCCTCCCTCCCTCCCTTCCTCCAGAAGAGGTAGTTCAGGTACAGAGCCAAGGATACTTCCCTGCTCCAGAAGCTCATTTTCAAAGTCCCACCCTTAGACAGACCCTGCTCGTACTTTCCTGCTAGCACTCGTTCCTGTATCCAACAAAATGCTGCTTTTGGCTAAAAGCAGGAAGCAATGGAGGCTGAAAGTACCAGCCTTTACACTCCCCCCTTCCCCTATGTGCCTCTCCCTGCTCCCCAAAAACCTCAGAGGGGCAGGACAGAAGCAGGTCTGGGGACTGCAATGCTTTTTAGTAACAACTTGTGAGACTTCTTTAGTTCCCCTGCCCAGAGATGCCTGGAAGAGTTGTCTCACCATGATCTCTGTTCTCAGCCTGAGCCTCAGCCCCACTACACCTTTCAAAGCCTTTGCAAGAAGGACCTAACAGACAGACAATAACAGTGTGTTTCTTCTGGTGTTCAAAAGCCTGCATTGGACAAGGAAAAGGATTGGTGAGATCTAGACACTTCATTCAGGTCAAAATGTTAATTTTGAACTAATTAGACACAGATTTAACAAAGTATACAGGAGAAATGTGCACTTGACTTCCCTGATCTGCTGTAGAGGCCTTCATTGTGCTGCTGCTGGTGTCACCGTCATTAACCACGATGTCTGTACTCCCATAAGACTTGGTGGAGTGGCTGGAGGGGACCAGACAGAAGTGATGGGGAGCCTGAGCACTCACTGCATCCTTTACCAGAAGCTGTGATACAGCAGCTCTGGACTCACCTGCAAGGGCGCTTTCTGGCATTGACAATTACAGAGCAGAAACCAGCACAGATGTGACAAGCAGGAAGCAGGGCCACAGTTGCCAATTAAACAATTAATTCCCAGATATTGCCTCAAATATCACGTGGGTGACACCAGTCATCCTAGTTCAGAGACAAGCCTGAAACCCCTCAGAGTGGCACACAAGAAATCTTTTCAAGATGAAAACTCCACCCTTCTTCTTTAAGCCTTCCTGACTTCTCCAAGGGATCAGGTATCTGCCATGACCACCATGGGCAGGCACCACTGCTGTCATTGAGAACATTATTAACTAGGTTATTGTTGTGCCTATTGGAGCAGACTCTAGAGGATTCACTGAAGTTTTGGCCTGAGACCCAGTCTTTTGGTGGAGGAGGAGAATGGCAGTGAATAAAAATATCTTGGAAATGAACTGGCTCGATAAGGAGAACCTTGTGGGAGGCAGGGAGTAGCTCGTGCTCAGCGCTTGATTCTCCCCCTCCGCTGAATGCTCTGACTGCGCAGTCTGCGTGCTCAGGAATGCAATGCCTCCGCTGTCAGGCAGTTTGAGGGACATCCAACTCATAGTCTGGCATTTCCAGGGTAAGAAGGCTGCAAGAGACCTTCTGCTACTTGAGTCCAATTTTAGAACAGAGGCACTGCTCCCCGTCAGCATCACCAGGACACCTTTGGATTGTCAATAGGCTGGGCGATAAAATGGACTAACGCCTTGCTGCACTGACACACATGAATTTCCATGGTCAGCAAAAGATCTTAATTTGAGGAATATTGAAAATTAAGTATAAACTCCTTCGTGCTGAACCATCACCTGAAAGCAGATTTTAAAAGTAAATCAGGCACACTGGGGACTCAGCTGTCATAATTTGCAAATATGTAAAAAACTTATGCACACAAAGTGACTTGGAGACTGTTACTCTTCCTTTTTGCATTTTTTATATCCTCAAGTGAACAATAAAACCCAAATAACAGGTAGATTTTTAGAACAAAAACAACAACAACAACAAAAGTACAACAAAAAAATATAAAGGAACGGAAGCTGGCCTCATGTCTTATTTTATCTGGATCTTCCCAGAGGAAATGCTGTAAATTTCATGTTACTATGTAAGCATCCTAGCAGTGCACATTGAAAAATTAGCCCTAAAGAGACAATTGGGTTTATTGCACGTAATACTTTGCTGTGAGTATATGTATATGTTCTTAATTTATTTTCTTCATTATTATCAAATCCTCAGGCATGAAGGTGAAAGACAGAAATGAGAAAGGTGAGAGGAGGAAGAAATTCTAAAGTACCAAACTGAATGGGTGTAAGCTGCCAGGCAATACCACTGACTGGAAGCTCCCCAAAAAAATGCTAGCTCTTTGCAATGGTGAGATTTAACATGAAAAATGTTCTTGCATCTGAGAGATGCTGGATTAAGGAAGAAGCTGGGAAGTCTGACTGGCCTGTCAAGACTGGTGGCTAGAAAGAAGGTAAAACAGAAATAGAAAGAGACAAGAAAAGGATATTCATCTCTCCTTGCGGCTGTTCTGTGTAATTTTTAGCCAGCAATGAACAAATAATTCTCAAAAACAGATCTTCTGGGCACTTCAGTGCCTGGTTCTCAGCAGTACTTCTAGGCAAAGATTCAGCAGATGCTTACCTTTGGGAATCTGTCTTAATGTGAGTGGAGACATCCAGGGTACATCCAGCTATCCTAGAGCACTACATGATTCTGTGCAAATAGTAGCTAAGTAAGGAAATCTGCCTTCACTAAGCTGCATGGGGGTGTAACAAAATAATACCTAAGGTCTGCATGACGCAGCTGCTGTAACAGTTTGTGATCATATTTGGCTGTTCTCATGTCTTATCTTAAAAATTAGAAACTTTCCTGGATCTGCTCTTAAGGTGCAGACAGCCTGATGTGATTGTGTCTAAAGAGCCGCACGCTGGGGAAAATATGCACTCTTTCAACACATTGTAACAGCCTCCAGTTATCCCAGTTATCAGACTGAATCAATATGGATTAAGGACTGCCATCCCACTCAGCTGATGCAGAAGCACACTCTAACCACATCCTTGCAAGATAGCTTTGGTGCCATGTTGTTGAAGCGTATGTCATACTTAGAGCACTTGGCATCCTGAAATTCCCCAACTCCAGCTTCTCTTTTGAACTCACAAGTTGCAACTGAAACCAACAAAGAGCTCTATTAAACATTATCCTTACCTAATTGAATATATTAGTTGTATATAGCAATTACCTTCTCCTTTTTACAGTATAGTAAAGCACTTTTGGTATAATAAAATCTACCGCACAGTGCTCAACAGCCCAGTGTGTTGAGCAATTCAGTTTTTAGTGCTTCATGTAGGTTAGGAATTGATTTTAATTGCCTGGCATAAATCACACAGTCCTACTGTAGAGACCCTTATTATTTCACAAACAGGGCTGGTTTTAATCCTGTATATTCATGGAGAATAAGAGGGAAGCAGAATGGAAAGAAAATCACATTCCAAAAGTTTACTTCTGAGGAAGAGAGATTTGTTATGAATTCAATGAAAATTTAAGAAATGCTCTGTACATGTCATGAGCACAGTAGTAAAGAAAACTTTGAACATCACCACTAAACCTCAGGCACTGCAACTGTTTCATGAAGTAAACCTTGACAAACTATGTGAGACTTACAGCAAAGAGAATTTGCAGTACAGATGGAAATCTATTTTGCTTATGGAACTGTCTTTCACTCTCTTCCTAACGTATCCAGAAATAATATCTCCACATATGTTGCATGTATGTTTGGATTTACAATGCATGTGAGAGGGAAGCATTTTCTCATGAAGTTTGGATCCCATTTGTAGGTTTTCTCTTCCAACACAGTTGAGTCATTTGCCTTAGTAATAACTTCAGTAAAACAAAAACTAAACCTAAAACCAAACCAAAACATCCTGCATTTAAAAAAAAAAAAAAATAGAGAAGAAAAAAAAAAAGAAAAATAGCTGAAAATGTCTTTTTAAGAGTGAAATTGAAGTGGAAATTATCTGCACATGATTGTGACCTATCATCTAATTGGTACATTGATGGCAATACCATTTATTGTCTATACTACACAATAGTTCCTGGGGACATGTGAACATTACAGGAAAGAGATTTGCACCTCATATCTTTAAACACCTAGATCACAAATTCAGGTCTAATCAATACTGATTTACCTTTTCATGCAAATATCAGCCCTGAACACTTAGTGTCTGCAGTAGTAAAGCAAGTCCCCTCGGCATTGCAGCATTCTGATGTATCTGTACCATCTGTACCATCTGCACGAGGAAAAAGCAGAAGATGAGCACTCAAATACCACAGAGAGGAGTTCAATATCAGAGTCAAAAGCAGTATTTATGGTGATAGAAAGAGATATCTTATGTTTGATTTAGTTACCAGATTTTAAAACTTCAAAGTTATACTTCAAGGCTCAAAGAAGGGGTTTTTTTTGTAGAGAGAAGAAACATAATTTTAAAAATCTGAAATAATTTGCAAAGCAAATTGAAAAATTATTTATTTCTAATTAATCCCATTAATATACCCCTTCTGAAAATGTTTAATTCTTGCTTTCAGCATTTTTGAAGACCTTTTAAATTCATTATTGGACTATCAGCTGCACATTTATCAAATCTGGACAGGCTAGGTCATCATTTGTAGAACCACTTTAGACAAGGGCAAGTTAACCACCACATGCAAACTGGCTTTTAAAGTTCACAGTGCTGTTGTAAAGGTCATGGTGATACTTAGTGAAAATTGAATCATGCAGAAGTCGATACAAAAAGACATATTGTCTTCCTTCAATAAGGAGCTTTAATGCTATGCCAGTTTACTTACCATCAAACTCTGCAAAGTCAGCAAGCTAATAAAGAATTTAGGATTTATGGGCCATTTAATTCAGCATAGAAAAAATAGTTAGAAAGTGACAGACTAATAGGCCAATTATCTGAGGAATATTTTGTTTATTTGGCAGAAATTACAAGGAGATGCATAATAAAAATACCTTCAGTAACCAATTTATTCCTACAATAAAATAAACTCATTCACGGCTACCATGCTACAGAAAATACCATTAAAATGTTCAAAGTTCTTTCCTGATGCCAAACAAAAACTCTTAACCAAGGCAATATACAATATTAATATTGTTTTATGGTCAATTTATGTCTAGACACAAGCAATAAGAGGTAGAAGAATACTACAGAAATTACAGCTTTTATGCAGGAAACAGGAACAAAGCCCCAAAGGATTGTATCCACATTTGTCTTACTCCAGATTTAGAAATTATTATTTTTTCCGTATTAGGTATGTGTCTAAAATATTAGCTGTTTTCTTTGCATGAATGAACTCTGGAGAGGGAATAGTCTGACAGTTCTTTATTAAAAAATACTTGAATAAAATTTTGCCTTTATTTAGTTGACATAACCTAATCGTACTGTGCTTCATACTGGCTAACAAATGAACTTCATGAAACTAACCACAAGTGTCCATAGACTCTGACTAATGACACAATGAAAAAGACCACAAACATCACACCCTTTAGAAGTTTAAGTTCTGCTGAAAATGAAAGAAATGCAATCCACTACGTTTCTAAAGCAATCAAAATAGTGGTATCCCCATATTTTGTGATTCCACAAGCCTTGGTATGAGACATGAAAGAAAGTTTGAGCCCTGTTTTTTCATTTGGGGTGCTTTTTACAGAGCATTTTTGCATTAATAATCACAGGAAGGCATTATAGTTCTAGTATGAAACAAAATAATAAAATGCCAATGTATAGTTCACATATCATTAATCCAATACATTATCTCCTCTGAGCATTGACTTTACTGAAAATAAAATAGATAAGGAGGTAGTAACTGCACAATTTCCTTACTAGGTCATGGGAAAAATGTTATTAGAAAACAATATTCTCAGGATTTTCTGAAATGACTAGTGTCTCTAAATGTCCTAATTTGGGTCATGACTATTTAGGAATAAGGATTTTCATTGTTAGAAAACAGGCCATTCCATTTCTAAAACCAAGTTTATTCAAGACACGAGAAACTGAGCTTTGGGAAATTAAGACACACATATCACTTTCAAAGTTCTTGGCTGAAATTTTAGTTTGAGTTGGGAAAAGAAAGGAAAAACTATGAACTAATTTCTGTGGACACTGTGTAACCTTTGGACTCCTTTAGACCTAGCTTCTTCCCATGTACAAGATTCCAGGAAACCAAGATACTTTGTTCCTAGCAGATAACAGTAAGTTCTTATTAAAGAGTTACTTGTTTTCCTCCACGAACTCAAATTTTGGATCAGTCGCCAAGATCCGGTGGCCAGTGCTATCCTGGCCAATTGGTGCTCCTAGAACTGTCAGTCTCAAGAATAGTGTTTGCTTAAAGTAAATATAAATCAAAATAACATACAAGCTTAAAGAAAATGGTAATACTAAATTTGTCTGATTTTTACAGTGGAATTTTCCACTTACCAAAGAAAATTCCAGGAGCCAGAGAACTACACAGTGTCAGAGTTTTGTTTTTTCATATGTGTTTAATGGAGAAGATCAAAGGAATTATTCTTGTGGTAGATAAATCAAAGTATCCTTTTATTGAAATATAATTGTAGGTATAAAACATAGCAAATCAGACTGGTAAAGTGATCCCACACTAAAACAGTGGTTTTATAGCTTTCTCTCCTGCTTGTATGAGTTTGCATTGAAGTAATTTTTTTTATGAGGCAACAGAGACACACTTTAACTAATCTACAAGATGCTTCATAGGTGGGACAAATAATTTATGGATTTTTATTTCTCACAATGGCATCTTTCTTACTGTCCATAGATCAGAGAATCATGTTGAAAGGAACTTGTGGAGATCATCTAGTCCAACCACAGGACCAGGACTGGATCTGATATGGATAATTAGGTCAGATGTTACTAGATCCACCATCCACTGTAACACAGTGGAAAGGAAGGTAGGAGTTTTTTAAAACACACAAGGCAATGATTTGATATTTTCAGACTAAATCTTACATATGATCGTAACATAACAATAGGTTGTTTTTTAGGGTTTTTTTTGAGATACAAAGCATAAAAAAAAAAGAGATTTCATTACTATGCCATATAATGCATCCATGCTAAAGAAAAATCTAAGTCCTCTGTCTCTGACCTTCATCTACTTCCCTGTATCTGCAGGTAGTTGTGCTAGTTTTAAGCATGCTTCTGTTGTCCGTGTCCTGGATTTCCAGTACCACAGCTCTCCCTCAGGCAGCAATCTCATATGGCTCACAGGAGTCCATTTCCACTTAGTGGAGTGTCAGAGGGGGTACAGCAAAGAGGTTGTGCTGGGTTTGTCTGGGGCTTTCTTCATAGTAGCTGGTATGGGGCCATGTTTTGGATTTGTGAGGAAAACAATGTTGGTAAGACAGGAACATTTTAGTTACCACTGAGCAGCGCTTACACAGAGTCAGGGCCTCTTCTGCCTCACCCCACCCCACCAGTGAGGAGGCTGGGGAGGCACAAGGAGTTAGGAGCAGACACAGCCAGGACGGCTGACCCCAACTGACCACAGGGACATTCCAGACCATATGGTGTCATGCTCAGTATGTAGAAATATATGGGCCAGCACACAGACATAGAAATGACAGCAATTTTCTTGAGAACTCATAGAAATTCAGTAGAATGAGTTGGAAAAATTCCTCAATTCATGCAGAACCCTCCTGCTGTAATACTATCAGTTGTGTATCGTATCTTCAGTACAGCTATTGTCTTCCTTTACCCTTAGCAACATCTGTGATTATGGTATTCCACAAACAACTTAGGAATGTGGTGATTCACAAATACAGGTGGGATCAACAATCTTTTTTGAAAAAAAACCTACATCAGACTTAAATCTTTTAGGAGTATCACTTGCGGGTACTGAGTGATTTTCTAGAATAAGTCTATATAGTCATCAGTGAGGGGGAATGAGAAATGGGGCTGACATAATCAGCTTCAGTGCATCAAAACTTTCAATAAACACACTCTTTGGTAAGCTCCAGTTCTGTAAAGGGCCCTCTACATAGCACAGAAGGAATGTAGGTACTTTTATGTTGAATTACTGAAAAAGATGCAATTGTGAAGTAAAGGATCTAGAAGGGGGAAACAAAGATATAAAGCAATACCCCTCACCAGTGCATTTTTACCTGCAAACACTTAATGAAGAGCCCATGGGTGGATGCCTCATGGAAATAAACTTTAAATACAGAACTCTTCAATGAAATTAGTTCAAGTGTGTGACATGAGAGCTTTTTCAAGGACCTCAGTTGCTTTCACAAAGTAAGTGTGCAACAATTAAAAACCAGCAGAAACAAGGACAGGGAAAGAGAAAATGTCTTACAGTAACAGATTTAATGTTTTTTTCTTTTGGTTTCAGGCAGGTAGTTCTGCTTTTGCCTGGAGATAGGTGAAAGCAGAGCTCAGCTCTGCAAGTGTCTGCACGTGTCTGCTGAGGGAGCACAGCCCTTGTCACCCCGAGTGCTTTGGAGGCAGGAGAGCTGCGTAACTGCGGCCGAACGAGAGCGGCCCTCAGCAATGCAGCTACTGTCGTGGCCAGGAACCAGGCAGCACCTTGGCAAGCTTCCCCGTGCTGTTTCCCCATGCTACTCTGTCTTAAGTGCCTCATATGAAAGGGGTATTTTTTTACCAGGGAAAGACCAACTCTGCCCATGTGCCTGATGAGCTCCCAATTCCTTCAAAGAGGCTGTTGACACAGCTGCCAATTAACGCCATTTGTGATGTACACAAGTGACTACAGAGTCTTTGCACAGGCCAAACAGCACGTGGGCTTTCATTCATTACTGTCATTGGTTAAATTTAAGCTGGTGACAGAGAACAGATGTGAGAGGTTCTTTAATCTTGAGCTTTTCCATCCAGCCCTGGAAGTATTTCCAGGGATTTTTCTGAGGGCTATAGACCCAGTTATACTGCAGAAAAAATGATCAAGGTCACCAAAGGTCTGTGTTTTGACAGTGTCCAAGCAAAAGCCACTCTTTCCTGAGCACCTCTGACATAACCTTCATCCAAATCACTTGAGATATTGTTCTGCCATACAGAAGCAGAAGGAAGATTGTCACTGCCCATATCTTTGCACTGATCAGCCCTTCCCCAGGATGAGAGGAAGATAATTACACAGACACCTCAGGACCCTTTGTTATTGTTGTGTGAGCCATCAAGAGACGAAGGAAAAGGAGGTGGATCTTCCATCCCACTGAAATGCATATGACAGTGGCAGGCAGGACTAGTTTCTTCCAGTGTTCCCACCTCAGAAGACCCAGATCCTCCTAGGATGCTACTGTCACATCCCCAGCTGATCCATGAGCACAGAACAATTACAGCCACGTCCATGGGATGCACTTCCACAGCTGTGCCAATGCTTCAACTTCAAATTCTCTCCCTCTGGGGCTCCGTGTTAACGTTAGTATGTGTCTGAATAGGGACATGAATTTCCTATTGTGTCTTCCTCCATATTGTGAATCCTACTATATCCATAAAGACATTTACAGTAAAAGTTCCAGAATATTTACACTGAGAAAAACAATCCCACACTGACTAATTGCTCAATTTCTTCCTGTGTGGTATTCAGTAATTGCATGCACAGGGAGGCGATGGTCTGTTGTTGTTTCAAAAATCTAGTAAGGATTAATGCAAACAGATCACCTCCATTCCAAACAGCTGGACAACAGATATCAATGCAAAGCAGGAGAGACCTTGACCCACTGACTTCAGAAAGAACCGGGTGTCTGCTACACCATTCCAAATCTGTTTGCACTTCTGAACTCTGCAGCTGTTAATATCTGTCCACAATCATCTCGCTAAACTGCTTCCATGCGCATCTGTATCTGACAGGCTTAATTCTCCAGAGTACTTGAAAAAACATACAGCATGCAGAGATACCATTAATAGGAATTCAGATGGCGAGGCTGATGATTTCTTTCTTCATCAGCATCAAGAGTTTTCCTGGGAAAACAAGTTTTTCCTGCTTTTAGGATTCTATACACAGAAGCAGAAAAGGAAAATAGGTGAAAACTAGTAAAAGCATACAGGAAAGTAGACTGTACCGTTCTGTGGGTCACTTTCCAGGGTCATCTCATATATTTTGTGTTCACAAGAAAACTTCTGGAGTAAAATATCTGAAAAAAAAGTCACAGAAAAATCAGGTCTAATAGAGAGAAACAGCCCACAATTTAAACCCTTTTTGCTCTATTAAAGCACATTAGGGCTATTTCTGATGTTTTGAAGATGAGACCACTCACATCAATGAATCTCTCCCTGATGCATTGATTTCATTTTACTTTGTCTCTTTTATTGGCAAACAGGTTAAAACACATATTTACACATTAATTTCTAAGATCTTTGGCTCAGGCAAAATAATCTACATCTACAGAAAAATAAACAGTCAACAAATGGATTATAGAGCAGTTGCCAAATGTTCAGACTCATTGCTGAATAATTTTTTCCTTTCAGTTTGGATACCAGCCCACAGTACTGAAAATTTACATGGCAAGTATAACCAATGACCTCCACTTTGTCTATTCTATTGTAAGCACAGCAATGAAAACAAGAAAATAATTTTAGGCAAAATCAGCTTTCTATCTTACTTAAAATCCATACATTGATTTTCATAGAATCACAGAATAATTTAAGTGGGGAGGGACCTCTGTTCCAGCTCCCAGCCCAAATCAAGGCCAGCCTCAAAGTTAGACCAGCTTTTCCAGTTCTTAGAGTCTCCAAGGATGGAAATTGCTCAGTCTCAGTGCAGTTTGCTTCAGTGTTTGATGACTCTCATTATTAAAAAAAAAAACAAAACAAAACAAAAAACCCAAAAAAACCCCATAATATCTATTTGGAATTTCTGTTTTGTCCATTGCCTCTTGTCCTTTCACTGTGCACTTCCAAAGAGAGTACGGTCTCAGCTTCCTTATAACCAGACATTAGGTAACTGAAGGCAGCAATTAGATCCTCTCTTGGCCTTCCCTTTCTCAGACAGAAAAAACAGTTCTCTCAGCAGCATTTCCTACATCAAATGCTCCAGCCCCAGCCATCCTGGTGGCCCTCTGCTGAACTCGTTCCAGTGACTTCATGACTTTTTGCTGCCATCTATGCCTACTGTATCTTGGTACATTTCATAAACACTGTAATCTGGTGAGATGAAGTTTAAGTTTACATGTGTGGGTGAATCTGGTGCTAACAGCAAATAAATGGTCACTGGTGGCAGACAGATATTTTGCAAACAAAATCTCAGTTCCCTTCTTTCCTCTATGTGCCAGTACACCATGGCACATCCAGTCCAGCGTGTGCCTTGAGAAGACCAGACACATGTCCAGTTCTTTGGCAACATGTTATGCAAAGGGTGCTAGTGTGCAAGAAGTCAGCTCTGTAGCCCAAAGCCTAGGTAAAATTACCATCTTGTTATTAAATTATGGATTTTAACAAGCAGTTGCCCCTCATTACATCATGTAACCCCCAAAACACGATAACATAATGAGAAATATAGCAAAACTAAACCCCAGCAAGTAAGAATCTAGAGCAGGTGTTGCAGGGAGGAAAACAGATGCATTTTGATTCTGCAAATGCCTACCTGTTATTGCCAGGTATGTAACATTTGCCAACAAATTAAAGACCAAATTAAAGACTCATTTGAAATTGCGTGTGAAACAGCTCTTCACTGATTGTGGAATGGCCTGTTAACACCCCCCATCTAAATTCTATGATTCATATTCCTCAGATAACACAACATATGCAACGCTGCTAATAAAATATACACATAGTTTTCTAACGTGCTCTGGCAATAGTAAAGCAATATAGTTTGAACAATGGGTCAGTGTTGAGGTGACTGCAGTTCAGTTCTCTTTTGCCAGCTATGGTATAGCAGTGACTAAAGAGAAAGCAATGCCTGTGTATTAGGAACTTTGAGACCAGCCAGCAGAGCCAAATGGTGCAGTTAACCAAGGGATAAAATGCAAAAACAAAGGCATTTTTCATATTCTCATAGCTATGAATCAAATTTTGCCCCGAGGACTACACTAAATTTTGTGCATTCAGACTTTTTAGGTCTGTTTTGCAATTTTTATATTAGTGAAAGACTGAATCTATCTATGCTGGGTTAATTTCTATCCAACTAGGAAATGTAGTCTTCATTTGAAATCCCAGACCCCTATAAAAAAAGCTGAATTTTCATCAAAGGGCAGCAAAATACTGAAGATCTGTTTTCTTCTCTCTTTTGTGAAAAAATTTCTCTTAAATTCAGGCACTAAATTACTGCTGATGGTTAAGTTCATGCTCTAAAGTCTTTTCAAATGTGTTGTTACCTGGTAGAGTGTACATAGACTTAGGGTCTTTACCACTGCTCCTGTGTAAGCTCTGAGCTTGTGATTAGAACGTCAGCCACCATTTCCATGCACTTATTATTTTAATGGATGCAAAGGTCACAGAACTTTTCTTACATCTCTGACATAACTCCATTACTTTTACAATTTAAACAAGTAAAAAAAAGGGTAAAAAACCCAGCCCAACTCCTTCAAGCCTTTTATAAATGTCAGACTGGAAATTATGCTTAGAGAATGTTGTATTCACTTCATAAATTGTAAATAGATTTCACTATAAATTGATTATGAGGGCAAAAATTAGGTTTATATTTCATTTTCACAAGTATTCATTAAGAAATGCACATGTTCTTGCATACTTTATAAAAAAATTATCTGACATTTTTCTTTCTTTTCACTTGTTGATGGGTTCTCTGACAAACAAAACTATCTCCTTCAAAAAGAGAGCCCCCTTTCTCATAATTTCCATTATTTTGAAAAAGAATCAATATATTAAAATGTGAGAAGAGTAGAATTTAATTCCAAGGAATATGAAAAGATGGTACAACCCAGAGCACACTTTTCAGATACCCACCTTCTCTTAACGGTGAAACTCCTGAAGGAGTGGTGGTAGCTTCTTCAGGAGTATTTTGTGAATATTTTCTCAGGATGACACTTCTGAAGAATTTGCTGCAAATTTCACAGGTCTCTGACTCAGAAAATAAATTTCATGTCTTGATTGACTGTTGGCATCTGAAACAGAACAGCAAGGCAGCAAGGTAATCTTCACTCACTTGAATCTGCCATTCATATAAGAAAAATAGTACGTAAAAATCAAAAAGAAAAACTACAGAGACAACTTTCTTATATTTTACAGGGGTTTTTTTTACAAAATTATTTTTCTTTCCATCACTAAATAAAAGAACAAATATTTACAACTCTAGACTTCTAGAGGGAATTCTTTACATAAAAGAGAAAGATACTTTTCTTTTTGCTATTATAATCTAAGAAGCAAAGCAAGGCTGTTCTCATAAACAACTATAGTTGTCACATTTAATGATGATTCAACTATGATAGTCACATTTCATGAGAATCCATATCTATCCCTGCTTCAAACTTAAACATTAAAAGCCATCTCCATTTCAAACTCCAGCTTCCTTAGTTTATCTCTGGTCTAGCAGCAATATATAGTCCATTTGCTTAGTTTTACACTGAGAATTGTTCTGGAAATATAATATTATCTGCCAAGTTAAAATATTTTTTAAAAAAATGTACAGAACCCAAAGTATTGTGGTAAAAGTCCAGAATGTCAAAACTTCAAACAGTAAAACAAGACAGCTAAATAAGCTTTAATTACTGGAACAAGAGAGCTTTATGCTATGTATACCGTACATAAAATTCTTACTGAAACTAGCAGAATTTTTTGCAATCACATCACAAATCCTTCACATAAGATGAAAATATATACACTTAATAGTTAGTCCTATGCTAAGCAAATAGTCATGAAACCACATGAAGTACTAGTAGTTTCACTAACTGCTTCTATATGGTAACAATCATAAATTCTTACAGTAATTCTTATAATAATGTCAAAATAACATCAACACAGAAAGAACTTGAAAGACCTCCATTTCTGAAATGAAGGTTCAGTGCTACTTTTCTTTTACATCTTTAGTTAGACATCACTATCAAGTATCTGTGATGCCACTAAATATCACTGAATGCCAAGTTACTAAATTCCAAATGAAAAAGCCAATGAACATTTTATAGTGGCATTAATTCTAGAGTTCAAAATAATGGTTAAATGTGGATATGTACTGATCTTGGATCAATATTAGAATTTAAATACAGGCTAGATACAGAGTCCAATTCAATTAAATCACAGACATCTCTATCTTATTCATCGAAACTCAGGGTTTCTTCACAGCTGTTTCACTTCAGTTTATGAGGGAAAGAAGGGCCTATTCCTAACTATGCAGTCGTTCTGAATCCAAAATTTCCACATGTTTGGATCCAACATTTGGGTCCTGGCCCACTTTTGCAACATTTTCAGAGCAAAGCCTTAAGACACCAAGAAAAAGTGGATTCTGGGATTAAAAGAAAAAAGAAAAACCATTTTAAAATCTAATTGGAAATATTATGAATTATCCCCTCTGCACTATACACATTATTTCAGCATGTCTCTCAGGCATGACCCACTTCCTGACAAAAACATTTTTAAAAAGAACTGGGCTACTGAAGTATCTGTGGGTATTTTGGTGATTCTGTTCTCTGTAACAGCGATATTGAGCAAATGCTTTACTTATAAACTGTTCCTCATATCTCATCTAGCTCAAAAATAATATTTTGGCAAAACTTCCAGGAATATATGTCTTGGTTTTTAAATTGCAGTGGTGTTGGTAATGAATCTGCTTCCTTCACACCTGGAAGTGTTCAAGATCAGGTTGGATGGGGTGCTGAGCAATCTGATCTAGTGAATGACATCCCTGCCCGTGACAGGAGGGTTAGAATTAGATGATCTTCAAGGTCCCTTCCAGCCCAAACCATTCTGTGATTCTGTGACTCAAATCTCAGTTAAGTGCTTTTGACTAACTTCTAAGACAAGTTGACAAAATGTATAAAATTTATTTATTCATGATTTATAACATGAAACTTCCCTGTTGGTATTTACTAATGGGTTAATTTATTTAGTTTAAATTCAATTTTATGATTAAATTATGACCTCATGCTACTAAAGTGAACACGAGAATATACTGTTGCAACATGACATAGCACTGTGACTCAGTCCAAGCCCAGCCTGTAGGATGATGCAATTGGGATGGCAGAGCAGCTCCAATGAGATTTTACTAAGACCTTCATTACGAAATTTTTTTTTAAAAAGACAGAGACATTCTAGGTCAGTCTGTTTTAAAAGTTATTTAACATTATTTATCATCAGTGTTTGAGCTAGATGTGGTGCTTCACTCAACTGCTGACATCCCACGTGACAAATCTCTTTCTCACTGTCACATGTAAATGGTCTGCCAGTGTGACTGTAAAGCTGTGATCAAAAGCATAATGAAGAGTTGTCCTTGGCCTAAGGAGCATTGCAATCCTGCCTTCTGGAATCAAAATCCCATTGCATTTAACTGTCTGTATGGCACCTTTTCATATCTAGTATCTTAAGACACACTGGATGATGAATGTTCTCTACTGAATATTCCAGTATTTTCCAACTTTTGAAGTAAATATGCAACTTCTTCAGAAGAACATATTACCTACTTTCTTATTCTTTTCAAAATAATGACCTTGTGCTTTTGTGCACCCATAAAATGAAGCCTTCTTGCTCAACATCTTATTCCAAGGAAAATACACAGTTATCTCCCAGACAGTCTTTGATATTTTGTGAACTCATTACAGTTTAACCAGTGATTTGAATTTCCCAAATTTTGCATATTTTACTGCAAATAAAAAGATATTAAATGTAACTGCACTCTGGAGTATAGTTTTTTTGATATTTTATTGTCTACATCCATACAGAGGAGCTAATATAAAAATTGGAAATGTGACATAATGGAATTAAAGTGCAGTCAAGCTAAGTAATATTGGATATGTTTCTGCAAAGTGAAAAGCGAATTTGATTGAAATTAGCTCTTAACTGCAAAGTACGGGTCAGCTCCAAAAAGTGACTAAAAGTGAAAGTGAATTATGGTACCTCAGTGTCTCTAGCAAATGCAACATATTATAGTTAAAGTCATAGACTCCAGGCCTGCCAAAGGAAACCAAAATCCTGAGAGTTCCTGAGTGCATCCCATGGGTATGCACGAGGATTTTTAAGGAAAAATAAATCCATTCCAATGGGTGCGTGTAAGTGTAACAGATCATGTCAGCATTTACAGAGTGTCATAAATAATTATGCTGTCAAACAGAAAACTTTATGCAAGTCCCTGCTCCATATTGGTTTGTCTCTACAGAAATAAGAACAAACTAAAAGGAACCCCAGACATATTTTGATTACTAAAACTTCTTTTGAAATTTTGAAGCTCTCCAAAAGACGTTTTAGTAAAATCATAACAAAATTCTCTATGTTGAGTGATGTCATCCTGATGTTTTCTGACTTTCTCAAACCCCAGAATGTTCTTTGAATTGTACTGCAAGAGCTTAGAATGCTTTTCAGACAGAAGTACCACTGCAGAATTCACATGGAAAGCAATTTCTGTTTTCCTTCATTGTTCTCTGCATGACCATTAGCTGAAAATAAATAAAAAATATGTCTAATTTGTCTCAAAGGGAATGATGGAGTTTTAGGAATACCGCTAATTTCTTTAATCATTGCCCTAGGCTAACACTAATTTAAAAGTTAACTTCTTCCAAAAAGCTTATTCTTCCTTCAAAAACTATTCTTCATCAGGAAAACTTCCAAGTATCAATGAAAAAAATATGTGTTTATTTGCAAGGATCAAAACCTAGCATTATTTACCTTGGAGCAATTTTAGCAGAAACAGCAAAAACCTTTTCCAGTCCTTTTTTCTTTTTTTTTTTTCCATTAGGGAAAATTTATTCTCTGTTTCATCTCAAAAGGCCTTGTTAATATAAATGCACATCCTAGAGTGAAAATGAATGGATGGGAAAAGCAAGCAATTCTCTCTCTCTGAGTAACTAATATAAATCAGGTGGGAGAGGGTTTGTTTCCCCCTAATAGTTAGGAAATAAAACTCATGTTGTGGCAGACAACTAATATGCCACAAGAGCTGCAGATTTTTAAAGTGTGAAAGTATATTTTAGCTAGATTAAAGTTTTTTGCAGAAAATGTTTGCCTGTGTTGTGATTGATAAAGTCATGTGTCATAACCACATACGATTACATTTAGGTAACCCAGTGAAGGTGACACTGTTTTATTGCTTGAACTGTACATAAGCACAGATGCACAGAACTCTGTGTACCTCACTCAGTTGTAGTGGTGTATTTTATTAATATCAACCTGCCTTGGTAACAAGATATCTCAATGGCTGACCAAAAGAAAAAATGAACACATTATTCATCATAACATTGAGTGTGCTATCCTAAAGATATTTAAGTTCTTTGCATAAAACTAGGACAAAAAAAAAATAGAGTTGATGAGCATTACCAAAAGAGCAGATTTGTTTTAGCATTATTTGATTTTCAGAATGTGGTTTATTTATTTACATTTTTTTTTAAATTCACATATCTAGATTAAAGTCCCAAATATTCAGTTTTTATTGTGTAGTAGACCCAAAGGACCTGTTCTCTAGGGGAAAGAAGAGGCTTTCATGCAACTTTCTGCCAGTAAAATATCATTCTTAGAGAGTAACATTTCCTGCATCAAACTGTACAGTAATTTCTAATTTAATATAAGAATCTCTTGTAGTGGAACAATCACATACCTGACGCTCTTATACTTTCAGAACAATCATGCTAAATACAATCACTCATAGACAGTATTGTTAATTTCATGTTATATTGATCTGTGTAGGGAGGGTTACAGATGCTGTTAATATCTGAGGAGTTTTATTAGAGTAAGGCTTCCAGTTAGAAACAGTGAACTTCAAAAGTAAGGGTGAAATTTAAAATTCCCTGAGCTCAAGGGTGACTGACTTAGCCAGGCACAGGTGTAGGACATGCCAAATCTCTGTTTCCAGGCTTCCCCACTGTATGACTACACTTTCCTTTAGTTAGGGCAGATTAGACACCATAGCCCACGCATGGGTACATCCAGGAAGGCACTTAAATTTGAAGGCCTTAATCACAACCTGAATCCTACCCAGCAGAGTTTATTGTAGCTTCTGATTTTTTAAGAAACATTGGCAGACACCAACTAGACTTACTAAAGTCAATAAATAAATAAAAACTGCTGTTGACTTCATAACAGTGGTGATAGATTTATCTCAGGATTTTAATCAGACCTCAGGAAGGCAATTTTTAGCTGTGGCTTTGAGTGCTGACTATCTGAAGAGAGTAGCTGAATTCCTCAGTCAAGAGGCCTCTGCAAGAAGTTGCCACAGCTCTTCAGGGTTTGGCATCCCAAGGAAGTGGCAGTAGCTAATGAGCAGCCCTGAGTCTGATGCCTGACCTCCAGGGACACACTTAAGTGACCAGCAACCCCCCGTGCTCAGCACAAGGCTGATCTGCATCATATTTAAGAGGCACATAACACCCTCTCTTTTCTTGTTATGCCTGAAGGTCAAGGGAAGTAATTGTGTCCCTCTGCTCTGGTGAGACCCTTCCTGGAGTGCTGTGTCCAGCTCCAGGACCCCCAGAACAAGAAAGTCTTGTATCTGTTGTAATGCCTCCAAAGGAGGGCCACACAAACAGTCAGAGGGAGAGAGCATCTCTCCTGTGAAGAGGGTTGAAAGTGTTGGGATTGTTCAGCCTGGAGAAGAGACGGCTCCAGGGAGACTTTAATGGCAGCCTCTCAGTACTTGAAGGGGTCTTATAAGAAAGACAGAGACAAATTTTTAACAGGGTCTGTTGCAATAGGACAAGGGGCATTGGTTTAAACTAAAAGAAGGTCAATTCAGAGTGGATATAAGGAACAAAGTTTTTATGATGATGGTAGTGAAGCACTGGCACAGGTTGCCCAGAGAAGCTGTGGGTGCCCCATCCCTGGAAGTGTTCAAGCTCAGGCTGGACAGGGTTCTGAGCAACCTGGGATAGTGGAAGGTGTCCAGGCCCATGGCAGAGGGGCTGGACTAGATGACCTCTAAAGGTCCCTTCCAGGAAAAACTTTCTATGATTTGACGATTCCCTGCCTACCTTTGGCAGCCTGAGTTACCAGCTAGATACTCCTCCATACTTAGTCTGAATCCCACCAAGCAAGGGTCACATCTGCTTCATGTTGTCTATCTCTCCCCTTCAAGAAACTGTCTTCATACATGGCATTTTCTTATACATTAATTTCTCTGAGTTTGTGATGGAGAAAAGGAGACTGCAGAAGCTTGCCTAGAATTCAGTTTGGAAGATGATGAAAGGAAGGGAAAATTCCCTCTGCTTCAGTACCAAGATTACAGGAAATTTTTCCAGAAGAGATTCTTATTTTGTTTTGTCTCTGGATAGATGATGTTGAAATAATTCAAAACAAACAAACCAAAAATTTAGTCATATCAAGGAACTAAAATGTTTCAGCTTAGGCCAATTCCATTTAAATTACACTGATCAGAGGAAATATCCAAATTATCATACAAAATATTTACAGCTTGTGAAAACTGAATTTTTCAGTAAAACATTTGTTACTCATGTATTTCATGAGAACATTTCCATCAAGACATATTTTATAGGCTCTTGGGAGAGTGCATCTAGAAAAAACTCCTCAAGAAAACATCTTGTGTTGGGAAAGGATAAAGAATTGATACAATCACAATAAAAATTCTTTGCAATCATAATGAAGTACTCTTTCCATCAGTCTGTCATCATCAATTTTTTGTCATCTTCCGCTAAGACTGGTTGTACCTTATGCAAGGTATCTATTCCAGGAGTGGGAAAGGCAATCAGGAGGAAAGAAGGAGGGGAAAGGGATGAGTTCAAGGTCTCCCTGTTTAGAAAGGACTAAGGCAATGTTTTTACAGACATTCAGATCAATTAGGTATCAAAAAAGGTAATTAACTACAAATATCTTCACCCTCCTCTAGATTGTAGTGAATGTATTGTCACAAAAGACAGGACAAACTCCCTCTCCCACTACATATTTGGAAAACAAAACCAACACAAAACAAAAAGGCAAAAAATAAATATACTGTCACAAAGTAGAACTTTATATTTCTTAAAGCTCTTTTTATCCATATGCTACATCCACATAGTGTTCCCCAGAGACACGTGAATTTTTGTCTGTAAAATAGATTGACTTGACTTTTCATTCTCACTAGCTTTCTGTAGTATGGGAAAAGAAAAGAAAATACATTCCTATTGCAGCATTGTTACTTTTTATGCATCTGGAAAGCATAGGTTTTCCTCTGTGGCATCCCAATGACTGTAAGAACGGAAACATAATGACAAAGTTAGATGGTTTAATAAGCTCCTAAAGTCATTTTATTGAGGAAAACCTACTGAGCTTTTAAGCATTTGTTAGCACATGAGATAACATACAAAGGAAAGACCCCTGTGCTTGCATCCTGATTTAAGACCTTGAGAACGTGGCACTATGTTCAGTGTACCCAGGTTCCAGGGACCAGAGGACAAGCATTCTCTGTCCCTTATGATACGAATCATGCAAGGTTGTAACTCATAATTTAGTCCACTACTGAATAAGTGAACTAGCTAAAAGCACTGAGTGCTTTTAGAGTTTGACCGTGGAGACTAAAAATCCATACTATGTTGGGTAAACGTGAGTAATCTAAGACATTGGAAAAAAATTGTTTATAAACAAAAGATTTTGAAATACAGAAACACTAAGAATTCATAGAACTGGAAAAATAGATCATAGTAACTAAAAAATAAGAAAACAAAATTGCCCTGATGAAAAAAAGAACACAAAATCTACAGAGCTGCCCAAGATCCCTTAGCCATTCATTTATACCAGAATTGCTGGTACAGGTGGTGCAATATGAAATTGATTTTTTAGATTAGCCATCAATGGATACTGCATACCTACACTAGCTATATATGCAACATGTGAAATCAATCTGTGTGCACTATTAAGATAAAGTTACTAATTTGAAGGGCAAATCTAATACTAAGTGTACAGTATTTTGATATTCCATTAATTTTGAGCGCACATTATGTTTCTAAAATTAACATCTGCGACTCAGTAATCAATGAAGAGTGTGAAATGTATTTCTAAGAATCATCGTCTTATAATAACAGGGGCAGTGTTGAAACAAAACTGAACAAAATGTATTTAAGGAGGAAAAGGGAAGAAAAGATTCCGTTGAAAGACCGGAGAAGTTGAACTTGCTCTAATCACAGGTACAGAATCTGATTTTTTAAAAAATCTACCAGTTATACTAATTGAACATTTGCCTTTTTGGAGTCAAGGCTGGGGACTGCTCAAGGGATGCAGTAGTGTGAATTGCAGAATGACAACAGCAGATTGATGGGGAGCAGACACTGTCTGCACACAATTACAACCAGACAAATGCGCCTCTTGCACTGACTTCCAAAAAGCACTTGGCCTACATGGCTGTGGAGTGTTGTGGGAAAAGTTTACCTGGTTGTCAGCTCTGATAAAAAACACTACTATTTACTGCACTTCCTGGATGAACTGCATCCTAGGTTCATCATCTCATCTTGTCTGATGACTGCTGACTGTCCACAGGACCTGTCACTGTCACCAGCATATCCCTGCTCAAATGCTGTGGGATTGCACCTTCTTGGTGAGATCCTCTGCGTCTGGGTTGTCCTTTGCTATGAGCTCATCCGCCTCTGTAGGAGGCCTGACCTTACTGCTCCCCAGCAATTAGAATTATGCCAAAAACACTCTTAAATGAAATATCTCTCCAAAGGGTCAAACCCTAGAGAAGAAAAACACTCCTGTCTTGCCAGTTCAAGAGGAAATGAAGTTGTGCATTTAATATGCAGGCAAGAAAATGGCTGTGGCACCTCCAGATACTCCAGACTTAGTAAAAAAATCAATTCAGACTGAGAGTGGGCAAATTAATACTGTGGAAGACAGTGGCTATACTGTATAATCTGTATAAACACTCAGTGTCTTTCCCCATGTTTCAGCAAAGATTTAATACAGGAGTCTGTGGTGAGCTGACATAATACTGAGATTTCATTTTATTTTTAAAATACACCACAGATCATTTATTAATACATGAAGGAGTATAAATAATTAAAACAGGTCTGTAATTGTCAAAATCAATGCACAAAATATATTAGCTGATTTTTGCACTTACACTGTTTATTCGCTTACCCGGGAATTTGGAAAAGTCTAATTCACAATGGATTGCATCACTAATGTTTTTCTTCCGTAAACATATCTTGTAAACCAAATTATCTGTTAGTAACATAAATCTAGACTGTCAGTTATATTCTGAAAAATTCTCTCTTGTCTTCAAAAACAAGCCCAAATCTCTCTACTGTCTAATCCTAGAAGTTCTTGGCTCATGAAAAATTTCTCATAAAAGTCAATGGCAACAGCAAATTAAGTCAAACAGAAATTTTGCATGAATGAGGACATTGTGAAACTTATAGATGAAATTTTTCTTGTCATCACACGGAGGAAAGGATAAGAAATTCCCTTTTCTCCTTCTTCACGACTCTTTTTCACAAAGCTGATGCCAGAGCCAGCTATGAACAATAATCTATGCAATTTGGACAAAACTGTACACTTGAAAGGATTTTTTTTTTTCACACAGCATGACTTTTTTTACTAACCTTAGGAATCATCCTAAGTTTCCTAGTGGGTTACTTACCAGAACTTAACTATGTTCAGGGGTACAGGCATGTCTTTTTTATACAGGTGCCTTCATCAACTGTGTTCCTAGGGGATGTACACCCAAGAGAATGTGTGAGGAGAAAGGAGAGGAAGAAGAAAACCTGTCCAAGTCTTCCTCAGCAACAGCCATCCAGCTAATAAATCACAGCCTGTGAAAGGGCATCCAAAGCTGTGTCTTTGTAGACGAGCTGGTTCCCAGGAGGCATTCCCTCAGGACTCAGGCAGAACCTGGCATAGCTGGACAATTACCAGCACAGGAGGATGCATGTCTGTAAGCTCCACTCAGCCCACAAGAAGATTTTGGCCCTACATTATATGTTAGAGTCTCAAACACAGGACCAATTCTCCACAAGAATAACTCTATGTAAATACAGTGACTGCCATGGAATGGCAATGATTTAGAGTAGTTAAGATCTGAGCTATTCATTTAGCAGTGTGTTGTGATTTCAAAATCCATTTCACTTGTGCACCTCTGGTTGAACTATGTTATGGCTTAGTCATTCTTTGGAAGTGGCAACCACAGCCTTGTCCTTTTGTGTAAGTTATGACCCAATATAATTGACTTCAAAAACTTCAGTGTAAAAATCAACATTAGGAGTTTGAAAATAAAAAAAAAAATCCCAATCCAAAAAACTTAAAAACCTTCCCTTAACTACTGATGTTGAGGTTATAAGACCAATTCTAAGGAAAATCTTAAAACAATTTTTTTTTTTTACAGTAATAATGCAGACCTTTTGCTGTAAGGGTGCTGGCAGACAAATCATAAAACACCGGGGTTTTCTCCTAGATGACTTTTGGATTTCACTTTCTCCAATATCTCTCACATCTGGTCTGTTTTCGGCTCTTGCTGGTTTCCCTTTGAAATAACTGCAAAGACCGTCTATTCTCCCAGCTGAGATTTACCCAGTCTCTAGCCATCTCATGTCTCACATGTTCTGTCTTCCAGGTGTCAGCTTTGTTTCCCAGTACTAAGCTTGCTTCCCTAAATCCATTCAAAATGCGTCTGTCAAAATTACCTTTCTGTTTTATGACTTTTGCCATGATGACCCCTTTGCTTCTTTATTTACCTCTCTGGATAGCAAAATTTTTCTGTCTACTTATTTAGGGCTCTTGATTTTGGTGTTAATTGGAGTGCTCTTTGTGCTGGTAAAAGCAATAACCCTCCAGAACTTTTTTAGCTAATCAAACACAACATAAAACATTTCTTGAAACAAAAAATAAATTCTAGTCTAGGTTAAAACAGTCCAGACCTTGCCCACACCAGGGCAAGCCTCATGGCCTCTTCAGCTGGAGCTCTTTTCAGAAAAGAGCTTGGCTGCCTGCTCCCAGGGAACAGGGGGTGTGGCACAACAGAGAGAAGCTGGCAGGAGTGGCTGATGGACTTGAGCTGTGCTGCCACTGAGAGGGACCTCGACAGGCTGGAGAAAGAAGCAAACAAGAAGTTTGCCTCCTGAAGTTCAGCAAAGGCAAGTGTGAAGTCCTGCACTCTGGAATAATCACTGGAGGCACCAGTAGAGGCTGGGGGTTACTGGCTGGAAAGCAGCTCTGCGGAAAAGACCTGGGCATTCCAGTGAACAGCAGTCACCGTGAGCCAGCAATGTTCCCTTGGAGCTAAAGAGGCCAATAGCTGCCAGAAGGTCCAGTGAGGTGAATCTTCTCTCCTCAGCTCTGGTGAGACCCAGCTGGAGTGCAGGGTCCAGTTCTGGGCTCCCCAGTACATGAACATGGATATTCCAGAACAAGTCTAGCAAAAGGCCACAAAGGCAATTAAGGGTTTGGAGCCTGTCATATGAGGAGAGGCTGAAAGAGCTAGGACTCTTCTTGGAGAAGGAAAGACTCAGGGGGATCTTATAAATATGCAAAACACACTGATGGAGGGAATAAAGAAGATAGAGTTTGACTCTTCTCAGAACAAAAGGCAATGGGCACAGATAAAAGTACCAGAAATTCCTCTTAAACATAAGGATGATAGGTGCCTCCCTCTCTAGGCTGGGAGGGTGTGGAGTCTCCATCCTTGGAGATATCCAAAACCCAACGGGGCACAGTCTGGAGCAACCTGCCATAGTTGACCCTAATTTGAACCAGGGGATTGTATGAATGACCTCCAGAGGTGTCTCTCAGTCTAAGACACTTATTCTGTCAGGTCTCGATTCTAAGAAATAGAAATAACTTTTTAAAAATAGAAAAAAAAGTCTGAGAGACCTCTGCCTCCTAAAAGCCTTGTAGGGAACATATTGTCCTGTGATATGAGAGATGATACGAGAGTCCAAAGCATCTGGTTCAGGTCAGGAATACAGGACAGTGCCCTGTCCAATCCAAGGGGAGAATCTCTTTGGAGCAAGGCATCTCGCTATCCCTGAAACATTCCATGCTAATCCTACCCGTTGAATGTTTCAAAAGAAAGAATGCATTTCTATAGAAAAATACTGACTTTTCAAAATAGTCTGCTACACATATTTCAGTCAGGTGCATAGATAAACACCTCATTTTGTCCTTAAGCTTGTTCTAATCTTGTGTCATTCATCACTATAAAGCATACATACATTCTAGAAGCGCAAAGCAAGTTGACTACAACACAAATTTCCATACACCTATCTTACTTTAAATGTGCTTGTGCTATTAACAAAAGCTAGGGAGAGGTTTTTATCCAGGCTTCCTAACCACAGGAAGCCTTTTCTTCACTAGGTCTACCTGCTACCTGGTGAAATGGAAAGGGCAGTGTTATGCTACTATACAGCTTCTATAAACAGAGACTGTGCATCTCACCCATAACTGAACTTTGTGGGTTTCTATGATCTTGTACTCCCTAGCACAAATTGCAGTCTTCCTTCTACTTAATTTTTCTTTTTTATCATATTCTTTCTTTTTTTTTTCCTCAAGGTTATTCCAAAAAGGTGTCTCTGGAATGCATTTTGAGGTATTCATCAAAATTCATCCATTCATAGAATCATAGAATCATTGAAGTTGGGAAAGACCTTTAAGACCAGAGTCCAACCATAAATTGAACACTGCCGAGTCAATCACTAAACCATGTCCCTAAGCACAACATACACATGTCTTTTAAATACCTCCAGGTATGGTGACTCCATCACTTCCCTGGGAAGCCTGTTCCAATGCTGCACAACCATGTGCATGAAGAAATTTTCCAATCTAAATCTTTCCCACAGAAACTTGACACTATTTCCTCTCATCCAGCTCATTTAACCAGGAGAAGAGGCTGATTCCCACCTGGCTACACCCTCCTTTCAAGTAGCTGTGGAGTGCAATAAGGTCTCCCTGGAGCCTCCTCCTCTCCAGCCTAAATGCCCTCAGCTCCCTCAGCCGCTCCTCATCAGACTTGTTCTCCAGACTCTTCACCAGCTCCATTGCCCTTCTCTGGACACACTCCAGCACCTCAACGTCCTTCTTGTAGTGAGGGGCCCAAAACTGAATACAGGATACAAGGTGTGACCTCACCAGTGCTGAGTACAGAGGGATGATCCTAGTCCTGCTGACCACATTGTTTCTAATCCAAGCCAGGACGCCATTGGCCTTCTTGGCCACCTGGGCACACTCTGGCTCATGTTCAGGTGCTGTTGACCAGCACCCCCCAGCCCTTTTCCACTGGAGAGCTTTCCAATCACTCTGCCCCCCAGCCTCTAAGGTTGTATGGTGTTACTGTGACCCAAGTGCAGGACTTGCCACTTTGCCTTATTGAACATCATACCACTGGTCTCAGCCCATAGATCCAGCTTGTCCAGATTCCTCTGCAGAGCCTTCCTACCATCAAGATGATCAACATTCTTGCCCAACCTCATGTCATCTGCAAAGTTACTGAGAGTGCTCTCGATCCCCTCATCAAAGTCATCAATAAAGGTAATAAACAGGGCTGGCCTCAACACAGAGCCCTGGGGAACACCACTAGTGACAGGATGTCAGCTGGATGTAACCCCATTCACCACCACTCTTTGGACCCAGCCACCCAGCCATTTTTTGTCCATCAAGAGTACTAGTGCTCACTGTCATCTGGTGCTCATTGTCAGGATCTGCATTTATTCTGGGCTTTCAAGGATTCCCCAGCACCACTGTCCTATTACATTTCAGGTCACCAGGTAGGAAAAAGTAATTTTGCTTTGAAGACACTATCCTGGCACTATCAGGCACAAGAGCCTTGATGTCAGGCCTGATACACAACATTGCCTTGCTGTGACCTAAAGATTAAATGCCATTTCTAAAAGATCACTTAAAAATAGGAGGAATATGCCCTTATATTATAGACCAAAAGAAGTAAGTATTTCTCTTTGAGAAAAGTAAATATTTGTTCCTGTAGGTGGATATTATTCTGACTTTTTGAGTGAAGAGTACTAGCAGCATGAAAGACAGCCAGATGTGCACCAATCTTTTTATGTTACTACCAAAGCTTATTAGCCAATGCTGCTCCAAAGGAGTTAATCCACAAGAATTCAAACACAGATAGCAGCTGAGAGCGAGCAGCTAAAATCATTGCATTGCTTGATCCATTCATGCACATGGAACTACTCTGCACAGTTTGAAGGGAAACTTACACATGTTTTGCTGGAGAGGTGCAGTGCAGCACCACCCTCTTAATGTTGGCTTTATTACAAGGCTTTTCTCAGAGCAGGCTTCCAGCCAAACTGCTGGAATGGAGAGGCTGAACTGCTGCAGCAAACCAGACACACAACAGTAAGCAAGCTTAGCACTAACTACTGCTTCTTTGTTTTTCACATGTCTGTATATACCCAGCACTCCATGGTCTTCCATTTTTATCCTTTTGCTCAAAATACTTCAATTTCTTTTTTTTTTTAAACAGACTAGCGTCTCTTGAACATGGTAGAGATACACATGAGATGAGAAAAGGTAGCCTTTCTTGCTGTGCAGGCTGAATCCTGTCTAGGGAGGCATGAAATTTTTTACTGACATTTTCCATTTTTGTGAAATTTCACATCTAAACCTGACCATTCAAACTCAAGTTCTCTCTGCATCACCTTTTTTTTTCCCTGAAATATCTTGGAAATTATCATAAATTGTGTACTTAAAAATATGACAATTCTTTCAAATAAACAATAAATAGGATGACTGAAACAATTTTATGATGGCTTAGAGGAAAAATTGCCAGAAAAGGTACTGCCAACTAGAACAACAATCAGAAAATCCATTTTCCTTGTTAAAGTGAATCATCATAACACAAGTGTCTATTTCAGAATGATTCAGCTCTTGTCAGAAATTCAGATTTAAAAGGTGAAATTAAAAAAAGGAGCATATCTAGAATCTCAGCAAGGAATCAAGCAGAAATTGTAGTTACAAGGTATAGAGTTGAAGTCTTTTCTGGAAAATGAATAAAACTTTAAAGGGATTTTATTCTATTTCTTACAAACCCAATACCAGGCAAACCCCTGAGGTACCAAAGTTTGCTTTTCTCTTAATTTAGTCATGATCCTTAAGAAATATTCTGCCTGCTCCTAGCAACAAATCCCTGGGTAACTGACAATGCAGTCGATTGGTTATTATATCAAATTAATCGATTCCAAAAGAATGGAAATGAGAAATGAGTAAATAAATACTCTGCAGGTGTCTACAGTCTAAGATCTTAGGAAAAAAATGCTACTTTAAAATTAAATTTAGAGGCCAAAAATATTATCCATAATTTAGAAAATTTAAAAATGAGTGATTTTAGGGAAGAAAAGGGGAAAAGATTCAATCTTTACAGAAGAAGAACAAGCCTCTGAAGACAGAGGTCAAACGTGGGGTTTACCCTCTGTCTGTGGTTCAGTCAGGCAGTCACACACTGAGTTGTCTTGTACCATGGTGGAGGTTCAAGGACACCACAGCGTGTAACCACCCTGCAATACCCTGCGATCCACCTCTAACAATCCATTTCTTATGCCTTCTGTCTTCAAGCCCATGTTATTCTGAATACAAACAATCATTCATAATGTGTAGAAAGCAGCCTATGTCAGTGATCCAAAATATTCACACCTTGCTGTGACAACATCCAAACAAAGCTGGTCAAAAAGCAGCACTTATTTCGGGAGAGCAATATGTCATCAGATGCCAGTTTCCAAACACATCTCTACAATTAATTTTAATTAATTTTATTTTGGTAGATGTAAGGAGCAGTCTGAGCTCACCCAGAGACAGAGGAGGGTTTGTGCTGCTCTGAGGAAAGCACATCACACATGGAAAACGGCAGCACAGCTACAGGACCACTGCACTGCCCATACCCTGCCTCACCACTTCCATTTCCCTCCATCCTGCCTGCCCCAAAATCTGGGCAGTAACAGCTCCAGAAGTCATGGTCAGGGCTGAGCTCTGGTGAGTTCATGTTTTCAGAGGAATGCAGATCAGAGTATTTTGCCCTGACAGCTTCTCAACACTCTCACTTTCTATATAAGGAAAGCAAAACTGCACGGAAAGACTCAAAGGACAGAAATGTCAGGTGCTCATTCCTGAGTGTATTGTTCCTACAGACATTTCATGCCCTCTCCATGTCATGTCATGTCATGTCATGCCTGTGCCAGCAGAGAAGGCTGTCCAGGTTGCTGCATCACAGAAGCTCCAGTGTTTAATAATAATAATAATAATAATATTGTAACGATTTTAAAGAATACCTAGAGTATATTTAACCAGCATTACAGAAGCAGGGGTCATTAAGGTCAGCACATACCTCTTATAAGAAAAAAACAACATAACAAAATGAGAGTTGCCACATGTACATTGGTTAGCTTCACTGGGACCCCATTTCTTTCCTCTTTCACCCTATAAATCAATGCACTGCACCATACAACAAAGCCTGTCCTCTAACTTGTCAGACAGGACGAGGCCCACTCCAAGCCCCACCCCAAGCCTCAGATACAGACCTCACATACTTGGTAACGGTCATCATGCACAACTCAGGCAGCAAATTTTAAATTCCTTCAGGAATTTTTGGCACACACAAGCCTCACAGTCTTTAGCTTAATGAACTCAGCTAAAAAGGCATAATAGCAAAAATCGAGATCGAGTTTAACCAGAAGAAGGTATCCTTAATGAATTTAAAACATTATATTAACACAACAAGAGACAAGACAGGGTTGGAGCATTCCTGGGACAAGGGCTGGTGGCCCTGAAGTGAGGTCCTGGGCCATGGCCATATTGGAGGAACCCTGGAGGACAACCAGTGAGGGAGGCCCAATAGCCACAGGTCAGTGGAGTCAAGCAGCTGGTGCTGAGGAAATTATTTTGATCCTCCACTGACTCCAGGAGTGTTACTGAAGACTCTGTCGGCTCGAGTCCCACGGACTGAGCCCTTATGAGCAGGTGGAGCACACAATTTCTGGTCCCAGAGCAGAGTACATTTGATGATTTACTTTACTCTAAACAGAGTCTGGTCCAAGTACTCTGGGAAGCTTTGCAATCCAAGCAAAGAAAATCGGGAAATTTTTCTCTGATGCAGACTCAAATACTGATGAAGGTGCACCCCATACTCCCAGCCCTATTATTTTTGAGTTCAGTTTTGTCTTGATTATTTTTATCTTTTTACATGGGATGCAAAATGAACCACCCCAGACTTTCCCACTGCCAACAGAGGTAGTAGTGTGTGATTTAGTATTTTTAAAAATTAGCATGTTTCCCCTATCCCTATGCACAAAATGGAATTTTAAAAAGTCTGCATGAAAATATGTAAAGAGCTACTTGTAGGAAATTCTTGGAAAGTACTGGAACCAAGGGACTTTAAAAGCCATTCTCTATGCAAGTAATTCTGAAAGCAAAAACCTGGGACTGGTTAAATCTCTTTAGAATTCAGGCATGAAATGTCTAGTATTACAGCGCTTGCTTCATACAAGTAATGACTGCTTGGAGAGACATTACAATAATTTTGTTTCCTGAAATTTTCCCCAGTCCATTTTTTAAAACACGTTTTAAATAAGTTATATATTGTTTGTAGATGTCTACCTTTGAAATTTAGAAACGGAGGCAAATTAAATTTAAGTAAATTGTTCAAGATCCCATGGAAGTCTGTGTCAGAATTTCATTTTCGGGGGTGAATTATGCTGTGCACATTAATAACATAAAGTGTAGTGGTCCAAGTTGCCATTTAGGTTTTCCTTCTTTATAAAAGCAGGAACTTTTCCCAGGTGAGTAGGGGACACCATACAAAAATAAGTGTATCCTGGAGAAATACTCAAAATATATCACATTCCTGCAGAGCCTATGGTAGTTCTATTAAGACAAATTATGGAAGATGCCACTAAGTAAGAGAATCCACTGGCAACATTTCTAATAGTGCAAGCATCCTGATATTAAACCTTCAGTGAAAGACAGAATTCCTCATTATTAACATCCTGGAAGAAAAAGGTATCTAGGAGAACCTTAAGTGGAAGAAAACAAACAGCCTTATATTGTGGTCGGGCAGATTTTAATATGTGCAATTCCTACTATCCAAGCATAGATAATGCATATCCATTGTGCATATCTAACAAGTAGTTGACCAAAATCAGGTGGATTAAAGATAAAAATTCTGAATAAGTTTTGAAAGTATCTATGCGGAAATTCATGCCCTTTCTTCATGCATTTGAAACCACCTAAAGAAATAATTGGTTCTCCCAAGTTCCAGTCCTACATCTTACCTTTCTCTCACCACTATTTATCACAATGGAAGTGATGTTACACAGCCCTCATCAGTATTTTTCCTAAAAATGTGGGGCCTGATTTTGGAACACATATATTCCTTAAACACCTCTCCTCTTTTGAATAAATGTAACCTTTATTTTTTAGCAACATGGTTGCACCCTCTACTCATGTTCAGCTCTGAATAAATTCCCAATTATTCATTACCAAAGCTAGCACTCCTCTGATTTCAGCCAGCTGAGGCAGAGCACTAGGCAGAGAAGTGCTCAGGGCGCCCTGAGAAAAACCTACAGGATAAAAGTACATTAGGTCTCTGCAGAGACAGCTCTAACTCCAAAACAGACACTTTTAAAATAAAGAAATGAGATTATTAGGGGGGGAAAAAAGCAAGATGCTGAGAATGGTGAAATAATTCTTTGGAAAGTTTTACTTTGCAAAATGGGGCAGGTGTGGGTAAATGTTGGAGCTTGTAAGTGGTGGGGGGTTTTTTTGCAATAAGTATTGGGTGAAATTTCTTCATGGATTTGCTAAGTGCAGTGCCACATGCTCATAGTTTGGACTGATGAGGAAACCACATTGAAAGACAGCAGCAGGGAATAAAATTTCTCCAGCTGCTGTGGCAATACATGTGTCTGTGCACTGCACTCTATATAATCCTAAAGAATATTACCTGGCTCCAGAAGAAAGTAGGGGGATATATATCCATAATACATTTCAAAAATAAACAAAACCAAAACTTAAATCTACTAGCCCACTACCTCTGTATGGGACCAGAAGATTAGAACAGAGCGTGCCATTGGGAAGGTATACAATTACAAGTGACTGAGACATGAAAGAAAGACACAATCCTGAATTTTTTACTCCTTAAAATTAATTTGAAAAATCCACACTAATGCCTTTTCCTTTGTGTCTAAAGAATTTACCAGTCTGGCAATGTAAAGCACCACACAAAATCTTTTTTGTTGAATAATATTTAATTTTGAACTCAATTCAAAGTAAATTAGAGATGAACACCGCCAAGCAGATGCATACTTAAAATAGCCACAAAACCACCCTAGCCAAAAGAAAAAGAGAAATCAATTAATGATACAAACCTTCAAGACTTTGGGGCATCATCATACGGTAGCTGACGAGATGACGAAAAATATTGACCTACAAGCAAGTACTGGCAGCAGTAGCACCCCAGCCAAAATGGGATGCAAATCTGATCCAGGGAGGCCATGCACCTATTACACCATCACACTGAATTCAAAGGTATTTGATAGCATCAGATAGTTTTTGAATTTTTTACATTTCACACAGCAATCAGGTGGAGTCCGTAGCTCAATGCTGATGGTGATCGAATTATGACTAGGAATTTAAACCAGGACAGACGGAATTTCCTTCATTTAGGGAATCCCAAAAGTCTGCAAGAAACATTTGACATGCTCAAATGGTTTTTATGAATAGAACAGTGTTATCTAACATGAAATTTTGCTACTTCTAGAGCAGAACTCAACTAATATAAATTAATGCAGGCTTTCCTGCAGGAAGTGAAAAATAAACATATCCTGTTAGAACTACAGGGGGAATTTCAGGTAGGCAAAATCTAATTACACAAGATGGAGCACAGCCAGTGGCACCAAGTAACATACTTACTCTTGTGCAATGTGTCGTAGAATATTTTTCAGTAGTCAGGCTTTCTCTGGGCCTTCCTTTTTATTCATCTGAAATGCTCATTTGTGTGAAATCAGCTGTAATGGATATAATGAAAATTTACACAGGTCTTGTATAACTGGATTTAAAGCCTAGAATCTGAAGTTTAGGTTTGGCCAGCATCAGGCCACAAAGGCACCTTTGTATAGTGTCAAATTTTTTTCTGCAGAAACTGGAGACAAGTGGCAATAAAAATTAAAGTGTTGAGACTGTCTTTTAAAATACTTCACACACTTCATAAATAAAGCTCTGTATTTTTAGAATATTAATAAAACTGCCCTACTTCTGCCCCTCCACTTTTAAGTATCCATCATGTCCCTTTAAAGCAGTGACCCCTGAAAAAGGGAAGGAGGCAGAAAGCAAAGCCAGTAATAGAGCACATATCCTGAAGAAACAAAACCAGAAAATCATTGAAATACCCCCACACAGAACTGTTCAAAGCCTACCCAGCAAATTTCAAAACATCAGTTTATGAGCGTGTGTGTGTGTGTGTCTAATGCCAACAAAATGACATTGGAAATTACTTGTGATTTCCACACTGCCCAAAGGTATAGGTGGCTCATTGAGCCCTGTGCCAAATTCAGTGAATTCCTCATGTGTTCAGTGGCAAGCACTGTTGATCATGCAATGGTCAGTCATGGTGCTCTGCACCAAGAGCTGGCATTTCTAGCTGTCTAGGTTTTAATTCCTTCCTCATGCCTTCGTGGTAATTCTGCTGTGAAACAACTTCATCAGCCTGCCACTCAAAGGCAGGAAGAACATCACAGTGTACAACTAGCAAGAGAAGAAACCCAGGAGGAGCGAGCACAGATGGAACCACTTCTTGTATAGACAGCTCTTTGGCTTATTGATTAAGGCTCCCAGAAAGCAGAAGCAAAGGAGCTTGTCCGCAGGAGTATTTGTATTCCGTATACTAGCATCATGAAAATAGTGAGAAAAATCAATCAGCAATAGTAATTCTTTTTCCTCCAGTTTCTAGGATTTTTTTAATACTTGGAGCAGTGCAAAGTCATGCCCCAGACATCTCACATTACATTGACACATGGCTTGCTCATCCCCTCTTTTTGTCTTTCCCAATCCAAACCAAACAAAATGCTCTTCCATTTGCTCATAAAAGAAAATTTGTTCATATCCACATTACATGGTGAAGATATTCCAACCAGGATGATGCCTGGTTATCCCTGCAAAGCTAAAAAAAGCCCCCCCAACATGAAGTGATGTTAATATCCAGACATAACAATGAAAATTTCAGAAGTTCATCTTTGTCGGCTTTGTCGTTTTCTGTGTTTGAGATTCTCTCTTTTTTAATTGGATCCTGTAAATACAACTCTACCTGAAAACTAACTGTACTAAATAATCTCTATCAACAAAACAAGTTCATAAACTGAAACAATGTTATAAAATCAAATACATATTCAAGTATCAAAAAAACCCTGAGTTTTTAAATTTAGGATTTTAATATATGAGTATCTTGATATCTTCATCAGGAGAGTATCTTCCCACTGTAGCAATCTAACTCACATGTATATTTCCATGACTAAATTCAGTTAGTAAAAAAAAATCACTTTTTTTACATACAAAAGTAGTATTCTGGAACATGTACTGTTGGGATAAGGGGCATAGTTAAGGTAATATCTTGGGAGAACTCTAGGCAAAACCAGAAAGAAAAATTTGGACCAGAACACTCCCTCTGTTCAGAGTTAGTTAGAGGCAGAGCATTTTTATTCAGGTCTCTCTGGAAATAGTTCCTGTAAGCAGAAAATCTACTCTTTGACTAGCTTCTAGCACTTCAAAGTCTGGGCTTGTGCCACAGGATGAAATAACTATTGAGTGAGAAAGGGAGCAAAAGCTTTCTAAAGCCACCTTGCCAACATGACCCAAAACAACTATGAAGGGACCATCTATAAAGCTTGAAAGTTAAAGCTCTCTTCACACAGAATTTTTTTACCTTTCTGCTAAAACTACCAGAAAGCATCATTTAGTTCTTTTGAGCCTCTGGCATCTCCAGCTGGCCTGAAACCACCAAACTGCCTTCTGAAGGGCAATGATTTTTTTCACATCTTTGCTTACTGTAACAGTAAAGATTTAATACAATGTGATCGATGAATACTTTATATTTGCCTTGAATATTAATTGCCATAACAAGAAAACAATTGTGCTGCACAGCCAGTGCATGGCTAGACAGTAGAGAAAACGTTTCCACAGTAAATAAACAAGGAAGCGGACACGGGTATGCCTGAGTTTATTTCAGGTGATGAAGTGATTAGCTGTTGTTTGAATTCCTGAAAGGAAAGCTGCCATCATTAACAATGCTTTCTTTTAATTTTTCTGCCAAGTAAATAGGTATGTACACAGGAGATTTCCTCTAGTACCATAACATCTGTATTCAGAGCATGAGCAAAACAATGAGGCTGTGTTAGCTGTCAGAGGTCATTAATGCAAAATGGATAACAAAAGAAAAAAAAAGGGGCTGGAGAAATGGGGAAAACAGACTGTGTATGTGTTTCTGTTTAAAGATTTGCCAGACTGACCTCACCTACGTCTTAAACACATATATGACAGAAAAAGGAGGGGAAATCCATTTCATGAGCAATACTCTCTTTTGGATATTTCTTTAATCATGTGTTTATCAAAATGTTTGTATTTGTGCTTATCTATAGAGTTTAAAGCCACTGCCCATATTCTAAAAATCTTTTGCTTGGTCAAAAAATAGTCATTTCACAATCCCACAGCATGAAACCTGTAATTTTGCCCACATTTTCTCTGTGCCTTGTGTCAGCTTCTCATCTTTCACGTGGCTGGCATTTTTCAGCATTAAAATATGTGTAAATTACTACTTTTGCAAGAGATATTAGCAATTCATTACTGCTAGTTAAAAAGAAAGAGTAAATACAGAAATAGGTATATTAAAAATGCTGTCTTCCCACAGGCCCTAAATGTAAGAAGTATCCAGTTTTTAAAAAAAATCCAAAGTATTCCAGACAATTTATATGAATCCAACTGCCATTGCTCTCAAATTCAAGAGGTTTAGAGGAAAGCATTGGTGTTAGGAGATGTTATGCTCCATCATTATAAAAATGTTTCAATCCTATTTTGAGACTAAGTTGACAAAAATATTAAAATTTATTATAAAGTGGAATCAGTGTTCTGAGTCTCTAGATATGTATCTTGAATAATAAAAAAGTGGGAATATTTTGTTGTGTAGAAAAGCATTGTCATAATTTTTTAGAGTTTTTGAATATCGGAGCAATATGAGGGAATTAAAAGATGAATTTGGTAATTAAATCCTAAGGGGGATTTTAGGTAGTTTAAAGTTATGTGGTGATTCTGGCTTTGATATTTTGATATAATCCCTACTGTTTCTTCCCTATAGATCATGATTTTCTTAAATATTATTTACATTTAAAACTTGTCTCAAAGTCATCAAGAGCTGCACTATCAGTTAAGTTGAACCAGTGCTACCAAGCTGCCTGCTCTCTTTACTTTTAACAGAAAAATTTCAGGTGACAGAAATTCATTGTAGAATGCAATCTGCTAAAATTTATTTACCAAGTTGTTAAAAACAAGAAATATACCAACTGATGTCTGCCCCCCTAATATTATTTTACTTTTGCAAGTTTTTTATTTAAGCAAGGAGACATATCTTTTAGCAACAATAATAAATCTTGATTTTCTAGAAAGAAAAAAACCCAAACCCAATAGTCTAATTATGTTTCCCTTTACTAAAGGGTCTGAGAAGCATATGACAATGACAGTATCTGTATGAACTCACTTGACTATTGCTAAAGGTTTTTCAGAGATTCAGTGGATGAAGTGGGTCTTTGGCCAGCTGATCAGGACGAATAACAGCATGGTGAAAAGGAGAAAATTGTGCAGAGGCCAAAGTGGTGGTATATGGAAGCGTCCCTTGGCTGTGCATAGATTATATTGTAGTAGGCAAAGGAAATCAAGGTGATGGTGTGCATTTGCATCTGGTAGTGAGAGCTTTCTAATTCAATATATGCAGCCACTGAAGAGGAACAAAACCATGCCAGTCTTGATAATAGGTATGGTAGCTATAACTACAGAAGTAATGTAGAAAGGAATGACAGCAATCCAAGGTAACCTATCTGCTCATGGTAAAGTAAGGGTTGGTAAGAAACAGGGACAGCTATTGAGATCTGAAAAAACAAGGATTTAGCAGGAGAAATTGTCAATTTCAATGCAAGAGATTACGGTCACGGTCTCTTCAGGAAACAGAAGCTAGTTTGGATTAGGAATCAGAAGATCTGAACATTCTTTACACCCGAATCCAAAGAAGCTGTACAAGTCATGCGTCTACCATATATTTATGTTATCACTAACATGGGATAATTATTTCCAGTCCCACTGCTAAACTGTTGACTGGAGAGCACAGAGAGGAGGTGGATGACCAGAGGAAAAAGAAAGAAAGAGCGAAGCACATATGTATGGAAGGAAGATTTAAAGCAACTGTGACAAGTCCTGTACCCTGTTGCTCTAATTCTCTGAGCAGCACTTTGCCAAATCACCATAGTCCCCTTAGAAGACATGGAAACCAGAAACCTGAACTCAGCTCTGGCCAATTCTGGTCATAATCAGGGGAATTCTGTGTAAAATCCATACCCACACATTACTTGAATCCCCGTCAGTTCTAGGCGAGCAGTCCTCACACCATCAAACCTAGTGATCGGCAGAATCCAAATTTTAATAACACATTCTCCCTCCTTTTTTCTCAGTTTCTGTGGCCAGAAACAAGTATCCTCGAAAGCAAAGCGTGAGGGGAGAGTAGCCAAGACTATTTCTGCATCTATTTTATAAATAACTTTAAGTTGTTTATATGCCAAAATCAGAGTTTTGTCCAAACCTTTGTGCTAGCTGGATTATAGTCGAAAAGGCTTGAACCTAACAGGGGAGGTGTGTATTACATGCTCTTTTATAATGGCCTGTGAATCCATAGGAACTTAAAGGAAGCTGAAGTATTACAGCTGGTGTTCTGAGAGAATGATTAAGGCAAATGTACCATGAAAAGGATGGATAATAAAAACACTTCTGGGGAGAAAACTGACTTCTTTCAAAGAATATATAAACTTATTAAGTCATAATGGTTATTTAAATAGGGAGGTCCATGTCATTTGTGGAGAACAAACCACCAATAGACTCTATGAAGTTTCAGTCCATTAAACACAGAGGAGGTTTATACTATAATAAAAAGATCATAAAAAAATTAATTGTTGTATCTTATGCAAAGAAAGTATATCCTTAACCGACAGAAAGTCCAGTCACAGCGAGAAAGCATTTAAAACACAAGGTTCTTACAATGTAATGAAACAAAAAGAATGGCAACACCATAAAAAACATGAGGAGAGTGAATAGGGGGTGAGAATTTTGCACAAGAAGAGAACATTCAGTGGAGCCATTGGGTGTCAAATTTTGAGCAAACAGAAGCCACAAAGTACTTCTAAAAGTAATGTAAAATTATGGTGTGGAATCTCTTGCCACAGGACATTGTAAATGCCAAAACTATAAATACATGGGAGATAGGTCCATCAGGGGCTATTAACATACTAGATGCCACCTCCAGTTCAGAAGGTCCCTAAACTTCTGACAGCCAGAGGCTGAGAGGGTTTACCAGGGAAAGGGTCATTTTATTCTTCTTGTGCTTTAAGCATTCATGTAGTGGTCCTTGTCAGAGGCAGGACACTGGGCTAGAAGAGCTGTAGGTTTGCTTAGGTATGACAGGTCTTAGTTCTCTTGATGCAGAAATATATCAGCAAGCAGCTGACTTCAGGTGAAGAAAAAAATAAATAGTAAGGAGCTTGGCTCTGTGTGGCTTGGAATACATCATTTAGAAAAAGAAAACCATTTAAGGACAGAATCTTAAATGCAACTATATATATATACACAAGCTACTTGGTCACTCAGAGTCATGGCAGGTTAAATTGAAGGAGTTCATCGAGTCAGTAATTCAGAGAAACCCATTTAAGTTAATGGAATAAGCTGCTGATGGAAATCCCACAGAAGCACACAGTTAAAATCAATCCAAGTGAAAGGCGGAAGCATTTTTGGGAAGTAGGATATCAAATGACACACTGGATGGCTACACGGGTTTTGGATTAAGATCAGGAGATAAGACGGAGTAATGTTTTTTATCACAAGCCTATGCCATCAAAAAAATCAGGTTAAGTCAGCATATAGTCCTTAAACTTTCTTAATTATATCATTATAATTTTTGAATTTTGTAGTGTTTAAATTTCACACATTCAACAGATATTCCTTCAAGCATATCTAACATCTGGGACCACTCTTATCACCCCAATATGTTTTGTGCATAGTGGCGCAGTGCTGTGCACATACAACTTCATATAATGTAGCACCTTTGACAGAGACCTGTGTTACAGCTGGCACGTGACATTAAGGTAGATGAGTACGGGCATTTCTCTACAGTATAAACCAGTGGGATAAGAAATGCTTATTTGGAAGAAAAGACATGAAAATGCAGCTCAGAGGCAGCTTTTAAGGTTATATTAGACATTACAGATTATACTGCATGTCTTTCAAACAACTGCAGATCGTTCATTCAAGATCAGTAATTATAGTTTCTGGTATTTCAGGAATGTCCCAAACTAAAAGTTACATAATAAAGATACAACTTAATTTTCTCTGTGGCATATCAGAAATCCTTTTCCTGGACCAAACATACAACTATTTCACTTGTGAAATCTGTCTAATTTAAAAGTCCTTAAAGCCTGCCTGCTTCCTCACTGGCCAACCTACTTATTAAGGACAGTTTTATTTGCATAATGAATGGTTACACTGGTGAGTCTGTGCTTGAGTTCCATAGAAAAGGTCACACAGTTTAACTGAAGGTGCTCACATTTTCATGTTCAAATCAGGGGCAGCTCAAGTGTTTCAGGGAGGCTGAGTAACATTCCTTTGTGGAAGTCACCTTAAACACCATCTGTTTTAATACCCTAAAACAGAAACAGGTCTAAATAAAGTTATAATTTCTTTACATGTAGAATAAGGGTAAGTGAATCTCTAGTTGACCACTGTCTTCTTTCCACCTATAGAGGCTCTTTCCAGGGGATAGCTCAATTCCTAATTGACCACATCTAAAGATGTCTTGTATAGGACAATTGCCTAAATACAAGGAGCTGCCTGACAGTCAAGTCCTTCATCTGACGTGTTTTGGAGGATGGTCTTACAAATGAAATTATTGAAGTGTACAAATATCACCTGAATCAATACTGGCAAATTTATTAATATGGAAATTACAACAGGAAGATTAAGTGTCTGTACCAAATCAGGGAATCCATTTTAGATGCAGAATCATACTATAGCACTACAAAGGCTCAAAAACCTTCCATCTACCCAGGGCAGAGGGTGTGGTTTTTGGTAGTTCTGGCTACAGAAAAATACTTGGATATGAATGAGAGGCAGAGAACTCACTGGCTTAGTTTGCGAGAACAAAGAGCCAAGAGCCACAAAACTATTTACAGTTCTACAGGTTATGGGCTGAAAGATTTAATGCATACAGAAACAGGAATTAACTATCATATCCACCAAGTATGCTGTACTTTCAGGAAGGGGGTGAAAAAATGTATTTGTCCATTTTGAAAGATGAAATTTCAACTCAGCATTTTCAAAATTTGCAGGTTTCTATCATACAGAATTCTCTCGCTCATGGGATTGGTGAGCTCTGTAGCTCAGTTGTACTGGAGAAGCTACGCAGACTGGAAAAATTAAAGTGTAACACTGAATTCACTTAAAAAGTGGATGTAGGACTAAGGTATGAGAGTTCTTTGGAGACTTTTCCCAGAGAAGGATTTCTTGATAGGAAGATGTCTTTTAGATGATTCAGAGACACAAAATGCTTTTGATAACTTTCAGGACTCTACTGCGAACTGTTTCAGAAGCCACAAGTTCATCAGAAAATCTAATTTTAGTGTCTAGAAATCAGTCCAGTGTCTCCACACTGGGTAGACATAATTCTTTTGTATTTTATATTTTTCATCATATGGGATGGGCTGTGTTTCTGAGATCAAGTCCAGTGCTTCAGCGGACACACTGACTGCCATTCCAGTTTCAGAGCAGGACCTTCTGACACAAGTAGTTCATGGTTTCCAAGGAAGTTTGCTGCTTGTGCTCAAAATATCTGGGAAGTATGGAGTTGCAAAACTATGCTAGAAGAAATTAATTTCACCCCAAACACTTACATAATTCAGTCTCAGACTTCACTGGAGACAGTTTAAATAAATGTCAGAGCAAAATACCAACCCCACTCTCTTGACAAAATGAAAACTACAGCCAAAGGGCTTGATCTGTGCTAGAAACAGCAATACTCAGGAAGAAAGGTCTCATGAAAACGTAGTTAATCTTTATTCTAATCTGGTTTTCTCACAATTGTTCTTTTTGTGCCTCTTCTATTCTTTGTCTCTCATGTACCTTTGACTGCCTTTCAATTTCTATACCTCCTATGCTGTTTTTTGCTCCTCTACTCATTCTGAGGAGATTTTTCACCATCCTCTTGTAACCCAAACAGGCACTTTCTATTTATTTTCATATCACCAAAAATTGATTTTTGCATCCATGCTCCAAAAGACCTTTGTAAGAACAGTCCTACTTTAAAACTGAATTGGGGAGAAAGTCTGAGATTCTACTTTTTCTCTATGGTTTTCCTCCTTAACTGCTCTTTAGTTCTTGTTGCTGTTTTGTTACTACTTATAAAAAGGCACACAAACATATGCGTGGAGAAAATACAGAAAGGGAGTTTTTTTAATTTACAATAATCAAATTCTTGGTTTACTACTCCTTTGTATTGAGATCTCCAGCTAAGAATGCTTCAAAGAAAACTAACTGCCTTTAACTAAGAATTTCTACATCCTACATCAGGTATAGTAGCAGAGTGGTTTGTACTTTAAAAATTCTTGGAGTCAAGCTGGCAAGGTTAATTATGCGTGCATTCATGGTGACATTAATGGTGACATTAATGGTGAGAAAGCTGAACAGACAAGAGTAATTATACTGTGAATTATTATGGGAGCAGATACTGCTCCCAGTAAAGTTCAAAAAACCTTTGTTTCCCCCCAAAACTCCCCCTGTTGTAACTCAATGTAAAGGACTGTTTTAAAAAATAATTACTGGTTTGGATGTCATTTTAAAATAGGTTTCCAGTACCATCAACATTTTTAAGCTGATTACAAACCAGTATGGTTTTTTGTGTGTCAGGTCTGAGAAGCAACAATCTTGTAGAGTTTGCTTCAGTTTGAGCTACAAATGCACAGCAAACCACATAGCAAAAAGGTAAAATAAAAAGTGTTATATTCTTTGCAATTTCAGGTTGTTTGTGCAGTTTTGTTTGCTTAGAAAGCATCAGGGGGTACTCTTCAGTTTTTTAGCACATGAAAGCCTCATCTTCCAGGATCTGCTGAAACTGAATTATGTGCAAGACCAGAGTTAAGCAACTCATCTTTTAATTCCAGTTAAATTTTAGACTCAGATGTCGCACTGCTTATGAGGCTTTGCCTGGGGTGTGGAGAAATGTTGGAAAGCTGCAAGTCAAGTCACGGCTCATTTCTAATGCCACTTCTCATATCCAGTACTCCCCCAATTTGCTTTCTCTGCTTAATAGGAGTCTTATCTCATTGGATTCTGCTGAGTGGACTGAAATGTTAGAAATTTGTATCTGTTCATTTTACAGATCTCCCATCCTCCTGCCTGGATGCATTGTCAATATTTGGTTCCTGACTTTCGCTAATGTAAGCATTTCAGTTTTGACTTTTCAAGCATCTTCCAGCGAGCTTTTAGATGCTGTACAACAAGGGTTGCCTGAGACTCTTTTTATTTGCTTTTCCTAAAATGAGAAGATATTTTGTGGAGTTGGCTGCATTCCAGTTACACTTCTGTTGAAATGGTTTCACAGGCGCAGGAACTCTTTCCTTAGCAGCATTCCCAGCCCCACAGCAGAGCAGCTGGCAAAGCACGTACTCAAATGCTATTGATTGCTAACGTGCAGCCTACTCTGCTCTAGTTTGAGCACAGATACCACCAGACGTCTCCCACCTCCCTGACCAAAAACACAGGCAGAATTCAGCACCTTCCCTGTAGGTCTCCTTTGGAACTTTTCTGTGTTTTATATGTGTTTAGGTATTAATCTGGAGGAGATAGAGGCAGCAACAGACAGTAACTTTATTTTATGGTCCACAGTCAGAGCATTCAGCTGGGATGTGGGAGACCAGTGTTGAAGCTGTGTGGATTAAAGCAGCTTTTCCCACACTGGGGATGGAAGTGCTCAGTGTCTGTGCCAGTAACTATAACATACCTTCTAATTTATTGTGTAATGTCAAGAATATATGGCGCACGTTATTTTTTCCTTTGCCAATTTGGCTGATAATTTCTCTTTTTTCTAGTTTACGGTTTTCAAACACAATTTTTTGCATTTCATTTAAAAGTGTTGCCCATGCCTGAGTTGACATCAGACAACTTTGGACAGGCTACAGATGTTTAGAGATAGCAGCCAGGCTACCTGCTAAGCAATGCGGAGGCAGTGTCTCGGCCTTTTGCCAGGCCTTGTTGTTTTGTCACTGTGCCTGCCCTTGGGTCCTTTTAAAACAGGATGCAGAGGGGGTTTAGTATTGCACATTTGTCCTACATTTTAAACAAAATTAAAAGTATTAGGATTATCCATGAATTTAAACCAAAATGAAGAGTGGATAAACAGAGAAACTCATCAATACTGAAGTGCCATGTAACCTGATCATTACCATCATTCTTTTAATCCTACCACTTTGCAGTGTGTAGTTATGAGAACTTATTGTTTTGGTAGCTTCACTCTTATCTAACAAAAAATGGCTTGATTTTGTTGCCAGCTTTTCTCTCCATTGCTTCTCCAGACATGTTCCCTCTTACCCACAAGTACCAGGTTTTCTCCTCGACCTTTGCTGCCCCCTCCCCTTTTTTTCAGACAACAGTCTTCATGTTCCTGTTCACAGGGTTTTCACACAGCAATTAGAACTCACAGGAAGAAGATTCACAGAAAGCTACTTCCCACTAAGATTCTTTTATAAACAAACTCAGCACGTGCAGCTCTTATTTAGCACATTTCACACAGTGTGCTCTGAACTACTTTGTAAGAGGAGCCATATTTTATGAACTTGCTGTATTTTTATACCAGAAGTCCCAGCAGAGCTGACTGGGACTAGAATCTAGTGCAGGATGATCAGGTTCTAGTAATTAGTCACAGAACAAACTTACAGCAATTTGTCAAACAGCCCTAGGCAGCTGCAGATGTTGGGTTCTCTCTTTCTTACAGGAAGCAGTAACAAAACCTCAGTCCTCTTCAAATCAGGGAACAGATGGGTAATCACCTAACTGTGGCAACCAAGGATGAGCCTATCTCTACATGCTATCAGATTCAGCTTGATTTACTTATTACCCACTATTACAATGTCTCTTGTGGCATGTAGATTCATAAAGAAGTTGGTAGCACAATCTTGTGAAATTTTTTGGGCATGCAGTTAATTGAAAGAAGAAGCTCCAGTCAGGAACACACGGATTTTTCAGTTTTTCTCAGCTCATATCATGCTTTTCTCTAAGAAATGTGTGAACTACCATCCTGAATTAGTCTAATAATCCGTGGAGAGCAGGATCCCCTTTAGTAGGATGGGGTTTGTACTAGAAATTTCAGAGAACTCTGCAATAGTTAGTGTTGAACAGCATGCCATCAGGGAGGTTTCTTCCACCCAGCAACAAAATTGTCAGCTAATTTATATTATAGAAGAGCTGAAAGCTGCTTCCCTTGTGTTTAAATGAAACAGTGCTCATCACTGATAGGTTGAGACATCCATTCTAAGTGCCTAGGTATGGCAAGAAACCTTTAAATGCTTCAGACGCATTGCCCAAATCCACCCTAAGTTCTAGGCTTTGATTTTCCAAGTATTTCACAGATCATTTTCTAGACTTACACAACTCAGCTATAAACTCAGCTCCACTTAACCATGGCCTTGTTACATCATCCAAACAAAGCTAATGAGATTTAAAATCTCTGAACTGAAATGACTTATTGGCAGCTATGTAACAAATTTTCATAGAACACAGGATAACTCCAGATTTTGGTTATCGTTAGGGAACATTGGAAAATCTCTTTTTCATGTAAATAACTTTATTGCATGTCACACAAATTTTTTTTCTCTTTTCCAATCCAAATTCTATGGTAATAGTTACATGGGCATATCTATCTTAATCTATTTATTTCCTTAAGATTACTCCAGCATATGCAAGTCTACAGCAAAAAGCTTATAAGCATGTACCATAAATGTTCGATCTATAAGAAGGTCTCTTAGAGAAATGCAAGTTAATTATTTCTTAAAATCTCATTAATTTACACAACCTTCAACATGGTTTCATGTATTAGATGAGGAAGGGGTAAAATTGTGTTTTTCTGACATGGTTTTTTTAACTACAGCTACAGTTTCTGAATGTTTGGATTGCTACTACTTGGTAGATGGTAATTTTTTTCGTCCTAGGGAGAATTACTTTCACTGCATCATTAAATCCTTGGCCACTCTAAGCATATAAAAATACAAAAAAGTCTTACCTTTTAGCTCCTAGAATGTATAAACATCAAGATAGTTGCACTACTTCTCATCCCTGGATGAAGAAAATTTCTTTGTCTTTACACCAAAGTAGAGTTACCTATTCAGTTTGTCATTCATTGTTTTTATATTTGTCTTGTCTGTCATACCATAGTGCCCACTTCCTTTTCCAATTGCACATCACATGTCTTGTGATATTTAAATATCTGCTACTAAATAAAATTTCACTTTTCCTCGCTGTATGAAAGGAACACACTGTACCAATTAAAGAGCTTTCTACAAAGAAATCTAATTATAAAAGCACAAGGCCTAATTCAAAGCCTATTTTAGTCCATGGAAATACTTTATTGACTTCTTTGGGCTCAAGTCCATATTCAGCAATGTTTAAGTTGAGTAAGAAAAGAGCTTATTTCCAGTTAACAAACAATTCATGGGCATATTGAATACAAAAATGTATTTACATTATCTCTACATACTCCTATAAAGCATGCAAATTGACCACTTTGGAAAGACAGTGTTGTAGCAGAGCAAAAAGTTCAAATGAAAATTCATATATTCCTATACAGGATTTTCACAGGTAACATATGGAAGGAGGTGTGGCAGTAGCCCAGCCCGCCTTTGCTCTTGAAGTTAGGGATGTCAATTGGGTGGACTTTCCTGCCCGAGACAGTGGCTCAGAAAGTGAGCCCGACACTGATGCTGAGGGCAGTGCCGAGGACCAGCCTAGCCCCCGAGGTGCCATGTTTGGAAAAATCTCCTCCCCCAAGTTACTCCCCTTCATGTTTATGTAATTAATTTCCAGAGAGTTCTGCTCTCCTGTATTCCCCCTTGGCCTGTTTGAATAAGTCCCTCCCTCAACCTTCTGTTATTGGTTATCTGTCATCTCAGGTCATTTCCCCTATTGGTTTATCCCCTTTGTTCCGTCCCCTTTCTCGGTGCACTACTTAAGGTGCTGCAACCGTCGTTCTGGGCCCTTTGTATGCTCTCCGTGCGGGGAATAAAGACCGGACTGCTGCTACAAAAGGTCCCTCTCTCCTCCTTTGCTTCTGCTGTTCGCAACAGCTCCCATCGACTGCTGCCAGCTCCACAGAGAGCCTGAGAGCAGACTGCATCATCTGCACCTTGCCACAGACTGCAACCCACCAGTCTGTCCCACTGCCGGGACGCTTCAGGCAAGTCGCCTGCTTGGCCTCCGGGCGGTCAAGCGGTCAGCTGCGACAATGAGGAAGGAATTTGCTCTGTGAACATCACATGATGGAGATGTGAAACCTTCTTTGGGAAATGTGAGCATTCTTCAAGTTAAAATTTCTTGTTCAATAAGAAACTTTAAGGTCCAGATTTCTACAGTGGTTCCCAGTCAGATAGCCACAGGCTGTTCTTGGTTACAAGTGAGCATTTCTGCATCTGTGAAAACTTGTATCTATCAAGAGACCCAAACACAGAAATTGGAGCAGATCTTTTTTCTCTCTTTCTGCCCCTCAGCGGGACAGTGGAAGGAATGCAATTTGCTCCTTTTCTGCATTGCCTGTTTCCTGAAAGACCCAATGAGGAAACCATTAGTAAGTGGAGCTGGCAGAAGAAGAGCTTGCTTTGGTCAGTGAAAAGACTACACCTAGATCCAGCCTCTGGGCCTGAGACAGCTTGCTGTGCAAAACAAAAGTCTCTGTGTGCAAATTCCCCCATCACACACTTTCTTTGTGCACTGTGCGAATTCAGCCTGGCTGGGAAATTGCCAGAGCTACCGGCTGAGTAACTCAATAGAGGAGAGTTTGTTTTGAGGAAAGGAACGGGACCTGTGGCTCCAGCCTATCTTAGTGTAGGAGCTGGAAATAAACCACAAATACTGATGAGTTTTCCCTGTTTTCTCCCACAGTAGAAACAATTGCATTTGCAGAATTTTACCATTGACAGGAATGGGATCAGAACTGCATTTCCAAACTTTTTTAGAGAAAATCCAATGAGTAATCACTACAGCAACTAAAGATTGTGAAGGTGATGCCAGCTATGAAACATGAATGTGTATTTTGAAAGCCAGCCAGAATAACTTTTGATGACCTTTCTCAACCCCTGTGGCCTCTAGATAAAAGGGTGACTTTGCTTTGAGTGTGTGTCCTGAAAGCAGGCAGAGCATGTGTCATTTGAAAAGGGAGATGAGCTTGAAAGAGCAAATTTCTGCTAAATTCAATGTTAGTTCTGAGGAGAACTTTGCATCTTGAGCTTATTCTTTCTCAACACACACATTCATGTTTATTTCCCAATCCATATTTTTAACACAGCTGGCTAAATCTGCCTTCCCACAACTTTATTTAAGGAAAGCTATCCAAGTGTTGTCTGTACAATGTTAACTTCCCATTAAAATAAAAGCTAGATCTCCAGAAAGCAAAATCCTTTCTAATGGCATTGCAGCACATTCTCAGCAGCAAAACACTATCAAGATGAATCGTTTACGTTATGATTTGAGTATCCAGAACCTTTTGTGAAGTAAGTATGAGTGACAAAAAAACCAAATTTCCAATGCAGGTATTGAAACCTCATAACAATATGCACTAACATTACAGGTCTTGACTGAAGTTTCTTGAAAGTATTTATATATGCATAATTATATAAATACTTAAATCTTGATTAGATGTGGGCATTTGTTTCACTGTAATTCATTAGACTACTCAAAAAACAAAACAAAACAAACAAAAATGTAAAGACTGTAAAGCCCAAGCATAACAGAAATAATCACGAAATACCTAAGACAAAAGATAAAATAAAATTACAGGAACAGAAGTATACATGTGTGCAGCACTGTGGATATCATCTCATGCAGAAATTCATAAGAAATTTGCTTCTAATTTCAATCCAGGATTCAGTTATAGCACGTTCCCAAATTCACTGTTCTTTTCAAGCCTCTTGACATGAAAGTTGTTCTAATTCTTCTTTCTCAAACACAAGTCAGTACCTCAGTCCTCATTTTTCTGTGTCTCTCTTACTAGGAGTTTAACATTTCAGTCCTCATCATTGTTTCAGCAAAAATATTGCATTATACTGTAAAACAATGAACCACAGTAATTCATGCACAGCTCCATTATTAAACAGACATTATTTCTGTATGTTATGGATTTCTCAAAGAAGACCAAAATTTCTCAGTTGCAAAAATCCAATGTATCCAAGCAATTTAAGAACTGACTGTTTAGGAGCATCTTGCAAAAGAAAATGAGAACATATTAATGTGATAGAAAAGCTTGCCTAGAAGAAAAGACCCGTTTACAGTAATGGAGATAAAGAGATTAATTGGCTTATAGTGGTTACTAAAAGCCAGTCAATGGAATATCAAATCTCTCAAAAATGGAGGGAGGAAAACAGATTGTAAACCATCAGTGTTAAATTAATCTTTTAGACTGTAATGACTGACAGACATGTCTAGCCTAAATGTCCTTGCATAAAAATTCAGGATGAGTTTTTCATAACCTGTATACGAAAGGCAGGGAAATCTCTTTATGTCTTTCCTTTCTGTTGCTATCTATTTATGGGTGACTGGCTTAAACTCCTGATGAAACTTCCAAAAATTCAAGTGGAGTATTCGTACTATTTTTCTGGACTGCAGATCACAACTTCTGTAGGCAAAGGCACTGAACTCTTCTATCACTTTTGCCATTCTCTCAAATCTATCTAATTTTTGATAAAAATCCACATTACTTCTATAAGATTGAACTAGACGACCTTGAAATGCACCACATTAATTTGTTACTGTTCTTAATTTAAAGAAGATGAAGACCAAGTCAAAAGCTTGCATACAGACCAGCAGGAAAAAAAACACTGGAAACACTGAACTACACACTGAGACACGGGAGTCAAATTGGGCTATGTTGTACAGTAACTAGCTCAGCACATGGATGGAGGCAGGCAGAAACAGGATTGCTAAATGTTCAGTACTGGATTAAAAGAATGCCTTCCAGTTTTAAGAAACATCTACTTAGTAGCAAAAATAGATATTCTGATTCACACAGAGCTTAACTAACTACTGAATTTATCTCTAAAATCCGTGCAATTAATTTCTTCTCTCTTGAAACTGTTTTTAATGCCCATTCTCTTTATAACATTCCATACACTTTCTTTCAATGACTCTCTGTCTCTCCATTCCTTACCTGAACTAAAATATGGACTTGAACTTTAGATCTCATTTAGAGCACCTTCTCTAGGTGTCCTAGAGAAGCCAGACAGTAGGAAAATGACTTCTGCTTGAGACTAGAAGCTGCTTGTGAACTCCAAATGCCATTGTTTTCAATAGAGAGGGGAAGCCAACAGGCAACTTTTACAAAAAGAAACCCAGCTGCCATGTGCAGACACGAATACTGTTTTACATGTGCACCCCTCATTTTACATGGATGAAATGTTATTCTTGACCTTGACTCCACTTAGTGCACTGGAAGTTGAAATTTGAGGGGTGGTATGGGCAGGAGTGTGGTGTTTTCAGAGGAATGACCCACCATTGTGCTGTGGAAACAGTGGGGAAGGGAGGAAGTTAATCCAAGTATCTTCTCTGATTTCCTTTATGTCCCTTCTCTGAGAAGTTGCTGTCTGAATTCCTTGGACCTGGAGACATTGCAGAGCAATTAGACAGTGCATTCTCTGAAGCAGGACTGCAAATTAATTTTCTGAGCTCTTTTTCTTCTTTTCTCTACAATTAACTTGGGGGGGGGGGCGGGGGGGGGAGACTTAGGGCTGTATTGCATCTATTTTAAGAAGACGAAACAACATGGATCTCTGTGCTCATTTGCCAATGTAGCAAACACTTTTTCTTCCTCAGTTCTTCCATTTGTAAGAAGTTTTGAAAGTCTGTAAGAAAATAGCAGGCAAGTTCAGAACTGTTGAACAATGGAAAGCTCAGATTTACCTGACTTCCTCTTGAGTGACTTTTAGTGTGCTTGATTCAAACGCTGCGATAAGATCAACAAAACACAGACAAGAATCTGTATTCCAAATGCATTCAAGAGTCACGTGCCAGCTAAGAAGTACATTCAAACAGCAGTTCATTCAAATTATTTCATATTGTTGCCTATTTGACAGTATGTGTGTAAGCCTTCTCAGAAACAACCAAAAGCAGGAAGTGCCAAATCTGGAAACCTTATTTTAAAGAGATTTAAAACCAGGGGAGCTCAACAGCAGAAGAAAGTTGAAATGTTAGCAGTGTTGAATCATGCAAGCTCCAAAGGTCAATTCCTCTCCTTATGGTTTAAAAGATGGCTTTTTAAATGTTGATAAAACTCCAAGTGTATGGAGTTGCTGGCTGTCTGCAAAGGATTCTTTACATCTTAAATATTATTTGCTATACCCACCAAAGCTTTTTAAAGGTCTAGAAGCAAGCTATGCAAAAAAAGGAGCTCTCCAGATACTAGACTCTTAACGCTGCATTTTTTCAAGTATTGGCACACTGTTTAGGACAGGCATCTATAAATCCTTTATTCTGATTCAGCAAAATAACCTGGCTTGTTGCAGAAGGGAAGAAGCTGATAAATGGGATATTGCACAAAGAGTAGCAAGGTAGGAATACAGTGTCTAAGTGCGTTCTTTGCAACTCTGCTAACAGAAATGCATTATAACTAGCTGAACCTGTGAAACAAGATTTAAATAAAATAGTCATCAATGTCAAAATAAACAGCACTTATAACACAAATGTAACATTGCTATATGCACTGCTTGTTTTTCTTTCCAGGCTTCAGTCTAAACTTTTAGCTCTGCGATGCTCTTCTGAATCATCTAGTTATTGAATGCGTGGACTTAGGGAAAGATGGCACTTTCCAAATCAACTCAATATATTGCATCAAGTTATTGGAGATGCTGTAACTTAAAGTTCTTGTAGCACTTAATAATTCTGAGCTTGTAAAGTCTGATAATGCAAGACATTAAAGAGTGATATCCTTCATTACTGTCTAATACTGGTGTAGTGTTATATCCAGAAAGCCAACTTCTTCATCCTCTTGCTGCAGACCTTTCCTTACAGGGAGGGGAATGAAACAGTCTTGGAGCGTAAGAACAGTCCTTTTATGGTACCATTTACAGTCTCGCTGTTTCCATCACTTGCTACCTTCTCCTACATAGTGTTTTATACTACCATGTGAAAACATTCAAAAATAAATTATCCCTCAATACATAAGTTCTAAGCCCCTGGATGCAAATGCTTGCATGGTAAATAAAATAATAACTCTGTTATATGTGAGGTCAAATTTTCTGAGATTTTATTTTATTCTATTTTATTTTGTTTCATTTGATTTTTATAAACAGATGAGCCATAGACAAGTCAGTTTCCATGAAAGTATATCATCTCACCTCACTGCATCTACTGTCAGGGGGAAGGGGAGAAGGTCTCCCTGGACCCTCCTCTTCTCTCTTTCTCTTCTCTTCTCTTCTCTTCTCTTCTCTTCTCTTCTCTTCTCTTCTCTTCTCTTCTCTTCTCTTCTCTTCTCTTCTTCTCTTCTCTTCTCTTCTCTTCATAACCCCAGCTGTTTCAGCCTTTATTCACAGGAGTAGTGCTCCAGCCCTCTGACCATTTTTGTGGCCCTCCTCTGGACTTGCTCTAACAGGTCCAGGTCCTTCCTGTGCAGGAGACCTCAAAGTTGGATGCAGCACTCCAGGTAGGGTCCCACCAGAGTGGAGTAGACAGGCAGAATCCCCTCCCTTGCCCTTCTAGCCACTCTGCTTTTGGTGCAGCCCGGGATACAATTGACTTTCTGGACTGCAAGTGCACATTGCTGGGTCCTGTCCAACTTTTCATCCATGAAAACCCCAAATCCGTCTCCACAAGTCTGCTCTCAATGAGTTAGTCTCCCAGTCTGTGCTCATGTCTGGGGTTGCCCTCACCCAGGTGTAGCACCTTGTGCTTGGTCTTGCTGAACTTCAGGAGCTTTGCCCAGGCCCACTCCTCAAGCCTGACAAGGTCCCTTTGGATGTCATCCCTTCCTTTAAGTGAATCAACTGCACCTCTCAGGTTGGTGTCATCTGCAAACTTGCTGAGGCTGCACTCAATCCCACATTCATTCAATGTCATTGACGAAAACATTAAACAGTATTGGTGGCAATATGGACCCCTGGGGAACATCACTCATCATAGATCTCCATCCAGACATTGAGCTGATGACCATCCATCAGGTCCATATCTCTCCACTGTCCTGACATGTCAGCCTGGCAAGAAATGTGTTTACGTGCACGAAACACAAGCACTCACAGAAATAGGATAACACAGTGTGTTAATTTCCACTGTAAATTTGCTTTCTTAGCATACCAGAGCGACTGAAGGCATCAGGGACTAATGAAAAACACATATCTCTGTCTTGTGCTTCTGGCTGAAAGCACCTCCAACCATCAATTAAATGCCAGTCTACCTCCTTTTTCTCTAAAGGGACCAGTCCTTCATTCATTTTCTGCAATTAAAGTAAGAACTTCCATGCCAGGTTATTTTCTCAGTGGTGCATTCCTTATTCTTCATGAACTCAATAGATATCAAAAGATTTACTACAGATTTGCAATCTGCACCAATCAAAACTCTTTAACAGTGTTTCACCATCCTGGCTATTATTTCCTCCTTTATGCCAGAACTGCAACTCCGTCAACACTGCTTTCTGGGTCTAATTGGACTATGGTTCTTTTGAAGCAAAATGTATGTTATAAGTACATAAATACGTATCTTTTGATGTAAATATGTATCTTTTGCTTTGGTCAGGGCAGCATGGCTTTAAGCAAACCCTGTAATGAAGCTTCCCAGGTATATTCTATCCCCCGAGATGTGTGAATTAGACAGTTAGAAACTGTATTAAAAATATATGTTTTCTCCATCATATTTCCACAATATGTGTGTTGAGAGCACCATGGAAAAAATGAAGCTTCCCTGAATAACTAACTAAGTGCATGACAGCACATTCAACAAACTCACACCTTGAAATAATGCAATTTTTTTTCCAAAAGGAGAAAAGGCTGCCCCATTGTCTGCTGATACATAAAAGTTCTCGGAGCAGGTTTGGCCCAGACATGACAAATGAAGTGGATTACATAATATAGCCAGATCCTACCCTAATTAGTCTATTGCTATCAGTATTTTATAAACCTTCTATTATTTGGAGAAAGAGAAGAAGTTCCCATGAGTACCAAAGAGGAAAGGTTATTCATATTATTTATGATATTTAGGTTCCTACAGCCATTCAGATGTAAAATAATTCCACCTCTGGGTAAAAGGTTATTTATAAGGGCATTTTATTTAAACATATCAATTTTTGAAGGTGTTCATATGAAGATTTACTGTTGCTTACTTGATGGCGTGAATAATTCATTCTTTTCAAGACAAGCATACACTCATTTCAGAGAGGAAATGCCTCCAAAACCACATTTATTGACTTGGGGACCAAGCATTCACCAAGCAACATCAGATAAAGTAGCTCACAGTAGGAAATAAGAGGAGCTTTAAGGAACATGCTGAAATGAGAAAAAAAGTTTTACAAAAAGGTTTTTGCCCTTTACTGTTCACAACAAAACAAATATTGTTTCTTCAACAATAGAAACCCTATTTCACATTTATTAGTGCCAAAACTTAAAAAGACATTCTGGCTGTAAAATTAAGCAAATTGTGTACAAAGAACAACTGGAAGTAAACAACTGCATCGTGCCGTTCTCCGTGACTGGAGCGCTCCAGCACAGGGGCCAGTTGAAAGGCCCAGCAGTGTACCCTGCCCTTGGAGAAATGCAGCCAGCTGGTTTGGGGACACAGCCAGATCCACATAACTACTTGTGGTATTTGGCTGCAAGCTCTGAAGGACTGCACAATGCTCCATTCTCAACCATGCAAGTGGAGCCCTCTTTCACATTGCTGCCTGAGGCACCCGCCTGTGACTGCTCGTGCTAGTCAGACATGGCTATAGATGCTGTAAGGTATTCTTTCTACCAGATTTCATAAAAAAACCCTTCAGAATTTGCTGTAGAATGGCTTAGTCTCTGATTTACAGTGAAAATGAAATAAAAGAAAGATTTGTGGACTAAGTGAAATGAAGCAAGGAATTGTGGGGTACCAGTGATAGATGATGGCAGACTGCAGATGAATTTTTCAACGAAGTCAAACGATCCAGAAAATACACAACTTCAGAAAGAAAAGAAGTTACCCTCTGATGTACAGGACACCCTATTGGCAATTATAAGTGCACTGGATTCCCTTTCAATTAAAAGGGTATGAGACAGCATTAGACAGTGGGGATCTTTTTTCCAATGTGCTTGAGTCCTGTTCATTCAGCAGAGCTGGGACTAGCTCCTGATGTGTACATTCACACGCAGCAGCAAGGACATCAAAGAACATCTGTCTTTTTTTCAGAGCCACGTTTTGCCTTCCAGAGTGTAGAGCATTTTCTAACAATCCAGTATTTATATAAAAACTGGATGTAGATGTTTATTGTCTTACATTTTGACGAGAGAGGGAAGGCAGGAAATTCTCAGATGTAAATCTTCAAATGGAGATTTTCAGATCTTCTCTTTTATCTTCCCAAACACATAAAACAAATGGAACCCCACCCATCAGCAAGTCCATAACAGATTACGAAACCAGAATATTTCTTCAACGCAAAACAATCTTTTAGCTCACAAGTTCAATTACCATTCTTCAGTGAAACACCAGAAGGATCAGCAATGTCAACAAATTGCAACAGACATGCCATAAAAACCCCTTATGCATTTAACAGCCAATACACTGCACATATTCAAAGAAGGTCATTTTAGCAGTGTGAAATCCAAGCAAGAAAATACAAACTTAATATTATCTATAACTAACAAAGGTATTTCTGTGGAGGCAGTCAGGACATCTCAATGTCTGTACAACAATTACTGAAGAATAGTCTGCTAAAGAGTAATATTTTTCAATCGCCATTATTGTACACCTCCAAAAATGTTGCAATAGAATTTGTAAGTGTAGCACGACTGAAACTCAGGAGAGAAGTGGAGAAACTCTAGTCCTGTAAACTTTTAATAATTAGAGTAGTCGCCTATGGTTTTTATGGCAATATTCACACAAGTAATATTGGAAGTTATTAATGTCTGCAAAGTAATAATTTTAAATTTGCAAGGAAAAGATTGTAAGCACTTCTGCTCTGGCATCTTTCCCATTAATGAAATGGGAAGACTGTATGAAGTCAACCATAAACAAGTATTTACACACAATTCTTAAGAACTTTGATATCTAAGAATAAAGTTTTAAAAAGTACCTTGAATGGCAGGGTTGAAGACAGAGCCACCCCAAACAAGTGAACACAAAGCAAAAGTACTCTTTTTATTCAGGATTAGAAGAGCATTGAAAATAATTTTTTTTTTAAAGGACACGAAGTATCTTTGATGGTATGGAAATCTAAACCATTCATTAGTTAACAGTACTATTCAAACACGCAGTTCAATCCAAACCACTCCTCTTCACTTGCTGGCCATTTCTTTCAAACAAAAAAAAGATCCATCTTCCTCTAAGAATCCATCTTCAGTCATGTTTATACCCTCACTCCCATTTTTATTAGTCACTGTCTCTGAACAAACCAAGAACAGAGACTCGTTGTGGTGCATACTACACATACATAGGCCAACATCAAGTACTGCCCTGATGAGCTTGCATACAAAATAAGAAATTAGCCATGCATGTCGATAGCACAAATGCCCTTATGCACCACTGTAGAGGCAGTCACAAAAAGAGGAAAATGTTTTAAAAAGCAATCAGGAGGGAACATGCCAAGTTAATATTTCAGAACATATGTGAGCTGATGTAGTTTCAAAATAGCTGTAATATTTTCCATTGTATTTCTCAAAAAATGTTCTTATTATTGAACCTAGAGCTTGAATACAAGTAAGTGGATTAGCTTTCACACACTGCCAGATAGCTTCAAGATCAGTTCAACTCTTACCCTAAAAGCACCAAAGGCTGTTCCAATATCAATAGTATTTTCCTGTTTTAATAATCATTATATTTGCTCATACATGCTTTGATTTTACCTTTCATGAATCTGGTACAATAAGCTCTACATTTATAAGAAAATGAATAGCCAAGGGAAAAGGTTATTTCCTTTGGCTCAGGCCTCACTCTTGCTGGGCTGGGCAGAACTATTCTTGACCCAGTTTTATAGGTTTCACAGTTGGCTGACCCATCCATTGTCAACTGATACGGATGTTAGCTCAGCATTGTCCTAGCAACCAAGAAAGCACACAGAGATCTGAAGGAATTGCAGCATTTAAACATATAGTCTGAGATCTCCCATTCAGCATGATTTAGGCAAGTGCGACAGAGAACACCAGCTAACATGGACTAGGTAACAAACTGCTATGTAAAAAAGGCCAATAGCTCAGCTGGCTAAAGCAGGGCTCACAGCATGCTGCAAATGACTGCCTAATTATTAAATAGTCTAAAGAACATGTGTCCAATCCAGAGATCATGTATCAGAACTGAATGAAGCAGATGTGACTATCCTGAAGTGCGTGCATATGGACACAAGGCTCTTCTCCTTCCAGCAACAAACAATAGGGTTTGTGCAGACTCAGAAATGTTGACAATATCCAAGAACAACCATGGCAACCCTGATACCTCCCAAGAATCCAGTTTCAATGTGCTGTTAATTACTTGTCCTTCCCCTTCTTGTGTTTTAACTGTAAGTAATAATGATGTCACACTTTGTAAAGTGCATCAAGTCCAAGGTCAAAGGGAAGCACTGCTATAAATAATTTTAGATTTAAAAGGATACATGTACTAATGTAGTAAGTTATTCAATTACTGTAGAATCTCCACTCACACACACTCCTCCAAAATGGCTTGGAATTACCATGCTAATTTAAACCTGAAAATCAGGGCAAGAGCAAGAAAATGGAAACTTCAACTTCTTTTAAAACGTTTGCCAAGTTGAAAAATATTCAGAAAAAGAGGTTTAAGAAGTAATATCTTGCACTGGGAAAACAGTCTTGTCTTTATTACTGTGTCAATGGTTTATAGGTGTTACTCTTGTAATTCTTGTAACAAGCTTCTTAATTATATTGTACTACCTGAGTTCCTTTCATTAGTCACCTTTTATTCATTCTTTCATATATTCAAAATATTTTTTGGTCCTTTTTCCTGTTTTACATGTTCTGGAATATCATCTTGCTCTTCCATGAAAGCTGTTTAGATAGGAGCAAAAATGTCCGTTTGTGTCTTGTCTATATTTCAGCAATCCACCAAGCATTTTAAGGATGAATTACAGCTTTCCCATAAATAAGGTATGTGTGACAGTATATTCAGATTAGTACTCCCATAGATTTGGTGGAAAGCTCACATGTAAAAATCCTCATGAAATGGACTTTACTGAAAAGTTCTATTTACCCTTAACAAGGTATTCCTGCTATTCCCTATATATAGAATGAGAAATTCCAAACCTGCCATAGGAAGTTTAACTACAATAGGTCACAAAGAGCCAGATTTTAAAGGGTATTCACAGCGCTCACTGTGTCTTATTGCAAAGTCTCTTAGTGTACTCTATACAACCAGCCAATTTCTCTATTTGTCTAACAGGATTGCCCACTGGCATCAGGCACCAGTGAAGGTGCTACTCTGTCATATATTGCTCCAAAAGAGAGCAAATAAGTGGTTATTATCCTCACTCTTCCTGTGGGATGAGAATAAGATGCATTTAGGTCATCTATCTACTGATACCAATGAGATTATGAATTTAAATCCATAACAAGGAAAATTCTGCCATTATATAGAGCTTCTGAGTCATGAATTCAGAGAATATGCTGAGTTGGAAGGGATACACAAAGATCATCAAGTCCAGCTCCCTGCCCTGCACAGGACCATCCCCAAGAGTCATACCATGTGCCCGAGAGCATTGTCCAAATGCTTCTTGAACTCTGTCAGGCTGGTGCTGTGACCACTTCCCTGGGGAGTCTGTTCCAGTGACCAACCACCCTCTATTATTTTCTAATATCCAACCTAAACCTTCCCTCACACAAGTTCAGGCCATTCCCTTGAGTCCTGTCACTGGTTACCACAGAGCAGAGATCAGTGTCTGCCCCTCCTCTTCCTCTCACGAGGAAGCTGTCAACTGCAGTGACTCCCCTCAGTCTCCTCTTCTCCAGGCTGAACAGCCCAAGTGACACCAAACTCAGAGACATGCATTGACCTGATGGATCTGCCTATTCCTATCAATATTATTAGGAGTCAGCATTTGCCACAAAAGCAACAGTTTTCAGAAAACAGTTTTTATTTTGTGACTTATAAACTGGATCTGTTCACTCCACATCTGTTGAGCCAAATGCTCTGGAAAAGTTAAAACTTTTTATCTGATGGGATTGTTTGTTGGTGATGGTGTTCTTGGTTAGTACAAAATACATGAAAAGAAATGTTGTCCTTATATTGAGAAGGCAGGAATCAAAACAGAGAAATCTAGAAATATAGTATCCATTGGGAAATCCAGAGATTATTTGCTTAAATTGTTTCATTCTTGCAGAAACTTTTCACGATGGATGATGGATACTACACTGCAATGGATGATGCTATTTTAGCTGAATATACTATAAATTCTAATGTGGTAGAGAATAACTCCTTAACTTGACATCCTGTTCTGACAATATTTAAACTAGGTTTAAATTTAAATAGTTTTCTAGATTATAAAGCTTTGCATAGTGCACTTTAAGATCAATAACTTTCTGGTACTCCAAGCAATTAAGTGGACACCTACTCTTTTAAGTGTCTGTATGATAACAGATTCTAAAGTATCTATCCCGCAGTCCTATAATCCTAACATGTCCACTTTTAAGAAGGACTTAAAAGACCTATAAAATCAATATTTAAGTAGTATTTTTCTCAAATAAAGTTGGGGTTTTGTTAGATTTCCTCTGGCAATACAGACTGCTGTGTCAGACCTTTCACATTTCTGGAGGAAGAGATTTTTCCTAATTATTAAAGAGGGAATTAGGATTTACTGTGGAACATTTTAAATTGAGCATTCATTAAACAACATTAAAGAAAGAAGATTGGGAAAGTATATATGCTTTAATGTCTTCAACATTCACCGTAGTTTGTCATCAACTGACTACTTTTCCTAACTAATCAACATTATTTAATAATTTTGTGAAGTCATTCAAAATAGAATTAGAAGATATTAACCCATGCTAAGATTACAAATACTGAAATAACTTCAGTTAAAATTTTTGAAATCTCATCTCAGAATACAAAGAAAACTCCTGACTGAAATGTTCTGCATTTGTGTTATTCCTTAAATTCTGCTGCTCTTTCAGAATTGAGTAGATAAACAACATTCAGGTCTGTATGTATTCTTCTCCCAAGCATGTAAGAAGTGCATAAAAGAAGTAGAAAAAGACCACAAATAATTAATATGAATATCCAATGCTTCCACTGGCATGAGGATGTCTTATGCTTATTTTCCGCACAAGATATTTCTCCCTTTTTGTAAAGAGAATGTGTGTTCTATTCTCAGAAATAAATTCATTTGTGTTTCTGCACCTGCTGAAAATAATAGAGAGGGAAGAAACACCAAGAGTGATGTCACCAATTGTGACATTAATGAATAGCAGCAGTACTACACTAACAAACAACGCAGAACCAGTTAGACCTTTAATGTCAACAGTAATATTACCCCATGCTGAATGTGGTTAGAGGGACAGCTTGGAATCAGAGTCAGCAAATTCTTACTGTCTTATTGTTACATTTAGATGTAACACCATTTTTTAGAACAATTTTAATCCCTGTATTCAATAATTCCTAATTAAAAACAACTGCAGTTCTCCCCAGGTTTTGGAGGAAGAGTGCATGTGGGATGCCATATACATACAAGTACACAAGTTTGAAGAAACTTAAAATGAACAGTTTGGAAATAACCATTAAAACCAATGAAGTTAGAACTCGCACAAAAAGAGAACCATGTAAGAGTACATTTTCTTTACCTGGCCTTTTTGCCTCTGTTTTATCATCTACCAGCCTTTGGTAACAGCATTCTAAAATGTTCATGTATTCATTGTTCTGATGACAGAGGGACGAGATGGCATAATGGTGAAAGAACAAAAAATACACTCATGATACAAGTCATATTTAGGTCATATTTCCAAAATGTAGCACTGTACAAAAATTACTAGAGAATGGCTACTCTGACCATGCTTTGAAAACACAAGCATTATAATAAAAATGTGCATTCTTTCATCTTCAACTGCAGTAATTTTCATGCAGAAGTCACAGATATAGATTAGAAGCAAATTTGGTGGTGGCTGTTTATTGAGCTACATAAGATGCATCAGCCACTTTTCCATCAATGATAGTTAGAACCATTACATTCTGTAGTTTGTAGATACTTTGTTAAAGAAATATTTCTTCTTCTATCAACACTCTTTTTCTATTACTGCATCTTTCATAAGCTGAGACCCTTGCTTATTTTGTGCACACATGAAATTCAACTTGAAAAAGGTTCGTGGCAGAAGAATCGGAAATGCTGAAAATACCACAGAGATTTTATGTGAGATTACTTAGCGAATGCACATTTTTTAAACAGCTAAAAAACCCTGTTCAGAAGAATGTAAGGATGGAATTTCATTTGGAATGGCCAAGGGAAAGGGAATTGGCATGATAAAATAAGGGGTTTACTAGGAATGCTCAGATTTTAAACTACTAGTTGGCTTCCAATTTCTTCCATCAGTGATAGCATTCAAATCACAGCATAAAAAATAAAGGATCAACGAGAAAGGAAAACTGATTTTCCATATTCTATAGAATTCAATTTCAAGTAAAGGACTTGAAGAAAAAAATTAAAGTAATCTAATCCAGTTAAAGAATAAGGTTTTAATTAGGCAAAGGCATTACTTTTTTTTTTTAATTATATCCCTCTGTTCCATAATAACGGTTCAGAGTTCAGAGGAGGTTATGATTTTCCATTACTAAATCAAATCCATCATAGAGTCATGCAAAGCAGTATTTTTTCCCCAGTGAGTGGCAAGAATTTTCACTTTCAAAATACTCTGCAAAGATCCTATTAAGTTCAGAAACTTTCACTAATAATTTATTTCCTTGTAGATCAAAAAAACCCCAAATCTATGTAAATCTAGGTAAACCCAGAATCCCGTAGTTAAAATATTTGTCCTTTCATGCCTATAGGAAGATATTTTACATATTTTGGACTGAAGTATGGGAACTTTTGTTACTTGTAACTAACCGGGACTGTAGGAACCAATGAACTGTTGTTACCATTTCCGTGCTAAAAAACACATTAAAGTTTATTGCTTTTAGTAAGCTTTACATGCAAAAGATTGTTCTCATCTACCTAAATTGCAAAGTAATTTAAATTGTAAAAGACAATAGCATTGTGCAAGTTATACACTCACCTTTAATTTCCTCAATATCCAAGAAATAAGGACATAATTTTTAATGTGATCTGAGTTACAAAAGTTATGAACCCTGAAATTTGGTTGCTTGTGGTCAGAGCAAAGAGAGACATTAACAGTGGACAGAGCCACATGTGGTACATCAGCCACAATTTGAAACCTTCTGACAAAAAGCTTTTTCACCCATACAGCCCTCTGGAGAAAATGACCAAGAAGAATGCATTCTATTCAAATTAAAGATGAGGCCAAACAGTAAATATGGATTATTAAATTCTGCAAATTAAAGGATTCATTAGAAAAAGTATTTTTTTTTCAAGCAGAAAGGATAGTTGTTATACTTCCCTAGAATTAAGTTCCTGAGTAAAAGTCAAGAGCATAACGTAATTTACAGCTGGTGTCAACAACGCTTCTTTTCTCATAGGCATAAAAATTCTGCATCCTCCCAACAGAAGTATATATGACAACCAGTAACAAACAAGTTAGGAACAAGGCAGTTAAATGTAATATTTTTTTCAAATTTCAGTTATCGGTGCATTTTAATGCTGGAGATGCAAGGACCATACCTAAGTAAGCCATTAACTGATTCCCCAGCAGTAAAAACACAAACAGGTATCTGAAATCAAAAAGTTAACTCCTATTTCTGCTTCCAACTGATGGCAAAAGCTATTGGAATAAAAACCACTAATTTAAAATTCCTTGGTTCCTGTTGTTGTACATGGCAATTTCAATCACAGGACCACCTCAGGTAAACATAGCTAAGTAAGTCTTCTGTCACAAGCTTTCCAGCTAAGAACTCCTTTATGTTTTTACAGTGATTAAAATTCTTGGGGCTGGGAGTAGTTGGTATCGTGCATCCAAAAGATTTCACCTTATTTTCCTAATTTCCTCATTCAGATTTTCATTTTTTCACTAGGTGGCTTAAAGTTTCATTTTATTGGAGCACATATTTCTGTGAATATTTAACACGAAACACATGTTCACTGTTCAGGCCTCTGAGAACTCTGAAATCAATGAAGAATTTCAACTGCAGTCCATTCACTTCACCATGAAGTCTTCATGTCAAAGGATTCATACTAAAATGAAAGATTTTCATGAATAGATATTTTCCTTAACTTCTGGTGTAATGACAGCTTATATTGTCACATCTCACACTCCAGAACAGTTTTTGTTTCCTCTTTCACATATTCAGTATGTAAATTTCTTATAAATTCATTCATCAACAGGCCTGACATCAGAAACTGAAAGAATTTATTGAATTTCCTTCAAACCTTGTTGATGGTATGAAACAAAAAACATGTTATTCTCTTGAACTAAAATACCATGTTATTCCCAGCTGTACAAGAGAAAATGCCACTTCAAAAAAAAATCATCAGAACATTTCAAGGAACAAATTTTCAAGGATTTCAGGAACACTTGATTCATGTAAATGTCTTAGAAGTAAATGCTTTCAGAGGCAGTGGGCAAAAGGGTTTCCATTTATAAAATGGTTCCTATTTATGGGAAGGAAGGGAGTGCCCACTCTTGCTAACAAGCCGGGGGCTGTCGTTATGGTGCCATTAAAGCTTCCTCTCAACTCATAAACAGAGCCATTTCAGTTTAAATGAAAAGGGAGAAAATCATAAAAAAAATAAAGAACATGTAAAAGGATGAGATATTTTGCAAAAGGCTTAATTGCACTAAGCTTTTGGAATCATGAACAATAGGGTTGTTTAGTAGATACAAAGCTCCTAGCTACAGTGACTACAGCTCAGGCAATTTATTAAGTAGCCTTTTGATAGCCAAGAAGTCTTTTCTTTTTCTTTTTAATTAATGAAAAAGCACAATACTGAGAGGATCATGGGAAATCCTACACATCCATCCTCTTCCTAAGCTGAACTGCAAAAACTACCAGACATGAAACGTTACACAAAGCCTTGAAAATTTGCTCCAGCATGTTTTTAGCAAGATTTTAGCTTTGCCCTGCAAATTCTTGCATCTGAAATTCCTTTTGTAGTTAATGGGAACCAAGGACTTACAGGAGTGAGCACAGGTGTATTTGGAACTGGCAATTCCTGCTTCAACAAGAGGAAACCCACCTTCTGATCAGCATACGTGAACTGATTAAAGAAAGCTACATGGCAATGACAGAGGCACCAAGGATTGATAGCGCTGCCAGGTACTCCTCTATATAACCCCTGTAAAGGTAGTATCAAGGAGGGGATAGAAATATATGCTATAGCTTTTTCCAATGTCATGTGATGTACCAGTGAACCATTATTTTCCCTTCTAGCTTTGTTTCTAGATTGCTGTAGCAATCTCTCATTGAATACATCACTTTTCAAAGCTTCCAGTTTATTTCCCTTACCAAATTCCCCTTCTTTATGAAATTTTATGGGAACTGGTAGCTTCTCCCTGAAAATTTTCAGCAGTTTTGGTGTTTTTACAGAGCATGTTGGAATGAGGCATCAGTGTTCTGGGGGATTGATATTGGGAAAGGATGGAACAATTGCAACAAATTAGAATTTACTGAACACAATTCTCAAGAAGTAACTTTCACCAGAACATTTTCAACCATTCCTGATATTGAACAGCACTCAGTACGGTCTTTGGACAGAGTATAACGTGCCTCCGGGGTTTCCTCGGCAATTTAGGAACTGAGTTCCAATCAAAGATTTTGGTAGTTACCAAGGTAAGTACCTTGAATGAATCAATGTGAATAAGCAGATAAATAAAGATCATTCTTATTTATTTCTTTATTTATTTTATTCAGGGGGAAAAGCATCATTTGAAGCAGCAACAAGTAAGACTGCTTTTCCACAAGTTAAACATCAGGTTTAGGTCTTGCAGTGAAACAGGGAAAAAAGCCACTGACACTTGGCACAATAAAGGTAGAAATAACTGCTCCAATGGGTTTGAAATGTCCTCCTTACAGAGAGGCCAAATTCAGATCTGCTCTAAGCAGTAGTAAATCCATTAACAGTTACAGCATATTCAATTAAAGTTGCATTTGTCATAGATCTGAATGCAGCATTATAAACCCACATTAACAGCAGAACGATTGCCTATTCCAACTCTACAGTATGGCAGGGTTGAGTGCAAGAAGGTAACCTCAGCCTCTGTAAAAGGGAACTTTGTTGAATGCTAAAAGCTGAAGCCAGAGCCAAATTATAAACCAATTTGCTTTATGCATGTCAGGCAAGATGAATACCATTCACTGGCACGAATGCCTGCTTTGAAGTGTAAGAAAGCCCCTTCTCTTTTCCAGGAGATGTGTAATTTTAAGATCAGATGATAAAAACTGGGAGGACTCATAATAAAATAGTCAACCAACCAGAACATGACACACGATGCAATTGGGAGTTATGTCCTTATCCTAACGAAGCGCATCATTTTCCTGGCCCCTGCTGCACAGATTCCAACTCTGCAGTGGGAAAAATAGTGAATTTTAGGCATACATTACTTCCATGCCACATGATCAAGTCAGAAGGTTCATGATTCCACACCAGATTGCAGACTCCTGCGGCATTCCATTGGTGATGAGCAAGTGTGTTGGGAGCCCACATTCGTCCATTTATATGCAAGACTGAAAATGGCCATCCTCCCATCCTCTACAGACACTGGACACCCACTTCCATACAGGAGTCTTCTGGGTCACCAATTTATCTTCAGCCATTTGTGACATAGAACTTAGCTCCACAGATCACTTTTCCATGATAACATCAATAAGCTTCTTTTACAAGTCAGGTCACTGTTTTTAGGAATGTTCTTTGGGCAAATGTTCTCTGGGCAAATGTTCTCCTTAATTATACTGGCACAACCATATCAATTTTAGCAAGGTTGAACAAATATAAACAAGAGCAAATGCTGGACACGTGATTTCAAATCAACAACTAGCTGGTCCTAGATGAAAGGCTCTGGATAGACTTCAATGAAGTTAGTTCCCTTGCTAATTCATTGAGGACTAAAACATAACACAATCTCTGGAAAACATGTCAAGGAGGTATTCAGCAAGCATGATTATAGGAAAGAATCAAATAACATGGATTTTTAAAAGTCTAGAGGCAAAAAATAAAGAAACAATTGATGAGGCTAAATCAAACAAATGGATTGATTCTTTCTCAGAAAACAAAAACATTAATAGAAAGCTTGAAACTAACACTTTTAAGTCACTAACAATCCTTTGTAGTGTAATGTAAATCGTGGAAGAAAATAGCATTCTTAAATTCCATTGCTTAACAGTTAATTATGCATACTTATACAAGATAAGAATGTGCTATTAAGAAATGCCCTCACATTTAGGAAGCAGAAGAAGAGGCTCTAATTGCTGAATAAAGAAGGTTACTGTGAAGTGAAGAAATGTTTGTCTGGTTTGATCAAAATATTCAGTCCTGCTTTTATGTCCATGAGTCTAGGTTTTCATGTTTTGATTTTAATAATATTTATCCCTTCTGAATGCTCCTTCCCCATGAGAAAGCTTCTTTTATTTAGTTGCATTGACTTTCACAGTCATTCATTTCTGTAGACTTGACCAGGATAAATTTCAATTTCAGCCTCACAGTCTCCTAAATATTTGCTTATTTGGACTGGATACTTTGGAGCCTCTGTACAATTAAAAAAACAAAATACAGATTCACACTACACCCTTGCAAAAAAGTCTGCAAGGGGAGAGGGCACCTGCATAGATTCCTGTAGGGTTTATCAGTGGCTGTTTCTACAATCCACTTTCTCTGCTCACAGGGTCATTCTTCTTTATCACTTTTATCACTTTCCCAGGCTAGCTTCATGAGAAACCTCTAACTATGAAGTCCACTAACAAACCACTTTCAGAGAGTTATCTACCTTTTCCCATCTCTCCTCTACTAAAATCCTATGTGTCAAAACCAAATCTGGATGTTTTGAATCCAGGATTTAAAAATTATTCGCCTAAAGAGTTCTATAAATGGAGAACATTGATTTTTAAAAGGTTGATTTTTTTATTTAAACTAGGGGAATGTCAAAGAACTGGAAGGAAGCTGGAGTGTTTTAAAAGAGTAATTCAGATATAAGTCAAATAACAATAAGCTTGTAAGCAAGGCACTGATAATGGACAAAAGCAGCAAAAATGGCTGATATGGAACTTGACAGCAAACCCCAGAAGAGTAATATAGCTAATGGATGTTAACATAATTTACGTAAAGCAACACTTGATGAACCAAAGTGGCATAATTTTGAGATGAAATTGCAAGCTCAGGTGATGGAAGGTAACACCATTGGACTTGCTGTCCTGAGACCTGTGGATGGGAGCTGCCAAGCAGATGTGTTTCACATGGAACCTCCCATTTAGTTCCCTAACATGTGTCATCACTGCTAGTGACAGGCTGTAGGCTTTGTCTGAGTTAGCAAGGCCTCCGGACTGCACCTCTTTGGGCTTGTACTCTCTGAAATGTCCTTGGCTTACCTGTGGCTTTGTAACTTGGTTTAGCCACTTCCCTAACCAACCAAGTTTATCTGATTAATTTGGTTTACTTTCTTTTTAACTGTGTGAGGCAGTGATACCTTGAAGTAGCTACCTGAAAACAGAGGCTAGACAAAAATAAGAGAATAAAAGTAGGTATTTATTTGAAGGGCCTTCAAAGGTACACCTTGGGAGTGTAAAGCCTACGAGGGGCTCCACCCAAGATGGACCTTGGGTCTCAGGTTCTTCACACTTTTATAAGTTTGGTACATTTGCATATCAGGGTTAATTCTCCAATTATAACTTCAGTTAATGATGTAATTACCCCAAGTTTGCCCCTCCTCTCAAAGGCTTTTAGTTTACATATTTTGGGGCCTGAGGCGATCAAGGTGTTCTTGAAGTGCAAACCTAGAGAGGGTTTGTTATGTCTAACCAGCATGAGAGAACAGTAACTAACAGGCCACACGAAATTTCAGAGTTACACACTAGGCAGTACAGGATTTGAAAAATATAAAAGTTAAAACCTAAGGCATCACTATCAGTGTCATATTTTGGCATCATTTGAACCACAGTTTTATACAGATAGCAGAAGCAAACAGTTGTTCTGTGAGGTATTTCATGGCCAAAGCAAAGATGCAGTGTAGAGAAATACAGATCTAGTACAATCAGCATGGCTTTGAAATAGCAAGACAAGTGTGCAATTAGAGTACAGGCAAGATGAGAGATGGGGCACAGGTTTGACACTGGAGAGCTCATGGCTGTAAGTCACCCACTAATGGTCAAAACCTGGACCTGGACAAAATCTGGTTTACAGGTAACAACGAGAACAAAGACAAAATATCTACTATGTAAAGGGCAACATAAGTCATGAACTCAGGTGTAACATGACGCTGCAGGCTAATGAAGAAAGAGAAAGTTGTGAATACATTTTATTCACTATGTAAAAGTGACTGCAGTACACTACACTGGGAGGAAGAAGACTCCCCCAACATGTAGAGCACATTTCTTCTGACAAAAAACTTAGATACTGACAACTGTCTGTAACACTCCAGCAGTGAAACTGTTCACTTTAGGACCCAAAGGAGTGGCTAAAGGGTGAACAAGAAACTGGGAAAGGGATAGAAACCATGAAGTGTGCATATACCAATTTTAAATGCATTCCTTGTTTTTCTGTAACAACTAAATACGCACTGATAAGGATTTGACTCTTTAGAGTTCAACAAGACTAACAATAAATTCAAGACTAAGAAGTATTTTTCGGCTTTACTCTGTGCAAGGTGTGATTCGTCTGCCCATAAACAAGGTTTTGAGCATAACAAGCTGAAAGATGTGAAATTGTTGCAGATAAAAATTTAAAATATTTAAAATTTTTAAAATTTTACAAAATCTGGGGAAATACCAAGTAGGGAACCTACTAGGTCATTGCCATGGAGTTTGCTAGCAAATAACGGCATAAAAATATCCAGTTGGTGTCCATTCATACTTCCAGAATTATGTTAGCAGGTAGAAGAGCTGCTACAATAGCTATAGACTGAGAGAATACATAATAGTTGAAAGTAAGACTTCCATAAAGTGTTCTAATAAAACCAGAAATTACTGATTGTGTTTTTCAGGATTTACATAATTTTCTTTTCCCTTTTGCACCTTCTATGAAAATAATGCTTTCAGGCTTCCATAGTGACGAAGCACAAGAAGAAAGTAAAAGGCTAAATAGGTTTAATGGTTTAGGGCCATATTCAACAGGATATGTAAATCACTTGCATGTTGCATCTTTTTGAACCGGAGATCTCCAAAACTTTAATAAGAAGTATCATGTTAAAACATTGATATAGAAGAGGTGCTCTATTGGTGTGTGTTCTGCTATTTATAACAGTATGTGTAATCATAGAAACAGGAAGGAACCTCTGGAGGTCATCCAGTCCAATCCTCCACTCAAAACAGACTATTTCAGAATCAGATCCACCTTTGAAGATATGTCAGGTTGCTCAGACCCTTTTTCAGTTGAATTTTTATTATCTTGAAGCATGGAGATTTCACAGCCTCTTTAGGCAACATTTTCCAGCGTCTGACTACCCTCAGAGTGGAAAAATTCTTTCCTAACACCTACTACAAAATTCCTGAGTTGCAAGTTGTACCTGTTGCCCCTTGTCCTGTCACTGTGTGCCTACTAGAAGCACATAGCTGCATTTTTTTGGCATCCACTTAATTGATGCTGAGGAGAGTCATAAGATCATCTCTTAGTCTTTTCTATACGCAACAAACCGATTCTCTCCATCTCTCCTTAAATGTCATGTGCTCCAGCCCATAACGGCCTTGATGGTCCCCTGCTCACCTTGCTCCACTGTTGAGTTCTGACTGTGTAATCGATCATCTCATGTATAATAAAATGCCCAAAGGCATGGATTTGTCAAGTATCAAATCTCCTAGAAGAACAGTGGAATAAATATGTCATGACTCAGAAAATTTATCCACCACTCAAGACATTGCATATAAGAATAAAGCATTTTGAACTTATCACAGAAAATGATCCCTCTGTAAAATAACTTCTAGTATAGTACAAAGAGTCTGAAGGATATGAAAAGCATTTTCAAAAAAGCAGCAGAATGCACATAACAGTGGAAAAGAGACAAAGATTTTAAGAATGCCAGTAATAGAGTGTTACTGTAGGATCAGACAAAATCGAGAGTGGAATTTAATGACCAGCAAGAGACTGAATTTAAGTGTTCATCTTTCAGACCTGTAAGAATCTGTAGAGAAAATGATAAATATCCAAAGAATGGTCACGGGCATTGAAAAACATATTTATTAGATCCCTGGGAGCTTTTTTTATTTATCTAGGAAATCATCATCCATTTGAAGACTAGGTATATGTGGTTTACAGTTCAGCTTTTCAGAAAAGTTGAAAAGATCGTTTAAAGTAGAGAGCTGATGAAATGAGAGACTTGAGGGAAACTACTGTCCCAGGAAGCAGACAAATGCTGGGATTGGTACCCACAGCAACACAGAGGAGCCACCAGAAACCAGACAAGTCCCAGAAACAAGGCAGCTTGAAGAGATCAGGATGGAAGCTTTGATCAGAGTTGCAGAGCACTCTATTTCACTTCATCATATGCTGGTCCAGCCATCACCTTGGAAAACGACACAAGACACTGGTCTGGTCTCTTTCCTAGTGTCATCTTCTTCCTCCTTATCTGGAAAAATCAAATCTGTGGGATTATGGCATAGCAGATGCAGAAGGGAAGAGGGAATTCTGTCCAGTTTGTACCTGAACAGTATTCCCTGCCATGTTCTCAGTCAGTAGTGCTTATTCTGTCCAGAAGGACACTACAGCTGGGAAATCAAAGGGAAATAGGAGTGTCACCGCAGCAAGTGCTCCCCTTGTAGTGTGACATGGAGTATATTTCCCACCACACTCTCTCCCTATGCGCTGCTGGAGCTGCATGTGGCACCCACAGCCACAGCTACCACCACATTCAGTTTACAGCTAATATTGGCACTTAATCATCTATCATTAAACAAGAAAGTGCTCTCTGTCTCAGGGTCTTGCTATCTTTCCAAAAATTCTTCTTGTCTTACAATATCATGTTTTACTTTAAATTCCCAATTCAACTTAAAAAAATACTAATATAAGCATTCAAATACTTGGGGGAAGGTGGGTAGAAAAATAGTCCCAGGGAGAACAGGAAGGCCCCTTTGGTTGGTAACCTGCATTTAGATTGGCTCAGAGTGCGTGTGACCGCACACTCTCACTCTTAACTAACCATTTTTCTTTCCCAGAAGAAGGAGTTGTTTATTTTACTGTATACTTTGACAAGAAGTTTCAGTGACTTCTTAACCTCTACCATATAAGCAGATGTATTTGACAGTAACACATAACCAAAATATTTTCTAAGCATAGCAGCAAACTACTTTGCAAAATTCCCTTTCAAATCTGCATTTCATAAATTATATTTGGTTCCATGGTATTAGTTGTTAGTGTCAAAATGTTCAGGAAAAGTATTTGGTAACCAAGAAAATATAATTTCTGTCTATTAGTGCTTTAACAAGAAATTTTCTGGACTAAAGAAACAAAACAGAATCAGAGAAGGAATCTGTTTTCCTCTCTCTTGAAATCTGATTGCCAAATATGTTAGGAATAGGTATCAAAGCAAATAATTCTGTTTGTCTGCAGAAGCTGGCAACCACACTGTACAACCCCATTCAGAATTATCAGACTATAATCTGAAAACAAGATAATGGGAAAGAAGCCCCCAGCAAATCTAACTGGTTGCACAGGAAAGCTGTTTCAGAACCTCAGTGTTCAGAACCTCAGTGTTTCTGTGACTGGAAGCCCTTTCCAAATTTTTTGCATTCTTTTGTTCATGACCAGTCCAGATGTTTTTCTTGTGCCAAATTATTCTTCAGGTTGAAGAGTTGAAACAACATATCTTTATTTACTTTCAAAGTAGTTTGCTGGCCTCCCTAGCTATAAAGGGACATGCGAGTGACAGATACAGAACTTCATTTGAAACGAAGTCAGATGCCTCCTCTCTGTTACAACATGAAAAATAGCTTTCCAGTCCTCCCAGGTCTACCTGAACTGCCCTCTGCAAGAGAAAAGCAGAATAAGAGTAAGCAACCAACAAATTTCTTCATTAGCAAAAACCCTGCGTGCTTTCACTGCAGAAAGACAGAACAAAAGTCTAATGCTACATCTGAACAAGAGAAATTTGAATGAAAAACAGATTTCCAAGATGATTGATTTGGAAAGCATGAATTCTAGGATCTTGTTCATGGTCTCAAATTTGTTCTTGAACAACATCCTAAGAAAGAGCACATCACCATTGTTTTTATAGGGAATATTTTCAAAAATAGCATGCCTAGAAGAACAATAGCATTTCTAGGAACATTTTTTTAAATTTTCGGATCAGGATGAAGGCAACATTTTTCAGGAGATGGGAAGGATAAAGCCTTCAAAAACTGGGGAGAAAAATGTAGACTAAAAAAATTGTTTTTTTCAATCCCACAGTCTTAATTTACAGTACATTGACAGATCATTAGAGCATAGAGAAAATCATGCTGATATTTTCAAGGCTAAACTCAGGGCTTTGGGAATATAACTGTCTCCAGGGTGGAGTTTTTTTCTTTTTTTAAAATCTCAGTTCCGTTTTTGTTTCCTCCAAGGCAGTGAAGTTTCATGACTTTGAGCAGGGTAAGATGCTCCGAATTCAACTTTGAATCTGTCATCTACAGTCTGAAAGATTCCTCCTTATTTTTATCATCTTAGTTGGAATGAAAGAAGCATTTTCAGCTATCTTATCAGCTAGCATTGCAAGACTCTGTTCTCACTCCCATCTTAGGATGTATTATTAATGATAGAAGAGAACAGCAAGCAACAGAATTTTACACAATTGATGGTGCTCAGTACCATGCCAAGATATTATTAATGTAGCCTTTTATGAAAACAAAACCAGTTTTAAAATACAGCCTGTAGCTCTATGGTTTAATATTTCAGGATAGGAGTCTTCTGTTGTGGACATTTTGTTTCAGAACAAAAAAGGAGGATGGCTCTAGGTCAGCATTGTCCATGTCTGTGTGTGTGTCTCTACTCTCTGTTTTATCTCCCCAAATCACTCAGCATTCTCAATACATCCTTGGTGCTTTTTATCCTCAATCTAAAATCCTGCAGAAAACTTGGAAACAGGATCACTTGTTTTTGTTGTGAAGTTCAGTAAGAGTCCCATATCACAGTCTTGCAATAAGAGTTATTAAATCAGAATAGGAACGGAATCTAAGTTGGTTCCCTTTCAAGACCTGGTTTAACTGCCAATCGTTGTCCAAAAAAAAAACCCCAATAAAAAACTTCATTGTTTTAGCTTATTTAAATTATCAGAGTTGTTTTGCTTGCTGTTCACATTATTATGGTGGAGAATAAGAAGAAAGGAGTTGATCCAATACTAGTGCTTCCACACTGAGGCTACGGATACCAGGATACCAAAGTTCTCACCAAGCAAAGGGGATTTGAAGAGAACCTGAAACTTCAGTCAAGGGTAAGATAATGCGAAGTATCAGTTTGGATCTAACAGCAGTCAGGTATCAGCACTTCCGTTCTGCTTGCAAAACACCCAGCACTGGAGCTGTGGCTTCCCTAAAGGAGTTTTCTCTCAGCAGTTTCCTGAAAGCCAGAGAAAGATGAACTTCATTTCCACCAGTGAACTGTAACGGGAGAGCTCTGATGATACATTACGCATAAGAAATGAGTCATTCTGCGGTTTCCTGCTTCAGTTTATTGAGTGCAGAGTTGTTTGGCCTTTTTCTCCAGCTATGACCCTTCTCCTGCTCAGAAGTCCTTGAAGATAGCTCTTTCCTTTCCCAGTCACCATAGTTACAGTAAGGCTCAAGGATACAAGTTTGTTATGCAGACTCTTACTTTTGGCCCAGAGGCAAAATCTTACACCCACATCTTGTAAAATGTTGTAAAATCACAGTGGCCAACAACAGCCTGAAAGGCAGATGAGATCAACAACTACACAGCTAGCTTATAACTGCACCATTGTTTTTAAAAGAATCATTATTAAGGATCTTTATTGTAAATTCCAAATTATTCTACAGGCTCTCTTCCTGATGTCAAACTCCTCCAGAAAGAGCAGCATGATGATTCTGAACAAACCAAGAGCTCCCTGCTCATCAAACATGACAGGGCCAGAAGTTCAGAGCACTTTAGGTGTAATCTACTGGTTGAAGGGCAATTTGTGCAGTACCTGATAATTCTTTTGTCTAATAAAATAATGCATTCTCATATATACATCTACATCATAGGAAGTTAATGGCTTATAATCATGGTAAAAATATTTTTCTAATAGCTTAAATGACAGCTAGGTATGGGAAAGGAAAGCCGATCACGAAGTGGAAGTGCCTAAAGAGAAAGTAAAAAATCAGTGCTCTACACAGTGTAAACAAGATATGAGCCAGAAGAAAAAAATGCAGATGGTCCCTTTTGACCCCATGATGTGTGCAACAGATTATCAGGGTACACAACCATGGATCTCCTTGGAAGGCAGTCAGGATACTCCAGTTCATGTCTAATGGAGCTCTTGTCCTTGAAATCAAGAATGTTCTTGGCTACAATACTTTTTGGTATGTGAATGTGAAGTGTCACATTTTACTAAATTTTATCATTTTTCTATATGCATACACATGCAAACACCCACTGTCAATCTGAAGATTACAAACAGTAACTGTGGATTTTTCACATGAAATATTAAAATGTTAATTCTTTTGACCAAATCTTCTCCCACACCTGCCTCATTGATCCCTTTGTCCTCATACCATCTTTACATATATTTTCTCATTTTCTGATATTTTAGAGAGATCTTCCACACCTTTTCTTATTAGCTTCTTTCAGAATAATTTAATTTCTCTTGGAGCGGCAGTGACTGGCAATTGCTTCTTCTTAATAATTATGCAGTTATCTCTTCTCCAGTGACAGTCTTATCTTCAAACTCCTTAATATTTCTGGAAATCTCCTTGAAACATATTCTTCATGAAAGGGAGTTGCATTTTGGCAACTCTTATGCAGTTTTCTTTTTGTTGGAGGCAGAACAAATTCATCTGAAGGGCATTTTTGTCATCACAAGTATTATTGTGGTGACAAGGAGTAGGCATTTTGAATTCTTCTGTGGTGCACCTACTACTCACAGACTTAGCTCTTTTAAAGCCAAATCCTTTATATCTACATCAGGGAGGCCAAGTGTGTAAGCACAGCTCTGCAGATACGTGCAAGCATTTATCCACCATTACATGTGGGACTCAGATTCAGCAGATCTTGTGGTTGTCTCTTTGCTTTCATTCCCTGGATTTGCTAATAATAAGGCCATAAATAACAACCAATTAGGATGATAGTTATTGCTTGGGGAAAGGCTACTGAAAGGAAGAAAACTCTTACTTCAAAATTGTTGGGAAGAGGACATTCATAGATGGGAATAGTTAATTTTTATGGAGTCTTTTCAGTCTGGTCTCTAAGTGCAATCTTAAGTGGTGCTGAAAGCACTGCAGTAAGAGATAAAGTGTATGATGCATTAGAGTCTCATAGCACCCAGTGCATGTTTCCCAAACATAAGAACAACTTTTAAGACTAGATCAACCCTGGGTAACATCGGGATAAATATCTTTTCTGTCAGCTATGCATCTGGTTACAGACCCCAGTCTTCCCTACTGCATTGTTAACACTGAAAAGTCACATTTTAAATCCCAAAGCCATATCCACAGTGCTGGTAAGTGACTATCAATGGCCTTAGTCACCCAAATACAGATGGAAACCATTGAAATAGTTTCTCCAGTCACTGGTAATCTAATTCAAATTATTTATCTAAAAAACTTTTATACATCTTCTGAAATACTGCTGGATTTCTCTATTAGCTTGCATAGCCATTTTCTTTTTTGTGTTGCAATTTAGTTCTAACACAGGTGGTCACGTCTCCCATGAATTTCTGAGAAAAATAAAATGTGAGCAAGTTACAAAACAATGTTTCTTTGAAATAGCTTGTAGGGCAGGAGTTCAATACTTTATTAACCATTTTTCTGGACATATTTTACTATAATTTGCAAGGAGATGAGGGAAAAAAAATTCAGCTTTTTCTGCAGCAAGTCCTGCTGTGATACCACACCTGTTTTAATGGTATAGGCAGTAAGTCTGTGCCTATACCATCTGTTGCAACATCCCTAAACCCTCCTCTGGTTACGCCTGTGAACAAACTGTTAACCAGGGTTAACTGGGATCCCTACAAGTAGCACAGTCTGGCAGAGCACTTCCAAAGGCATTATTTTCCTAAGTGGTTTCTGAACTTGTCTGTGGGTGTCTGCACATACAGCCAGAATTATTTGTTTCAATGGTCCTTAAGATAATTTCCCAGGAAATTCCTTCATCTGTGAAAGATTGCATCTGCTGATGAGGTGTGGGAGCTTGCAGAAAGCTCTCAGTATTCATAAGATATTTTCTCGTTATAAAATGGGGGACTTCCAGCCAGACCTAAAATCATCCCTGGTTTCCAAGCCACTGATCCAGGTGGGTAAACTGCAGCAAACTTCCAGCTCCATCAGACCCTGCTCAGAAGTGGTTTTGCTTTGTCTAAGCATGGTACAACCCACGGTTCACCTCGGGTGTGGACAGGTTTGTCCCCCAATCCCACGTGCGTTATGGCACAGGCACAGATTGGCATCACGTAACACAGCAGGGTTTCCATGAAGGACTGTAATTTCCCACCTGAATCTCACACTCAGCAGAGGAACTGGAGAGAACCTGCAGTGGTGTGCTGGCAACAAGATCCAGCCCAGCACCAGGACACGGAGTCCAAATTTCCAAGCCTTGTTATCCCCCTTTATCACACTGTGCAAGGGCTAAAGTTCAGACAGCAGCCCTTACTACTTGTGCCTTGCAAACGTACCCAGAGAATTACTGCAACAAGAGGCAAGGACAAAGAAAACACTGGATAAGTTATAAAATTATTCCTATGTCAGAATATATTACAAAGTCTTCTGTGCCCTTTCAGGAATAACTTAACATTCTTATTTCATGTCTGAATGATACAGAAATCATCGAAGCTTATGCTAAGGACAGAAGTGAAATAACTTTTTTAAATGAAGTTAAATTGGTTTTATCCTCCTGAAGTTTCATTAAAATAACAAGGTTAAGAGCTGCCAGTTTTCTGAAGCAAAGAGTAGATAATTTCTTTCACCACTGTTGCTTTCTTATTTGTAAAATCCAAACTCTTAATACTGAAAAAGTTAAATTTCAAATTAATCTCATCAAATATTTGTATACACCTTGCATTGCATTAGCCAAATATTTTTGAGTCTCAAGAGATTTGCATTCATTATTAATTCTAATTTTGAGTCAAAGTTGAACATACCTCTCTTTTATCCCATTTACTAATCACCTCTAAGAGAGTCAATGTCTGGTTAATTAAAAATAGACCTCTAAACTTGTAGGAATTATTTTGATAAATACTGTTGTAACTGCTTTCAGATTTCATCTACACATATTCAGTGCAAAGGCATCTCATAACTGAATTGACAAAACTGAGATCCTTTACATGCAGTGAGCCTGATATTGGAAGGGGTATAACCTGTTAGATGATTTTTCCTCTTTATTTCTCCTAGGCTGAATGTTGTAGAAGACATTGCAGCACGATGCATCCAAGACCCACAACCTCCTAAAATCCTAAAATCAAATAGTACTTGGGTGGTTGTATGGGAAATCCAACCATTCATTTTTATTAATGCAACAGAAAATAGAAGTAAAGTTAAATTTGATTGAAGAATTTTTCCTAGATTGATATCACTCTCAATGAAACCTCAATATGGCCTTGGGTTGCCTTTAAAAAGACGGTGATCTTTATTTGGAGGAAGTGCCATTTTAAAAAGTGTGTGGCAAGCCAGTTAAGGTAAGCTACATACTGATGCTGGGCATTTCTTTCCTAAATAGCAAATGCCTAGACTCTTGTGAGTATAAATGATGCTTAACTTTTTATGATAACGAGAATACATTTCTTGTCCTCGTGCTTATACCAAAGAACTTGAAGGTGTGATTTCTTTAACCCCCTGTGTTTGTTATTTGTAACATCTGTCTGCATGAAAGCCAGTCAATTTATTTATATTTTAGAGCAGAACTGTATCTGGAGTACATCAGTAAACAACATTGTGTGGTCTTTCAAGCAAGTTTTCAAATGTTTAACAGGGAAAAGAAGTGAGTGTCCACGCATTTTGCTGACACACACATGTTTCAGGAGGGACCTCTTTAGAGTTTCTGACCCCACCATAAGAAGGAATACGTTGGAAGTTACAAGAGTGGATTTGAACTTGATTTGTGAGACCTCCAACTATGGTTTTGACTGTATTCGTGCAAAAAATGTCTGCTTGTGAGGTTCAGGCAAAGGAGGATTCTGTGGATATTGTTCCTATAGTGTGAATTACCACCAGAAGCAAGGAACCTCACCACTGCTGGTGCTCATATTTTTAGGCATAAGCTACACCAATATCTAGCCAAGAATCAACTTAAAATCACTACTAACCTAGAGTTTCTTCAACACACATCTAATCAGAACTGAGAAATTTCTCTACTTTAAGAATGGGACAGACATCTTTCTATGGACAATGGTCACCTGCCACCTTCTTCCAGTATCTAAGATTCTCTTAACAGGTACAGAAGAAATGTATTAGAAAATGTAGAAAGTATGGTTAGAAGTACATTCTAGTAGTAGCTTGTTCCACAGACTGTATTTCCCAGTGCTCTGCAACATCAAGAACTGGTGGTCATCCACCTGACAGCAAAATACATGCATGGTCTTCCCAAAAGTGCTATCAGCCATTTGCACTCTTCCTCTTCAGAGAATTACTGGTGTAATCTGAGTGTCTCAGTGAGACAGAAATGAGATATTAAGATATGTAAAAACAACCCCTGTATTGCTTGCAATCATCTCTAGTAATCATTTGCAGATTGAGTGTGTTTTTGTATACTGGGTGTTCAGGATATGCCTACGACAATTGTTTTAGGAATGTCTGGCCCAAATAGACATGATTATATACTTCTGTAGTTTTCTGCAAATGAATAAACCATTACAAGAATAATGTGTGCACATTTGAGAAATAATATATGAGATAAAAGTTAACATGGGAAAAACAAAGATTAAAAGCTGCAAACAAATTGTTCGTGGAATGAATTCAAAAAAGATTATTTAAGGACTGTTTTCAACAAATTTTATCCAGCACTTATTAGAACTGGTGAATTTAATGTGCTGGATTTCAGCTTTAGAACATTTTCTCTTTTTTTGAAAATACATCATGTTTCATTTAGGGATAGGGTGGGATGAGACAGGCTGGGATGGATTGGGATGAGAAAGATGGTGCAAAAAAGGAGTCACTGCCTGTAAAATAATGTTGCATTTTTCAGTAAATAGATCACAAGCATAAAATCTTTCCAATTAGACGTGAGATTGTTTCTTTGATATGAAGAGGATATCTATGTCTCTTTAAAAGGAAAGATTTGCTCTAAAAAGCCAGTGAAACTGTTTGTGTTGGTATTCAAGATAAAAATCTGTGCTTCATAATTTATATTTCTGAATTCAGCATCTCAAGAATGCACATCATAGAGAACAATGAAGTTATAAAAAGGATCAAGAGTTCTTCCATGGTGACTAGTTGGGGTTTTTTCCTCACACTTTGTTGGGACTCAAACGAACAGTAAAACTATTTGGTTTAATTTTGTTACTTCAGTTAAATTCTTATTTCCTGTCATCTGTATTGTGGATTCTACAGAGAGGATAAAATACAAAGAGTACATTTGTGATTAAAATTGATTCTATCTCAGCACCAAGACAGAGCATAATAGAAGGCAGACAGTTTATGTGGTAAGTAATTTTAATTAGGAGAGCTGGAAAGGGGAAAGCGGGGTGGGGGGGAGAATCTCCAAACTTTAATTTTCTGATGTGCTATCTAGAGAGTGAAGTCAATTAGAGACTTTTAAATTAAATTTTTAAGGTAGATGATAGAATCTATCTAAGGTAGATGATATTACAGTTAGTTATGAATATAGGCTGCCACTACAAGAGAAATGTAATTTTTAAATTGGCTTTACACTCTGAGTGAGTTTGTAAACAAGTAAGGGAAGTAAAATGAGGGAAGAAACCTTTTTACAGTTTTTTTTTCTGTTTACTATACATATGGATTTTGCATCACTTCTGTTAACTTCTTTACTGCGTTCTTTCATTTCCACTCTTTCTTTTCATAATACATAGTATTATGTAAAACTAAAAAATGTTTTCACAAAGCATAAACTCAAATAAAGTTCCTTGCTTGCATGATGACTGTAGGACATCCTGCCACACCAGTATTTGCTGTCCACTTAAGTGGAGACATGGCTGTAAGACAAGCCTGAATGCTACAGGAACTTCACATACAGGTAATACTCCTGGAAATCATTATGAATTTATTTACCTGCTCTGGAAAAAAACTTTCTTTTCTCATCTGAGAAATAGCTCAGAAGACACTCTTGCAAGAAAGTTAGTCCAGAAAAAATGCCAATGTGTCTGATGCCGTTAAACTAATGCATAGAATTCCTGCTAGCCCATGTTTGCTTTCCCTTGGAATAGTTACTACAGTAGTAGTCAGACAGCAAACATCTTGTTTGTGAGACATTTGCTGGACTGTGGGCTTGCTTTCTTACTTCAGAAGAACTAAAAGGAGGAGACAGATTCCATGCTGTGTCCTTCCAAATTGTCTTTGGAGAGAACTTGCATCCTATAGGAGCGTCTTCCAGCTTTTTGCAATGTGAAAGATATACCTTGAAAAGGAAATACACCACTCCTGCCAAACTCAAGCATGACAAAAGTCTTGAGGAAGCTTCCAAAACTGGTGAGCAGCAGGAAAAAAAAAAAAAAAAAGGAAAAGTTCCAAAAATATTTAATATAGAATTCATTCTTAACTCAGTATCCCATGCCCATGATTTGTAGTCTCACTTTCTCATGCTTGCCCTCCCTAACCTGGGGTTTAGAAATTCTTTCTTACTACATAAAAGCCAAAATTCTTGTGCAATCGTATGACTACAGTTGTTGGGATGGAGTAAGGGAAACAGCAGTGAGCCCTGGAATAAAATCAGGAAAGCTGGCAGACCTGATGCAGCCACTATTTCCACTATATTTCTACACAGCTGGCAGTGATACAGATTAAATCCACTGCCCCTTGCCTGTCCTCTTGAAGAGTCTCTAACCTTACCACTGATTTCAGATGGAGGTTGCTGCAGCAAGTAACTTTCCAGCACTTTTGAAATTCAGTTCCATTGCCTCAAGTCTTCAAAACCTTGTCTCCACGTTCAGTGAATGACAGATGGTGCAGTCTGCCACAACCATTAAGTTTCTGTTCAATCCTTTCAATACTTTTAGAAATTATAATACTTGTTAGCAGCCTTATTTATACAAGGGAATAGAAATTATGCAGAATGAATTCAAAACACATAGAAAACAGGAGTCAAGATACATTTTTATGGTGTAGGAGTCAGAGGAAGCAGACATCTGATTCCTGCTTGGCCATCTGTAAGTAAATGAAAGTAACAAAACCAAACGGCAAACATACACAGAAGCATGCACACACACAAATGTGAACTCTGAGATGAGTCACCCCCTGGTGAAACTTCAGTTCCCCTCTGCATTAATTCACTTTTCATCCTTCACACACAGAAAAATTTTAAATAACACTATACAAACCCCACAGATTCAAAACCAAAATGTAGGGTCATCACTTTTTCTAAAACCCTAAGGAATTGGAGGGTTATAATTCCTGATTTGCAACCATATGCTCTGAGGATATGGTGAATGTTTTGTACAGGGAAGATCAAGTATGACCACAGAAAAAGACTTCCACCTTTTACAACAGAATGTCCAAAAACTTCACAGGTGGGGAGACATTCTTATGGGCAATACCTCACATGAAGGTGCACATCCAGAACCTGTCTTCCAACTAGTGGAGATGTGCAGCCAGTCATCTCCACGCCTTCTCCACTCTCTTGACTGCATGAAATAGAAATGCATATTCCCCTGGCATTGAAAGATACTGAAATTAAATAAGTCACCAAAGTTAAATAAGTAATCCCCAAGAGAAATAAATAAAGTGATGCTACAGCTGAAAAGAAGTCTCATTCTGTGGTTGTCTCCAGTAGAATGAGCCATGCAGAGACCCTTTTTTCTTTTCTTTTTTGATAATTTACTTTTTACTGAACGGTCAATTCGAAAGAAAGAGCAGGAAAAAAGTCCACATAGCTACCAGAAGTCAGAAATTCACAGCCATTTAAAGCAGTGTAATAATACCATGGGACAGGGCAGGTTTGCAATCATTAAGGAGACCAAATCTTGAGAAAGGAAATGCTAGCAAGATTGCATTATTTATAGAGTTAAACTATTCACTGGACTGAATCCAAAGTAGTTGTTATTAAGCAGTGAAACTTTGCCTGCTGTAACAAGCCATTCTGTTCTGTCTCATATCAATATTACACACAGCTGGTTTTAGTAAAACTTCTGGTAATGAGTTTTGGACCTATGTAATTCTGCTTCTGATCAACTTTAGTTTTATCATTTCAACTCCTTTTGAAAGAAGTTTACAAATGTGCATGTACAAACAATCCCCCGAGCTATAACTGCTGCATTTTCAAAGGAAAGAAAGAACTTCAAGTTTGACCTGCAAACTGCCTACTTGCATTCCAATGTCTCTCTCATAGCTAGAAAATGTTCTTGAAAACCTCTCTATAAGTTTCATTTCCTAATTTTGTGGCCAGTCTTTAAAAAAATCATACAACATGTAGATGGACATCAAAATCTTATGGGTTATCCCATGGGAGCATGACCTTACCAATCCTTCCCATAAAGATTTTCCTTTTCAATAACCATGGAGAAATCTGAAAATGCATTCACTCTAGGCACTGAGAGATTTAAAGCATGGTGCTGTAGCATTTCATTGAGGTTGGATAAAATAATTTGCCAGAGACAATAGAGTCAGTATCATTATGCACCCCACCAGAGTCTTCAGAGTACAACACGCAAAAAAGAAGTTGTTGGGAAGGCATGGGAAGAAAGAAGGGATGGAGAGTGACAGCACAGTACGTAGCAGAATACAGGAGATTTTTCCTGAGCTCTCCTCAAACGGCTTTTGTCTGTAAGAGAAAATGCAATATTCTTGTTCATGGTTTGGTCTTTCTTTCTGTAAACACATTAGGACATAAAATGAGGATTGAGGGCCATAAAGGTACAATATTTTGTTTCATCAATGCTGAAAAATTTGATTCTCTCCAATGCAGAAGTGGGATTAGGAAACTCATCTAAACAGGCTTGCAAAGCAAAAAAAANAAAAAAAAAAAAAAAAAAAAAAAAAAAAAAGGCATTATTATATCACATTTGTAAGCAGCATTCAGAACAGATTCAGACCCTGATGGACCTCTATTCACCTTCCACAAAACCTGTGGAGGTCTCACACCATGCCTGGAAGGGAAATTTTACAGATCCCAAACAGAATCCTTCAGAAATCAAAGGGGAGATTTCCCAGTAGGAAGCATCAAGCTGTAACCACGCTACCATGCTAATAATGCTACAGCTGGACACAGCACTCATTATTTCCTCTGAAGAAGGAGAGTTCTAATAAATCCTTATCCTATGAAACACTGATTTCCCAGTCACACAATGAACAGTGGAAAGAAAATGGCAGAAATTATTTTCTTAAAACTGCAGTAGGGATATTGAATTTTATGAACGAAAGCAAAGGGGCCATTCCCATTCAGCACCAACACTCCAGTCCTCCTCTTTATGACAAGTTCAGAAAATAAGGCAACTCACTCCAAATAAATAAATAATTGGGAAAGATGACAAACTGAGTATGTATTCAGCTGCAAACATCTTAAGAATAATGCTCAGAATGCTCAAAATTGTCTTCTTTCAACATATATATATTTACAGTCTTGAACATGATACATTTGTTATACATATAGGTCAACAAAAAAGAGAATAAAGTGACATTATCAAATTTCCAGTCCACTTGATAACTTATTCTCCTTCAAAATAAACTGATGGATTAGATCAGCTATAAATTAAAATGACAGATTTACAAGTGCTCTGTATCTCAGCAAAATGCAGCAAGAATATTATCCACAGATGGCACACCAACAGATAAGAACTTTGTTTGTAGAACGTCTACGTGGAGAGGAAAGGAAACACATTCTTCCAATTTGCCATGCTCCAATCTTGATGTTTACAGGCATTTTGAGGAAAAAAAAAATCTGATTGCACTTTTCAACAGAAAATCAGTTTCTGTGCAAGCCCTTTAAAAAGATGCTTCCTAAGGACACACGCAAAGGGAAATTGAGTGACCTGTTTCTCAGGTGATTATCCCCCTCCACTGGATATAATTAATATAATTACTCAATAATCATCAAGGGAGCACAAACAAGAGACACATGAGGAGACTACCAAGTGAACTCCTTCAGATCATGATGTCAATCTCACGGTTGCTGTAAGTTTAAGCAGCCTTCTGCAGAGCACCACAAATTAGTCTTTTCTCAGACAGTTCCTTGAGGACTGCTTTTCACAAGGAGAGGGGAGGAAAGGAAAAAGTAATAGCCCTGAGCAAATTGTGTGGATTTGAATTACTTGTCAATTCAGATTCACCTACTAGAAAGCTTTTCTGAGTGTTATTTATTTTTCAGGAGAAACGGGACACCATAGAATAACTTTACTTAATGTTTGACATATACAAATGTAATGCTCAGTCCATATCAGGAAATGTCGAGTTCACATAGCACATATCTCCCAGAAGGCATTGTAAAAATTTTTTCTAGCATAATTATCATAATTGAATAAAAATTTAAAAATTAATAAAAATAATAAGGATCTGGTTTCACATATATAGTCTTCTGGTTTAAAGAGGAAGCTGGAATATGTTTTCCAGAGAGCAGGGAAATATTTCCCATGGAGGATACTCCACAGCAGAAAGTACCAGAAAAACCACATTAAAAAAAACACACTGTGAAACTCAAGTGTTTTCCAATGAATGTATCCGTTTTTTCATGTACTTCTTGCTTAACTGGGATGACTACTAAAATTCTTTTTAATCACCACTCAGATGAGATAATTATTTGAAAAGATGTTCAACCTGAAACGACCTCAAAAGGCTACAGCAAAGAAACCAAAATATAAGACCAAGAAAAATGGAACATATCTGTTTCTGCTGTACTGTTATATTTTAACAATTTTTTGTTTATTTACTTGAAACTGAATATGAATCACAACATGATTCTCTATGTAAAGAACATCATTATTTCAGGGGCAGGCACAGGTGCATCAAAAGCTCAGCAACATCCATCAGCATGTTGTATGAAATTCCAGCTGAACCCTGAACTTGATCAGATGTCCTCATATTGGGGTTTAGGTATCATCACAGGGCAGGGTCAAGAAAATTGCAGCTACCATTGGCTGTTACGCATGCCAAAAACAAACAACTCACAACAGCACAAGATGAAAAAGATTATAAAATAAAAACACCCCTTGTAAGCAAAACTGCTTGAAGTTGATTCCTGGCATGAAAAACAGTATCCTCAGAAAGTATAATGTCTCTGTTTCTGCCAGACATCTGTTGATGAGGTTACAAGTCTGCCAGAGTAGGGAGGTAGGTTTGCCTTGATCTCTCTCAGTGACTTTCCCAAAAAAAAAATAATAGACTTTTAATGTAAAAAAACAACTAAATAATTAGGAGAGGGGAGGGCATGGATGAGATACACCAAAACCCAAGAAATAATGAAACACTACTTTTCCCCTTTCATTATATCTTTTTAGTCCCATCTTATTTCCAGGCTTAGAAGCAGTGATTATCCTAGCTGCAACAATCTCCACTCAGTTTCCTTTTGCCATTAAGAAATTTTTTGACATTCAAGATGTGGCTGTTTAACACTCTCTCCCCCTCCCAGGGGTAGTCTCTAGACTTCTCTGCCTGACACTGCCGTTGTGGAGTCTTGAGAATTTTCTCTTTCTTGAAAAAACCAATTCTTGCCATGGTACATGCAATCCAATTGGTTTAAAAGGAATACAGTAGGATTGGCAGCTAGAATAACTAAAGTCCAGTACTGTCCATACTACACTGTCAGTGTTTCCTCTCTCAGCACATGGTCCAAGCTTTGCAATACTTCTTCCTGGGCCAAATCCTCTGCCTCTCTGTTACAAAGAGTGGAAAAGAAGAATAGAGCAAGATTTGCAGGGTTACAGCTTTACTGCCACATCTGCTCTGACTGCAGAGGCATGGTTTGCAAACAACTGCCTGGACCAAAAGCCAGGACAAACATACCAAGTTCTGTCCGCAGTTTATGTGCCTCAGGACACAGACACCATTTCAACAGTTACAGCACTGGCTATATTTTGGCTCCATTGTGCTTTCCAGGAACTGCTGCTATATATGAGCAGGATTGCATTAAACTTCATGCTTGGGGTTTTTATTTCTTTGTGTTCTTTTTTTTTCCTCTCCAAAATGTGTAGGAGTTAATGAATTAATTTGCAATTAACTTAGACCAGAGTCCTCAACAGCTATTTAGGCGTAGAAATATCTCATTAATGAAAGCACAGAAAAACATAATCTAGCAGCAAAAGGTAAGTCTAGAAGTACCTTACTTCTAAGCCCATCTTTCTCTACTACATCTGTGTCTGACTGTGTTTTGGCATAAACTAATCTCCATGTTCCCACACAGCTCAGTGCTCTTTAAAACAGCTGCATAGCATTTGGGGGGTGGGGGGGATTGCATGATACAAAGTATTCCAGTTAACAGCATTCACTCTGTAATTATTTTGCAGCCGCACAATGTCTAATTGGATTCTAGGACTTAAAAAAGGGATAAAGAAAACAATACTCTCACTCAAATCTTCCAGTATCCCATTAACCATCTGGTTCACAAATGCACTCCAGGTTTTAGATAGCAGTAAAGCAACATGTGGAAGATGCTATTGGATGTTAAAATTCGTTATCATCAGTTTTATCGGTCTTAGGAGCCACGAGTCCAGCTGACTGCAAATAAGTTGAGGGACTTCAAAAGTGAAGTAGCAGAAGACAAGACTAAGCAAAATGCACATAACTTTTTTACAGAGTAGCATTGTTCAGTGGAGCACTACATCTGGTTTCAGCTTGGACACAATTGTAATGCAGACCTGGCATGACCTGCGTGGAATGGAGTGATGACAGAGTAATTTTTCTAAAAACCACTGCAAACTCACTCTGAGCAACAGAAGCTGAAGACAAACATCAAGGTTTTTTTAGCAGAATGAAAGAAAAGTGGCCATTACAATTTGGAAGTTCACTACCACAGCATCCACCAATTGACAGCTGGCCAGTTTTGTGTACTAGAACAATCTTCAAGCTCTTCTGGAAGCCAGCAACATAGGAATTCAGTATTCCTTCTCTTCTTTTTCAGACTTAACTGTATAGGGAACTTGTCTCTGAAATTTGAATTACATTTAAATAAGATAACTGGTGTATCTAGCCCCTAATCTTTCTCTTGCACGAAGTCACACATCCTACAGGGTGTTTCTAGTTATTTTAAGGCCCATTTGACAGCTGTGGAAATTTCTGGAATAGTAAGCATAATCAATATGTTCAATATGTTCAAAATCAATAAGTTCTGGAATAGTAAGTGTAAAAAATAAAGACAGGACTGCTTGATGGCAATGGGAGAGCATTTTGCTCCCAGATCCACAGTGTTCACTAAGGATGGTGGAGGTACTTTACCATTGCGTGAGATTTAGCATGCTCTGCATTTTTCTAGATTACAGATAAGAGAGAGAAGTTTATCCAATACCTTAATAAACCAGCTAAAAATTACCCTGTGGCTTGGAAAGGGATTTTGGGTGTCCTATTAGAAAAAAAAATACCTGCTTCCTGCTTCTTGAAGCATAGCTCCCACTTTGCACAAATTCTTTTTGAGGAAGTGAAAAAGTTCTCTAGAAAAGGAGCTGTTGAGAATTTTGTCTTCCCTGAAAAAGACAATTCTTGCCATGGTACTTCCAATCCAAGTAGTCAGATGTAAGAAGAAAAGAAGCCTTATAGATATATCAGTCACATGAAAATGATGCATCTAAAAATCTCCAAAACTGATGAGGTGTTCTCACACCTTAAATGCTGGCTATAAGACAGAAAGCATTCTGCCAAGAAGTAAATTAACTGTATTTGTATAAATATTTATTAGTCATTGTTGGTTTGGACTGAGATCCAACACAACAGGATGGATTTAAAACACAGGAAAGTGAAGAGGTCAAACAAGGTGAGTACACATATGTACTTAGTACGTGACAGTGACATACCCAAGTCACTGTGTTCACAAAGGATGCATTGAGAAAACCTTGGGATGCTCTTCTTTTTCCAAAGGAGGCATTTTACAGCACCATCAGCCAACCATCCAAGAGAGAGGAAAAAGAGGACAGCTGGAACATAAATAGTGTCTGAAGGTTCACAAGTTGCTGCGTTCCATGTCAGTTAAAATCACCACCCCTAAATATAAATATTCTCCTGATAGCTCTCTGCCTTTTATAGGAGCCCTTATTGTACCTCTTATTCTGCTTTCTGAGCACGCTGAAAAAATGCTCTAATAAAAGTTTGTTCTTTTGATTAATTACAAAATTAAGTGGCCAATGAGAGCTGATAAATTAAAGAGAGAACAAGTTTAATCTCACAAGAAATTGTTATTTGACCTGTTCTTCTTTCCCCCAATTCCTTCCTCCACCCTTTATCAGGAGATAGGAGATGCTGTGAAGCATCATGAAAACCTGAAAATATTCCCCTCATCATAGAAGAGTCCATTGCTACATGATGTACCTGGTGTAAGAGGTACCACCCGGGGCCTCTCTGCTCTGGATACAACTTTGGGCTGTTTCAGGATCAGGGAAGATCCCTCAGCATTCTTTTAGCCTAAGAAACCACAATTCTTTCAATGGAACAAAGTTTCCAAATACATAAAAACATACTGTTTTGCTGTTACACCAGCATGCCCATGGATCGTGATGCTTGGAGTACTTACACAGTAAGACACGTCACATAGATGTTCATCAGAAGAAACAGCTATGCTTTACCCTCACTGTCTGACCACACCCAATGGTGAGAAGGCAAAAGAGGGAAGCAGGCAAGAAGTAGTGAACACCTTGCCTTATCTTTTTTTTCATAGGATTCTTCTTTAGTAAACAAAATTATTGGTTAATATTACCTTTTAATATGCAGAGAGTTTTATTCACCATCTCAAGGCAAACTGCCAGAATTAAGCACAGAGCATAACTAAGAGCTCAAAACACTGATCAAACCGTGTGCCAAAGTACTTTTCCTCCCTTGCTTTCTTGTCTGCTGTAAAAGCAGTTATAGAAACCAAGCAGTGATGCCATTCATTGCATTTAATACTGATGGCTTTCTTTACCTTGAGGTAAGCAGCCAGCCAAACAGAAAGAAATAAGCCTTCCAACAAGAAGAGGAATGAGCAGTGTACTTGGTATAGCTACACAGTTGATGTTCTAGTTTTAACAAGCAAACATTAAGCATCTGGCATTGTTAAGAAACTAAGCACGCAAAGAGGCATATAGACCAACATACCGGAAATGGAAGTGTTTGGCCATTGTTTGAAACTAGCTTACTAAATGCACCTACTGGATTTCATTGCAGTTTCTCCTATATTTTCCAGCAGGACTGCCTCACAGCAATCTCTACCTGGATTTTGTGTCTTTCCTTTGGCATGTGATGTGCCAGATAACAGTCTGATGTCTGGCAGACCTGTGCCATCTCAGAAGGCATACACTGCCACAGAAAGGCAAGTTAAGTGGATTCAAGGTCCTGCCCCCATCAGTCCAAACCTCTGTGACAGACCCAGGCAGCAACACCTCTTGCACAGGTTGTCGCTTCCAGTACACACAGCAGGAGCCTGTTTCCCTTCCTCCACTAGCATGTGGTACAAAGAGAGATACAAAACAGTTCATGAGTAGCTGAGAGCTTTTGAACAAGTTTACAGGCAAGGTGATCCTAGGACAGTAGGTGCACATGGAAGATTGGCAGATTGATACAAAGGAGGAGTTGTGCTGTGTGGAGGGGCACGGAGAATGACAGAAGCTCTCTAGTCCAGTGAGCTGCTGACTTTTGTGTATCCACAGGAATATCATTCTAACAGCTTGTTCTGGAATACTTTCAAGTAAAACAAGACCTAGGAAGTGGCTATCCTTTCTCTAGTAAGAAAGATGAGTATTTGGAGTCAACATGGGGAAAAAAATAAGACAAGAAAATAAGAGATTTTTGTTACTAAGTAGAGAAAGTTTGTAGCATATATGGTCTACCTAAAGTACATGTAAAAGAATAGCACCTTCGTAATAAAGGGTCCTTGCAAATTTGACTATTAACCTAGTTCCTAAAAAGTTAGCATATTCAAAATATTTCCCACGATTCCTTCTCAAAATACGTTTCAAACTTTTTAAGCATTTTAGAACACCGATTGGGAAGTCTAAACATTAAGTATGAATGTTTCCAGAGAATATAAAGTTCTTTCCCTTACAAATAAAAGTATATTTCAGGAATAGCCTCCAAGGTAAGTAAAGTGATGATACTTTGTCTTTCCAGTCAAGTTTGGGGAGTTTTGAGTTTCAAGTCTAAATGAAGTCAAGGAGTTTATTTTACTTATTATTTTTTGTCTTTGACTAAAAAAATAAATTATCAGATTGATAAAGACACAGTCACCTTTAAAGTGGCTATTTCACAAATGCTTTAGGGGGAAAAAATATGTGTAAACGACACCAAAGACACTCAAAGGAGCAAGTCTGAATTTGTTCCAAGAAATCCTTTGGTTTCAATACACAGAAACACCAGCACCAGAGTTTAGGGATAAAAGAATATCTCTCTCTGCTATAAAGATAATTCCTTTTTATTTCTAGAAAAGGAGTTTTACAAAACCAGTAAAAATAGTTTTCCTTTAAATCTTCCAACAGAAGATTCAGACAATGCTCAGAAATTCTCAGTAATAGACAATCAAAGCAGATGTATTTCTATCATTAAATCCTTCTCAGAGAAAATATTTGGACTACTATCAAATTCTTACCTAGACCACAGACGCAGGACAGAAAATGTACGTCTGCGTTTTATCCTCCTTTTCTTTCCTTAAGAGGGTTTTGATTAGTAGGCATAAGGAATAAGTGCCAGCTCTCATTTCCTGGGGAAAAGTATGCCCTTTGTCCCATGTGGGCAGAGACTAACAGCTGCAATCTACCTATTCATTTCTGCAGGTGACATCATTCTAAAAGGGTTGGTTCTTCCAACACAGAAAGCCACAAGTGACTGATCGTTTGGAGCAATAGTCTCCTTATCTCATAGCCAGACACATTTTTGATCAAAGCTTTATTTTGTATGAAAAAGAAAGTATAGGGTTATGGAAATGAGTAAATTTCACTCTAATTTCCGATTTCTGATTTCATTTAAAAATGCATTGGCATTTTCAAAGCTTCTTTGTCATTTCATGATTACTATTTGCCTGCATCATCATCTTGTATTTACTACCACGTGAAAAGAGTTTACTTCATAAACCACAAAAGCCCTTTGATATTCCTTTCAGTGTAGCATTAATAATGTAATCTGATGCCCTGGGCATTATGCTACATAGTTTATCAACAGCACATTAACCACTCAGTACTTTCTGCACAGCGTTGCTATCTTATATATGGTCAGTTCCTGCCTAGATCACATCTATTTTGACTGAGAAAAAAAAGTACCATCTTGACACTAGCTGATGGTCATTAAGTGTGGTCTCATCCCAGAGACATCAGAATATGATTCTTGAGACACCACAGACAGTCATTCCCACACAGCACCTGAAAATGAAATTTCAGATTTACAGGAAAGGCTGCAATTCTTCAGCAGACTCATATGCAGAGTTCTTATTGCAACATCTTTTTTCTGACCTTGCAAATTCCATTGTTCTCAGAATCACAAAATGGTTTAGATTGGAAGGTACCTCTGGGGTTGCCTTGTCCATCCCCCTCTGATCAAATAGGGCCAATTGACTCACTTGTATTCAGCTAGAAGTGTATGAATACCATACAAGAAAACCCAGCCCCTTGCTACAACTCACCAGTTTTTAACCAGTCTGACAAAGAACAGAGATGGGCAGTGGCAACACTCGTCCTGGCTCTCCTCACTGCAGGCTGCAAAGGGCAGTCTGCCTACCCAACACACTCCATCCTAGATTATCAAACCTCCCACTGCCTGGACCATGACTTCAGCATCCTTCATATTCATTGTACTCAAACTGGTCCTTTGGTTTTCTTCCAGCTTACCCCTCACAGTTTTCATCACTGTAACATAGCTGCTTTACTGTTATCCTCAAATTCATCCATTCTTCTTTGCTGTAGCAAGCCCAGAAGATTGGGCAAAACCAGATCATCCATTATAGCTTTGGCTTAAACTTCACTTTTGTATACCCCATGTTTCACTGCTTTATTTCAGCAGTTCATGTCTTGAATGTACATTACTTGCACATGAGAACTCAGGACACTTATTTCATTTGATAAGCTGACCATCAGCAGAGCTTGCCCAGCCTGACCACTATGCACACAACCTGCACTTGACAGAAATTTTTGTAAATATTTGCTTATGTTAAAAGGTGATTCAAACACTTGAAATTACAGTTTCCTTAAAATAGATATGAGAGCAGTTTCACAGCATAATAACTAAAAGCCTTGTGCAAGAGAAATCTCATGTACAGTAATTTAGAGTTTTCACATTATCAACCATTTTTAAGATATTCATATCACTGTTTGGGCTCAGAAAATAGTTGTTGAATTTTCTGAAGAGTCTGGGGCTAGATGATATCAGAAATTCTAATAAATCCTTTTTTAGCTTGCTTTTTTTAATGCAAAATCAAATAAAATAATAAAAATATCCAAAAGTTAACTCTAAGGAATAGAGAGAACTGAAATCAAGAAAATTAAGCTAATATTGTTTATGCTAAATCCAAGACACAGAAATGTACTCCTTAGCTGTTCTTCGTACAGAAGTATGAGGAAAAAAAGCATTTTGGCCAAAGTAAGTGAAAACTGAGCAGCATGTTCAGATTTTAATGGTAGTCAAGAGAGAGTTCAAGAAGCATTTGGCCAATGCTCTCAGGCACATTGTGTGACTCTGGGTTTGTCCTGTGCAGAGCTGGGAGTTGTGGGTCTCTTCCAACTCTAGATATTCTATGACTGTGATTCTAGAAAAGGAATTTTGTAAAACACAGACATCTAAAGCATGGGGTCTGCGGTCAGGACATGGTTGTCCAAACATTTCTTAAATTCTGTCAGGCTTGGTGCTGTGACCACTTCCCTGAGGAGCCTCTTCCAGTGCCCAACCACCCTCTGGATGAAAAAGCTTTTCCTCATGTATAACCTAAACCTCCTCCACCACAACTTCAGGCCATTCCCTCAGGTCCTGTCACTGGTCACCAGAGAGCAGAGAGCAGAGATCAGTGTCTGCCCCTGCTCTTCCCCTCATAAGGAAGCTGTCGACTGCAATGAGGTCTCCCTTCTCGTCCTCCAGGCTGAACAGACCAAGTGACCTCAGACACTTCTCATATGGCTTCCCCTCAAGGCCCTTCACCATCCTCGTGGCTCTCCTGTGGACAGTCCCTAATAATTTACTATCTTCCTTATACTGCAGTGCCCAAAACTGCCCCCAGCACTCGAGGTGAGGCTGCCCCAGTGCAGAGCAGAGCAGGGCAGGACAATCCCCTCCCTTGCCCAGCTGGTGATGCTGTGCCTGATGCACCCCAGGACAGGGCTGGCCCTCCTGGCTGCCAGGGCACTCCTGACTCACATTCAACTTACCATACTTCCTAATGAATAAAACATTTCTAGGTTAAGTCCACAACCTAGGAAATGAGACACAATAAAGTTTAAACAAAAAGCTGCTGAAATACCACTAATTTCAAATATTTTGGCTTCCTATCAAATCAGAGATCTTCAGGCTTAGTTTAAAGGTATTTTAATCAAAACAAGTGCTATCTGAAGTTGTAGATGCTGAACACTCCCAAAAGCAATTTATAAGTTTTTAATTATGTATCATGGGCTTAAAAGCTTGTATGAGAAGAAAAAGAGAACTCTCTTACACTCTTTTTAATTATATAACTGCCCAGGCAGAGCAAGGCAGTGTTGTTAGGGGGGAAAATTCTGTCATTTAAATTTATGACCGTAATGTGTTGTTGACTGTGTTTCTTAAATAGATTCCCATGATGCAGTTGGTTGAAAGAACCAGGTATCAAAAATATCAGATATCACGGATGGGCACATGAACTTTTATTTATGCACAAAAAGATGACAGCTGCTAAGCATTAATACCACAGATGGGGATTTTCATTACATCACTCTTCTCACAAAGGATGAACATATTCTGTGTTTATACAACTGCACAGAGAGAAATAGATGATTGGTTTTGCTTGTTGCCAGAGAATCTGAAACGAGTGAATAATTATAATCATATAAATAGCTGTCCCATCTAACATATTCTTGTTTTCGTAATGCCACTGAAGACAATACTGATCAGCATCAGCAAGAATTCAATCTTAGAGGCAGAATCAAACTCTACCACTTCAAGTTTTGACACAAGTGAATAACATACCTTGAAAACTGCATATAAAAGTCACGTCTCTTTCAAATCTAAGTGATTAGGTTTGCAATGGCCGATTTAAGCTCAAGGCAAGCAGGCAGATAGGCAACTCATAACCACAGCATCTAGATTTGTGTTCATACTTCCTTCCATTTATCAAGGTCACTCTCAGTTATCTTTGAAAGGTCACAGCAACTTGGGGAATGTTCCTGAGGGCTGGCAGAAAACAATCATCACTGCTCTCTTCAAGAAAGGCAAGCAGCAGGATAGGAGGAGCTATAGGCTGGCCAGCCACACTTCAGTGCCCAGAAAGGTGATGGAGCAAGTAATCCTATAAACAGTTTTGAAATATGCTATGAGGAAGAAGAAAATTGAGACAAGTTATCATGGATTTAGAGACTACTCAGCCCTTGGTGAGCCTGGGTGTGAAGTGCTGGGTACAGTTCTGGGCTCCATGGTACAAGAGAGAGATGGGAGTCAGTCCAGAAAAGTGTTGTGAAGGTGGTTAAAGGACATGGAGGGTCTGACATACAAGAAGAGACCCGAGATTGTTTAGCCTGGAGAGCAGGGGTAAGTGGTAAGACTCCGGGGTAATCTCATCAATGCACATAAATATCTGATGGGAGACAATAAAGAAGACAGAGCCAGACTCTGCTCCATGGGGCCCAGTAACAGGACAAGAGGCAATGGACACAAATGGAAATCCTCAAAATTAAGCTTAAATATAGCAGAACCTTTATTACTGCAAGCGTGGTTAATGACTGAAGCAGGTTACCTAGAGAGGTTGTGGAGTCTCCATTCTTCAATATAGTCGAAGCCAAACTGGATAAGGCCCCCAGCAACCTACTCTAACTGAAGCATTATTTTTGAACTAGATGTTTTTCTTCTATCCCCAATAATTCTTCTTTATAAGGAGAAAGTTGGAAGAAAATTAATATTTTATTATTTCTAGGTACCCTTTCTGGTTGTAGTAATGAAGCACTAAAGTTGTGTGCATAGCTGCCAACTCTGTGTTCTTTATACATCTTACATCATAAGGTCTGCTCTCCACATTTGTTTAGTAACAGAGAGCTGTGCAGATTATTACTTGGCTCAGAAAGATAAAGTCATGAGTAGAAAACAGGAGAACTTGTGGAAAAGGAAAAATGTGAAGGCCAGTGACAAAACTTCTCTCCCTAATATCATCAGTGCATGGCCACGGCTCCCACTCAGCTCAGATAAAAGGTCACAGAGGGAAAGATCTCTAAATTTTACTAGAAAGTATAGGCCTTAACCAGAACACCTGATTCCACAAAACAAGGATCTAGCTGTGCCCCTTTCTCTGGAATATAATGTATTCCAGGTCTGCAAGGGCACAAAAGTGAAGCTCTGGAATAGAGCACTCCTGGGAGTGTCTCTAACCATTTTATTCTGCTCCACATAGCAGCTGCTTTTCAGAAACCATTAAAATTTCATGTCATTTCACCTTTTCTCTAATACATACCACTCAAATGAAACAAAATCCTCATTATCTCTCTCCCAACATTACAGAAGCACAGAATGGAACTAAATAAAACAGAGTCCCACTACCCATGTGCAATGGCCATTTCCTTCACAAATTTCTCCATACCCCATCTGTTTCAGGGGACAGAAGGGGTACAACATCCCTCCCCCTCAGAATTCATGGCATACTGTAAAACAAGTCAAATGGAATAATTGGGTTTTGATACCATTCATTGACTGCAGACAAATGAATTCACTACACACCATCTTATGCAGCCACTAAGGAAAATAATTTACTGCCAGGACAGTGTCTCTGAAAGTCTCTGATACTTCTCTCAACTCCAGTCATCACAGCCTGGATTTATTAACTTGCAAGAGATTGTTTAAAACTGAGCTCTTCTGGTACTTAAGAAATGGGAGGCTGAGTAGGACGAAAAATAGGACTCTCATTTATGTGATTTAATTAAACTCGATGGAAGCTCCTGATTAGAACATGTGTGGGCAGTGGTTTCTTCCCTATTTAAAATGTTATTAGAGGGAATCCAGTAAGTGTTTCATTATTGTTAAGTGCAATCAGAGAAGTTGTTTTCTACCGATTAAATGCTGCTAAATAAATAGTTAAAAGCAGTTGGCAGTATAATGCATTCCAGCTGCTGGATTTCTTCTCAGAAACTTCACAGTAGATGTGTTCCTCTATGCACACATATAAACCAAGAGAAATTTGAGGAAAGCACCTTAAAAGCCAGAATGGTACAGGTACTCATTGTCAAGATAATACTAATGAGGCAAGAATAACAGCTTTTTATGCAGTGCAAAATGGGATAAATGGCCGTGCATCTTTCTCCTGCAAGCTTAGCCTGAGTTGCTGCATGATAGCTTGCATGTAGCCTGTAAAAGCCCCACTGAAGGGGGCTTCTGTGCCCATATACGAATGTATGAGGACTTTGTATTGCAAGAACATCTTAGTTTGATATCTTTTTTAAATGGAAGCCTGAAACACAGACCTGTACAATAAACTATCAGCACTCATCTCATGGATAAAATCCAGAAGAGCTGGGGCTAGGTAACCTTCTCCCATGCATCACTTCTCACAGTAAGCCTCATGCAGCTCCACAGCTTTGGGAATAGCTGGGAAAAGACCCACTGAGAGCTATTCTACAGGCACTATTCCCATGGGAAAGGGCTGTCCCTGCTTAGAAGGACCTTAATTGCAGAGGTGAATTTAGGATGACAAAACCATGCTTGTATAAATAGGGGAAGTTACAACTTCTAAGTACTAAGAGGGAAGAGATAGAAGGTGATCTTCCTAAAGTCCCCAATAGCTAGGTAAGTGTTTGTGATGGGGTTTGTGTGCTGTAGCGAAACAAGCACATTTAGAGCATTTCCATTCCTAATTAGGCATCATTGTGCTTATACAAAATTTTAAAAATAAGTTAAATTGGAGGTGAGTCTTGTTGCTGTCTTAAAGCCCACAGAAAACCTTTAAAACAAACTGCAGTCAGAGCATAAACAGGATGTGGATTTTACTCTTGACATATGCCCATCCCATTCCACCAGCAGAACATCTGTGAAGCATTTCAGATGTGAATGTTACATTGTTCTACACCTAAAATGAGAGGTGAGGGAAACAAGAGAATAGACTCTGAGTTGCAACTCTGCCTTTTTTCCTTTTCCAAAATCCCCTTTGTTTTATTACCCCTGTATGCTTTGCCTGGCAACCCCAAAGCACATTTGTTTCCCACTAATACTTGCTTTTTTTTTTTCTCCTTGTTTCCCTCGCAGTTTGGTGTGGTTTCTTGCATAAGCATGGCATTCCAAGCACGGAGTTATATTTAACACTCCTCTCATTTCATTGTTTGTATGTCAAGTCTAACAATGCAAAACCACATTAAACAAAGACATATTTGCTCTTTAAAGGCATTTTCAGCCAAGGTTCACAAGATGGAGTCACAACTGTGTCCTCAATAACATAAGAATGTGTAATCTTTGCCAGGGAGCATGGTACTTTGATACTCCTCAACTTATCTGAGTTACTGAAAATAACTGATCTCACCTTATCTAAAATGGTCTCAGATCCCCTTTTCTTCATCTACAAATAAAGTGGGGCCCTTTCTGCTACCCTGTGCTTTCATAAATTAAGGAAATAAACAGTCTCAAAGATTAGTCTCAGAGGATATAACCTCATGTTCTGCACTTATTTACAAGTAGTCTTACTCTTCCATAGTTATTCTTACAGGTACACAGAGAGAACTCCCAGTTTTAGCCCTCCTTCTCCCTGCTGTTTTAGATTGTTGTCTACAGAAATTTTAACCCTGAGATAAAAGTAAGAATCTGCTCAGAGTCTCATGAAGCATCAGGAAATGAAATACAGGGGAAATCAAAAGGGGAGCAGCAGACACAAATACCCTTGCACAGTTATCAGAAGAGAGAAGAACAGGATACTCATAAATCATGCAGATGACCATGCAGCCCAGAGACAGGAAAGTCAGTTGAGGTTGTAGGCCTGTGAAAGACCGGGCATCAGTGCTCTCCCCTGCCAGTTTCAGCTCACAAGCTGGCACTGAAAAGTTACCGATGTGGGAGCTGTCACAGAGAAGTGGTGGGCTTACCACTGAGCAACTCGACAATAAAAACAACCCCAGACTCCATGATGCAACATCTCTTTCTTTGATTCTCACTCTAGGTCTTTAGTTTGGCCCTGACTGAGAAACTGTCCACTTTCTGTGGAGTCAGCAACCCGCAGAACAGTTAACCTGAGGGGGTGTGGGTCTGTGCAGTGCTGCTCAGATTCCTTGGCTGCAGGGCAAACTCACCCAGCTGGCAAAAACAGAGGAGCCTGCAGGCAGCTCCCACTGCGTACCAGCAGTTACACTGCCTTATCTGAAAGTGTGGTAAGAAGTTCTCATGATAACATCCCCTAGGAATACAGCTGTTCTCTTGTAAAGAAAATACGTATTACCTCGGAGGACCAAAACAGAGAGGTTCTCTCCACAGACAGGGTTGGGTCTGCTCTGCGCAATGCACCAGGGGAAAAGGCATCTGGACTCCAACTGATGCTGCACAGATGTGGAGTGCCCAGTATCTGAAAGGATGCAAGATTTATTTGTTATCTATATTCATGTTCTTATTCTATCTCATTACAGGAGTTATTAGGACTTTTTTTGTTGAGACTTTCTCATTGAGATCCAGAAAGAAACCTGCACTGTCTCTCTTTCACCTCAATGCCCCTAAACTCCCCAAGCCAATGCAGAACAGACTTGGAGGCCTGTAGGTCCAACCAACAGGTGAATACATGAACTTACATCTTCAAAGGCGGACATTCACTCTATATGTATATTCTAAATACCTTTTCAGACATGAAATATGGTATTTAATCGCCAGTTTGCAATTTGTGAAAGACCTCCATGGTAATTCCTGGATCTTGATGAAACAGGTAAGCCTGAAAAAAACCAGAGACGGAATAGAAGTTCATGAAGTTGGATGAGAACCAATGTGAAGGCATCACCAGGAAGAGGCAAAAGGGTCATTAGTAGAAGAGCGATGGGTGCATAGACATCAAGAGAAGGTTGCATCACTTGAAAAGGAAAACCTGCTTTGAGAATTAAGAAAGGTATTACAGTAGAATCAGTGTTGATTATGCTGAAATGTTGAAGAATTTCTATCTCTACAAAGAACTTCCTTTCTGTAGAGAGTTAGTTTTCAGGAGCTCAGAGCACAAGTACATGCCATAAAGTTAATCAATACAGTTTAAGAATTTAAGAATCTGAGTGAACTCCCTAATGTACAACAAGCTCTGTTCATAATGCTGTTGAGCCCCTGCGCATTTTAGTTGGGCTTCATTTGAACGGTGCTAAAAAAAATCAGTGTTTCAAGTACAATGAATACTGTTATGAAGTTGGGAATAATATAAAAACTACACTATAGTAGGTTGCTCATAGTGCATCAGCTTATTCTCAGTAGGACTGTAGAACCACTAAACTGGATTAGATGCATGGCCTGCTCCAATACTGCCCTCCAGCTATGACCAGGAGCAGACATTTGAGAGCAAGAAGTAAACAACTCCACAGGACACAATATTGTAAGACCATCCTCCAAAACAAATTTCTGCCTGACTCTATACCATTACCTACAGCCTGGCTTACACTCTTGATTTATTACTATTGTTAGAGACATTGTTAGTCTACAGTGGTTGGAGATGCCACACAAAGCACATCCAGAACAGCTGCCCCAGTGGAACAGTTCCTTGGGTTAAGAGCAGAACAATAGAGGGTTGCCATGAACGAGTACTGCTGTCAACTTCAACCCAGCGCCCTGAGCACAACTCATGTAGCACTTTCCATTTTACTGCAAGAATTGTTCATCAGAGCCCAAACCACACAGTCTAAAACACTACCATGCTAAGCATTGTTTCACAGTGTGACATCTGAACCTCTCTTCCAAGATATTTCTCTCTCAATGTTCCATGACCAAGGATTTCTCCACAGGAGCCTTCTTCATGGGGTCAGAAAAACATTCAACTCAAACTTTTTGTGGACATGACTTTCTTCTCCTTTCATATATCTGATGTTTTGTTTGGTTTTTTTGGGTTTTTTTAAGAGAGAGACTAAAAAGAAATCCTGGCTTTAATCCTGTTGGACCTAGGTTGCTGACCTACACATGCTTTTTCTGGTCGTGCTTCTAGCTCAACTGAACTCTTCCAGCAGGGGAGTATGTTGAATTAGTTACTTTACCCCAAATTCAACTATACTGGCTAATTGAGGTCATCAGCTTTCATTAATTGTTCCTTTTCTGTGGTGGATTCCCAGATTTCTGTTAAGTTTTTGCTCTCAGGTTTTTTTTGTGGCGCTAGCCAGTGTATAATAGCTACAAGTTTCCTTTTACATGCACAAAATATCTGCATTTTGTAAACTTAAATAGGTGAAGCGGGTTCAGTGGGATAGAAAAAGGGAAAGGAAATGGGATAGAAAATGACTAATATTTTTCTTTCTTTAAACAGAGGCTAAGCCAAGGCAGAGTAATTGTTGCCTGCTTGTCTCACAAACTGTGCTACAAATTTTATCAGGGTGTATACACTGATAAAATATCATTTATTCTAGTCCTATTCAAAATCACACCACACTATGAACAATTATGATATGAATAAAACGTGATCCAAATAGCTTACATTAGAATACCAAATGGAACAGGAACAATTTTGCAAAAGCGAAATTAATTCACTGTATGAACACAAACATTTACATATTTCCAAGTGAAAGATTTACTTTGAGTGAAGTAAGGAAGGGCAAAGGGCAGTATTGAGATGGAAGCAACATAATTGCATTCTATTTCTAGATCTGCTGCTGATTTCTAGAATGTCTTTGGATAAGTCAGTTAAAGTGCAGAGCTTTTTAGCTGAAATAGCAACCCCTCTCCTTCTACCTCCTACCCTGTCTCCCATTTATCTGGAGCCATGTTCACGTTTGGAGCACTCTGAATCTTCCACAGCCTGGCATCCCTAGAACTCAAAGAGATCTGAAAAAAATTATAACCTCTTTTGATGAAAAATTAAGAATCAGATTTACACCTCATTTCCTTAATACAGATTTGAAACAACTGTCAAGCTTCCCACTTTCAAGATGTGACATGCCGTTATGTGGCCCAGAGAGCAGAATGAAGAATAAGAATGACAGATCTTGGTAAGCTCTTTTGCCAAGAAAAATGTACACTAGTTAGCACTGCAAACACAGTATAAAAAGTAGTTTTTAAAAACAGTCTTGATGTATTAAAATATTTTAATGTTCTGGAGCTGTAAAGCTATATGGATTTGTGCTGCAGTGCACACTGTCCAGTCTTATTTTCTTTGCATAAAAAAACAGAAAAAAACCTCCTTTATCTATAATCCTCCTCTAGCCAGGCCTTGTGAATGAATTTAACTCTCCATCTGATGGAAAGAGGACAGAAAGGACACTCACATTTTATCAACAGGTAAACTTCTGCATTTACAGGCACCTCACTACCACCGCCATCAGCTTCCCCTCAGCTCTGTATGCAGGGCAGTTTTGATTCCCACAGGCAATTCTTGCACCTTTAGCTCAGATACATCTTCACTGGTTTATATCAGACAATCAAGGCGACAGTGAAAGTACCCTCACCCATTTCACATACTATGCAAACACAAACACAGCATTAACTACATGGTAAAGCAACTTTTCTCGCCTAACATACTCCTTCCTGGTTGACTCTGTTAGTTTATTCTCTTGATCACCCCTCTTCTCCTCATTACTCAAGTCCACCAGAGTCTTCCATTCACATCAAATTCAGCCACTTAAAAAGTCATCAATAACACTGCTGTAAAAAGCTCATTTATTTTCTTCTGAGAAGTCATCCAAGGCAAGTGTTTTATGTATAAAATAATTGTTACATTATTTATAGAAAACAGCTTGTAGATAAAAGGAGTTTTTGTACTCAACTATGCTATAAGTTTAAAATTGTACTTTGAGAGAATCAAGTTTGTGATATTTTTATTCAAATGATGAAGTTTGAAGCATTTTTTGAATACGTCATTTAGGCAATTGTTATATATCCTGAAATATTCAGCACTCAGATCAGAACAGCTGGTTCCCTAATACATGCACAAATATGAAACGCACTTGCTTCTGTTGCTTCAAAGTAAGAAAACTGTTTATAGGAACAATGCAAAGCAAATGAAACCTTTTTTTAAAAATTTCTATTTCCTTGATGTATCTAAGAAATGCATTTAAGGACTATTGCTCATTCTGTAATAAAAACTGTGTTTAGTATTAAAAAAATTAAAAAATGAAAACAAACTACCATTGAGTGAGCAATTTGTTCAAATAGAAGCTAGATTATAAATCTAACTAACCAGGAGAGAAATAATTTGTAACCTCTGCATTCTCTTCAAAGTTGCAGTGCTTTGTATGACATCTATACTTAAATGCTTGCAGCTTTTGGTGTTCAAAATAATCATTAACACAAAAAAATACATTTACTGGGTGAGTTTAGATATTTCAAAAAATCCATTCTAACAAATTGCATTTTTTAATACAAGCAAAAAATCAGGGTATGTTGCAAATTATTCCAACCAAAACATTGTAAAGTTCATTTAATTCATCAGTCAAATGAAATCCTATTATTTGCCCTCTTTGTCAATATAAGTTCAGTAACAGAAGTCGAATGCAAATTTTTTAATTTCTATTTTTAAGACTTCTAGAGAACATGCTATCCTTAAATATTGTGGAGGACTAAAAAGCTACTCAGAGTGCATGAGGACCAGCTACTCACTGTTTGTATGCAAAGAGCATGGCCTTGACATTCCCATGAAACTTCTCACACCAAAAAAATCTGTCAAAATACATATAAAAATTCAACAGGTGATTTTTCCAATGTCTTTCATCATGGTTTACTACTAAATGTGAAGTGTCATCAAATGCCAGAGTTAGTTTCATGATACACGATAATCTTGTATTAAGCTACTCCTGACATTTAGGAAATAACACTTTAGAGATGCATTGGTAGATGGTGCTACCTACAGACAAAGCAATTTAAATTTATCAGGAAACTGTTTAGTCTATTACAAACAGAGGCCCTAGTTAAAATGCTTTGATGGCTCCCAGGTACTCTAAAATCCGTGGTGCTCATTTGCCATGTGGAGTTATACCATTGTAAAAACAGCTTATGGGGACAGTGTACACACTTGTGTGAAGCTGTCTGATGGACTGGAATGCTTTCCACTATTCCCTGAGTAGTTGCTAAGTGCTTGCTTCCATACATACAGCCAACCTATTCAGCCTTCATCCAGTGTCAATGCATTTTAAACCCTGGGGACTCACAGCACTGCACATTCCTCTGCATCCTCAGGTGAAAACACTGAAAAAGGACTGGAAAAGAGTGATTTGACCTTTCAACCTCTCCAGCCTGCAAAAGAGCCAAACACATAAGATCTACTCCTGCTCTTACTGAGCACAGTAAAGGAGAACAGCATCTCAACAATTATACGACATCTGTCTGTCCATCATGCTGAAACTCATTTTCTCTACCACTCTGAGAATCACAGAGAGATAAACACTGATGAATCCTGCAAATTCAAACAATAAAAGGAAAGGATACAAGATGTCTTCATTTACAGCAAGCATTGGTTGCACTCAAAGAGCAGCAGTCAATGCTTCACTCTTCCAGTGGAGACCAGCGACAAGTGGCATCTTTCAAGAGTCCATACTGGGACCAGTAACAATGACGTTAATATTTATGTTAAATCATCACTGTCAGGAACATGGACAGGAGTACTGAGAGCATCCTCAGCCAGTTTGCAAGACACCACCAAGAGGAGTGGTGCAGGGAAACAGTGCAGTGGCAAGGGACATCATTCAGATGATCCTAAGAAAAGCCTGAGGAGTGGGCCCATGGGAACCTCAAGAAGGTCAACAGGGTCGAGTGCAAGGTTCTGCACCTGGGTCAGGGCAATTCCAAACATGGATTCAGGCTGGGAGGTGAAGGGATTGAAAACAGCCATGAGGAAAAAGGCTTGGGGGTACTTGTGGATGAAAAACTCAATATGACTTGGCAGTGTGTGCTTGGAGCCCAGAAAGCCAGCTGTGTCCTGGGCTGCATCCAAAGCAGCATGGCCAGCAGGGCGAGGGAGGGGATTCTGCCCCTCTGCTCTGCTCTGGTGAGATCCCACCTGGAGTGCTGCATCCAGATCTGGGGTCCCCAGCAGAACAAAGCCATGGACCTGCCAGAGCAGCTCCAGAGGAGGCCACCAAGCTGATCAGAGGGCTGGAGCGCCTCTCCTATGCAGACAGGCTGAGAGAGCTGGGTGTTCATCCTGGAGAAGAGAAGGCTCTAGGGAGACACTATAGGAGCCTTCCAGTACCTAAAGGGAGCCTACAAGGAAGGCAGAGAAAGAATTTCTGTATGGGCAGATAATGATAGAACCAAGGACAGNCATCCAGATCTGGGGTCCCCAGCAGAACAAAGCCATGGACCTGCCAGAGCAGCTCCAGAGGAGGCCACCAAGCTGATCAGAGGGCTGGAGCGCCTCTCCTATGCAGACAGGCTGAGAGAGCTGGGTGTTCATCCTGGAGAAGAGAAGGCTCTAGGGAGACACTATAGGAGCCTTCCAGTACCTAAAGGGAGCCTACAAGGAAGGCAGAGAAAGAATTTCTGTATGGGCAGATAATGATAGAACCAAGGACAGTGGCTTTAAACTGAAATAGGGCAGATTTGGATTAGATGCAAGGAAGAGATTCTTCACTATGAGAGTGGTGAAGGACTAGAACAGGCTGCCCAGGGAAGTTGTCGATGTCCCATCCCTGAAAGTGTTTAAGACCAGCTTGGATGGGGCCCTGAGCAACCTGGTCTAGTGGAAGGTGTCCCAACCCATGGTAGCGGGCTAGGGAACTCAATGATCTTTAAGGTTTCTTTTGACCCAAACCATCCTATGCTATTTTGCAAGCTGACAAGAGTGATCTTCCTTCAACATTTCATGTATTTCCAGAAAAGACTGGCCTAAATCCTCCAAGAATATTTTTTCCCTGAGCAACACACAATGGGCCAGATATTCAGGAACGAAAATGTATATGTCTCTGATTTAAATCAGTCATAGATCTTATCCACTGAGCAGAAAAAAGCTGTGGCTAATCTATTCTTCTGGAGACTGTGGGCTAAAGAAGAACACAACCAAAATAAAAAATACATTGGCCAATTGCTAATGGGAGGAGAGAGACTATTTTTTCTTTCTGCTGTACGTACAAGGTAAAATGTTGCTCTAAATGCAAGTATTTTGGCTCTGATGACATCACTTATAACTGGAACATAAATGTGACCAGTACAAGGATAGTTAACAGCTTTCCTCTTTGCTATTAAAACCACCAGGGTATATTTTGAGTACACAGCTGAAATTAACAGAAAAAAGGCAGAATAAGGTAACCTGAGGTGCCAGTTTTCCAGACACCTACCTTTTTGCCAGTTCTTCTTTAAGTAGGAAGCCCAAGACAAATGCAAGTAACCAAGAAAGTAAACTTTGTTTCTAAGTCAACATATACAGAAAAATTTTTAATACTTTAAGTATCCCTGATACCCAAAGATAAAAGGAAACACTTTTTTTAAAAAAAAAAGAATACTGTACTCAAGTAATTAATTCCAGATCTAGTCAACAATGGTTTCTAGAGATTTTAATATAAATATATTTTCACTTGGTTTATATTGGAAACTCTGCTCAATATCTATACTTAGATATCCTCAAATACCACAATAATATGTACCATAAATACAGGAAAAATAGATTGGTAGATGTGATTTTAATTACAGAGTAGCTTCAGAACTCCACTAGCACAGACTATAGTTCACAGGCAGTAGAATAACACAGGATCTTCTCAAGAAAGTCTCTACCTCAGCATGACAACAATCAGTAAATGAATATTAGAAAAGTCTCCCTCAATTTCGTTAGTCATTTGTAAGCTGGTTTGTAATTGTGGTTAACCTGAAAAAATAGGGATCATTATCTCAACAGCTTGCAAACTATTTCTTTAAAAGAGAAATCTGAAATGGTAAAGTGCTTTGCTCTGACAAGTACAAGGAAATGTTCATATTCCAGTCTCATAAAGAAGTTTGGACCAAAAAAAAAAATTAGGCTGGATAAGTTACAGACACTCCCTAACGGATGGAGGAATTTCCTTCTCTACGGACAGTGGAATACCAGTTTAGTCATCCAGTAATTGCAACAAATATGGATTTGGAACATATTCCTTTTTTTTTTCCCCAATTAGTCATGGTCCACTAAACTCATCACTCACTGGTTCTATATGCTCTGCCGCAGAATCTCCTCCCTATTAACTCAGACCTAATGGCACGTATGGCACCCGAGTGCTTCCAATAAGTCCCAGAGAGCTAATACAAGCTTTATGGAAGGACGTCCTGTCCAAGAGAAAACATTATGTTCTTTCAAGCCAAAAGCTCCACCTTACTCCTTTCTGTGAATGGTCTCTCTCCTTACTTCAGAACTTTCAGGTCTTCAGAGCTTTATCTCTTCTCATATTCATGTTGTAGAGATACATATATTTCTTTTCATGTGAGAAAGTAACAGTACCTGAGCAAACAGTACCATCTCATACACATATTTTTTAATAAAGTGAAAACTTGATAGCGAAGCATTTTTCCCCCAGTTCTTTCCCTTCTCTCAGATTAAACTTGCTACCTTTGAACCGTTTATGTCACTACCTTGAAACATCAATTCTGTCTCAATCATTCATCATCATTCTGCTGTCCCAATGCTGTAAGAAAACAGCATCAGTGGAGCAGAAAGTCACCTTCCTGCATATGGGCGGTTACATTGTACATTAATTGTCCAAGAATGGAAAGGAAAAGGTCTTGGGAAAAAAAGTATATTTCCCTTATATCCACTACACAACACATTGGCCTTCTAATACACGTGTGTCTGCTTTCAGGCAGGACACAGCACTGGGTTGTGCAAGGAAGTTCCTGCCTCTATTTAAAGGATAATGTTGATTTGTCTTTTTGATAATGTCTTTTATCATGAATCCACAGCCACATTTAAGAAATGTGATTTAGGCTGTCTCCTAGAAAATAAATGTGTAGATTGGGTTGTCTGGTGTCTTTTCTTTGTATTCCCTCTTAATTTGCCTTATTAAATGAAATGCTGAGGAGTTTTAACAAGAACTACTTCTTTTTGTTAAGGAGTTCTTGAGAGAACTATTGTCACCAGCTGCTTCCTATGCAGTGGCAGCAGACCCCCATCTGCACTCTGTCCCTGTGGGGATACTCATCCTGTCTCCATGTTTCTGTCTGGGAGGAAAAAGGGGCACTCATCCTTGGCCTTCCTGGCTGACCTCAGAACAAAGAGCTCTGAGCAGAAGGAAGTGCAGATAAAACTCACCCACATCATCTAATACTCACTCCTAATGCACAGCTAATCCCCCCCCTGCACTGCTCTTTCCAAGCAACAGTAAACAGATAAATGCTCATACTTGGAAATGTTGTAAGATGAGTAAAAGGGGCACAAGGGCAGATGTAACATCTGCAACCCAGTCATGATCACAACATTAAAATTTGTATCACCCTGAATTGTCAACATTTTGTTTATTTAAGATTAGATCTCAAGCTGAACTTTACCATTGCAATATTTTCCCTCACATGCACAGCAGTGGTGAAATCTATGAATAAATGACAGTAATCACTTATAAAGTATCCTTATAAAGTATCCTCATAAAGACAATGCTATTTACTGTGGCCTTGAACAACTGTTTGGATAGGTATATAGCCAAATTATCAGTATTTCAATTAATTGAATTCTGAACTTGAAATCAGAGGACAAATTTTAAATTATGGAATTCTTACATAATTTCAAAAAAAAAAGACAGCCGAAGAGAAAGTTCACAGCAGTGACACACAGCCAACTAAAATTTTGTACTCTAGTGTATTTGAGCGTGCAATACAAGATTTATTCTCCTGTGTATATAAATCTGTTTCACACATTCAAATAAATGCAGCTGTGTTTATTCCAGAGAGCAGAGTTCCAGATGTATACATACAGAACTCCAGATATACATATGAGCACCTTATTACATTACAATTTTCCATTACATTTTTCTAACACTTAGGACTTTATGCCACTGGAGCCCTCTGGAATATGCCCCAGCACTTTCAGCACTTGCCCAAACAATACAACCTGAAATCCTAAGGGCCACCCAAGTTTGAATGGCTGTGATACCACATCCATGTTTTGCCTGGAATGGAGAAGAGGCTTTCAGACTGTAAGGATATAAGGTACAGGTTCAGCACTTGAATAATACCATTCTTTCAGCAGTATGATACAACTGTGAAGCCTTAGACCTTAAATAACTTCAAACTACACTAAAAAAAGAGCAGGTCCAGAAGAAATTCATATTTTTGCAAACAGGCAATGTCTGCTTGCAGCCACAGTATTGAAGGTATGCCAAAAAAACTGACAGTGATACACACAGGAAGGCACTGGACTGAAAATGTCTGCTGATTTTTAAACAAAAAAAAATTTCTTCTGTAAGTTAAATTACATTAGGATGGATTTCAGAGCCCCACAGCATTAAGTAGCAGCTCTCATTAATAAAAATGCAAAAAGTATTAAGAGCACAAAGCAATAAGCTTGAAAACATAAACCACACCATTCACTGCATAGCCTGCTTTTTAGATACCATCAGCATTACTGTACTATTTAAGACACAGACTATAGAATTAGTAATTCCAATACAAACTGCTGTGTTTTATAAAGTGCAAACAAGAACCCTATACAATTTTGATTACAGTTTTATAGATTATTTCCCATAATTATTTGCTTAGCAGATTATATTCCCAATATGAAACATACAAAGGCAATATACTTAGTAAATAGTGTCATGGAGCACAACCTGAAAATCAAAGCCAGAAAAGAGTGTAAAATAAACAGAATTACAGGGAAGAGTCTCTACTAATAAGCAAAATAAGTTGTTTATATTGGAAAAGATTATTTTTTACCAAATAGTAAAGGACTGTGGCAGAAAAAAAACAGTGAAAATACTGTTATCAAAGGCAAAAATTTAAGATCAATTTAGACATTTTGGTTTTTTATCATCAACTTATTGTGAAGATTTCAAGCAACTAGATAGTAGAGACATTTATTTTTCTGAAACCATTGATGAAACCTTTGTGCAAATCACACTGACACCCTGTAAATAAGCATTTTTCAAAGAATAAAAATGTAAGTGCATTTCACAGTTCTTTTCTGATTCGGTTCGTAATTTAGAAAGGCTGTTCTCTGTAAATGATCACATGCTGTATTGCAATTGATTTTTAAAATAAATCAATTTGTCAAATAAAAAACCATCTATCTTTATTGACTAATAGCACAGAGACAAGTTGGAAATACTTAAAACATCATTGTTTTAACATCTAACCCCTAAAAGAAGGATTTTGCTTTCCATAAAATGACTCCATAATATTTTAACACTTTCATAGTGCAGGCAGTCTAGAAGAACAGTATCAAGAACCTTCCACGACATTTTCCTTCTGGCCTGAGAATTTCTATATAAGGAATGTACACAAAGGGTACATTTCAGGGGGTTACTAGCACCTGAAAGTGGCCCCTGAGGTACAGATGTAGCATTGCTACCATGAGAGCTTATAGTTAACAGTTTAAAAATGAGGTGTGGAGGGAGAGAGTCCAGCATTGAACCTTTTCCGGTGCATACACTGAGGCACTGTACTGCATATGTACCCAGCAGAACCCTCATTCAGCTTGTAAAGTCTGATCCCATACCAGGCATACTTCATGGAAACAGTTTAAAAATAAGTTTTCCCAGTGAATAGCAGGTGGGACTACCCTACAAAATCTTTTTTGGCTTGGGGCACAAATCTGCTGAAATACTTCACCCTAAAGAATGATAAAAGAATTGCTTGAAACTTTGGTCCAGTCTGGCTGGTGTCTGGGCAGAGCCTGATAACTCTTACATTTTATGAAGGAATCTGCCTCACTGTGTGTGTTTACATTGCATAGGTGATGACCAGCTGAAACAGCCATTTTCTATTCTAGGTGGTCTCAAAAGTTCAAGCATTTTTTCATCCAGAGACAGATTGAAGGGAATCCATAGTATACACTGAGCTGTAATGGGATTTGCAAGTACCTAAAAAATGAAAATACCTTATGGCTGCTGCAACTGAAACTTTAGATCCTTTATTAGATGGCTGGATTGCTGACAAGAGTTCAAAGAGTTAGTGATAATGAAGTCAGGCATAAGCAACCTGCACACCCTGGAGGAGTCGGTAAAGGAAAATGAGAGGGAATTTGGCAATTAGATTGTGTTAGAAAGCACTATAGTACAATGAAAACAAACAAAAATATTACTGACAGGTCAGCAATGAGAGTGTTTGAAATAGTCTAAATTTATACTCTCCACCTATGCCCATTTCTCCTCCATATAGACTCAAAATACCCTGGCAGGACTATTAGCTGTCCAAGTGAGGTATAATCAAACCCTGATTTAGCATTTCTACAAGATGAATCAAAAGGAGATGAATGTTCAAAACTGAAATTGTGTTAATTAAACATCCTCTATGTGCTGGTTTTGGCTGGGGTAGAGTTAATTTTCTCTACAACAACTAGAACACAGAATAAGACAAGGGACTTACCAAATGTGACAAATACTGAAATAGTTTTCCTAATGCCTATCTGAGACACGACACAATATTGGATTTTGATCCAAAATCCAGGTCTTTAGTGACTGAATGGGATGAATAAAATAAACTAATGACACATCCTACAGAAAAGATAAGCATTTGGCAAAGGACATTGGTGTCAGGTGTAACACTGCAACTTCCAATAAAATGGCACAGGGTATTACTTTCTCTGGATTTTATCTGTAAGCCACTGGAAAAGAGAAACTCTTCCAAAGGCTAACTTAAAGTATACAGATTGGCCTTCTCTCCTTAGACAGCCTTTGGGCTGACTTTATAGTGAGCTCACTGTTGTGAAAATAGGAAGCTTGTGTGAACTTTCTCTTCTTCCTATTTACAAACAGCATTTCCTAGTCCCCACAATCTAGTATTTTTATTGAATTCTAGCAGCTCACTTGCTGCTTCACAAACTGTCTCATCTGTGCCCCCAAATCCATACCATGTACATTTTAATGCCCTATTCTGACAGAACTGAAATGGATCATTTTCATGAATACAACTATGAATGCTAATACTCCAACAACTACAAAGAAAGTTTGCTGCTTGTCATCCATACTGTCCCCTTCCACAAAAGATAACTGATCTTTTGCACTCAGCCATCTGTGCACAAAACAATTAGTGGAAGCACAGAAGCCAGACGACATCAATGACTTCATAAGGGTGTGCTTACTCTTCCAGTATTTCTCTACAGTATCCTGCCCAGTCCCTGCAATGTCTGTTTAAATGCAGACAAAAACTACACCAGCAAAACATAAAAATTCAGACACAAAATATCCTTGACCTGTGACACCTTGAAAGGTCATAATAATTCACAACAAGGACCGGACATGCAGAGGGTCCTGGGTTGCAAGGTACTGCAGTGTTAGCAGTAAAGGTAAGTGTATGTTACCATGACAAAGCTAATACAAGAGGGATCCAAAATCCAGTGTTACATCTAATCTGCAAAATAACAAACTGAGTATCTCAGTGCCCTTCTGTGTTACATTTTAGTCTCTCAAGCATTTCTGATTTTCAACCATCATAATTACTCTCCACTGAGATATACGAAAAGTTGAAAAGGCTTCCAAATATTTCAGAAATAGGTATGTGAAACCAATGTGGGTATCATCTCTTTTGGAGAAGTAAATTAGTATTTGCTCTATGTGATTAAACAATTCTTTATTGATCAGAGAAAATTATGCTTTTCAAAAAGAATGAACGTATCAGTATACCTCACCAGGTCTATATGAACCATATACATGCAGTAGACTGTGCTGCTGCCACACACTATTAATTCCTTTAACCACAGAATGTTGGGGTTGGATGGGACCTCTGGAGGTCATCTTGTCCAACCCTCTTGCTCAAGTAGGGCCACCCACAGCTGGTGGCCTAGGGCCACGTCCAGATAGCTTTTGAATATCTCCAAGATTAGAGTCTGAAAGACTCCACAACCTCCCCGGCAACTCAGTCACCCTCACATTAAAAAAAGTGTTTGTTGAGGTTCAGAGGGAACCTCCTGTGTCTCACCATGTGTCCATTGCCTCTGGTCCTTCAGATGAATGCCTTGCTCTGCTACAAATTCTTTGTTTCTACTGCCAAAGATTATCACTCATTTCATCTCCTATTTAATTTGAATGACTAAAATAGATATTCTAATATACTTGTACTATCATATATCTTGGCAGCATCATCAGACTGTTATCAACACACAGAGCAAACTATCACTTCACTGTATGACATGTAAAATCTCCTTCAGCTGGTCATCAAGGTTTTGTTTGGTCCACAAGCCTGTACAACCCTACATCACAATGGCACTTAATTTTTATTAATTAATGAATTGCACTTTTAAAGAAAGTATCTCTACTCAAACAGTTAGCAAGATCATGCCTGTTTCTTCTCTAATTTTAAGGCAAAATGCATACTGTAAATTATGTGTTCCTCCATATAAACTTGCATGCAAATAGGTATGTGCTGTGAATTAGGTAATGAAGTAGGCCCTGGCATTTATTTTTGTCATTTCCAGAAAACCTCTATGGCAGGCAGCACTTTTAAGTCAACTTTTTATTTGAAGTACAAGCTTGGCTGGCATCCAGGCTTCAGACTGCCATGAAAAAGGCAAAGAAAAAAATACAGCTGGCAAAGGGCAGAGTCAGAGGGTTCCAGATGAACTTCTCCTAGCTGAAGAGATCCACTCCCATGAATCCCTGTGGGCACCTGGTGCCAACAGGATCACACTGAAGGGAGACAAGGTTCTTGAGTATAGACGGGAGGCAACATGGGACGTGAGAGAGGAGGGGCCCAGCTGTGCAAGCACCCTGGCACTGTAGCACTGAAACAAACACTGCTGATTTGCCAGCTGCAAGTTTGTTATGTGTTAGTGCTTGTTCACAATGCTGCATGAGGGGAACATGAATGTTTCTAATGTCACGCTTGGCTAAAGGCATCTTCTCATTGCCTGATTGCCATGAACCTCAGCACTTCTACAGCACTTTGAGTCAATCAACCCCCATCGCAGCTGATGGCAGATGGACTAAGTCCCACACAAATGTGAGGAAAGAGAGGGGGAGACATATCTCTCTTCAAATGTCCAAGAATATGTACCTCAAGGAAGGGTGGCAGTAGAAGGAAAAACAGCTTAGTGCTACAAAAGCATAAAAAGTTAAGACCTGGCAGACAATTACATCACAAACCCTGCACAGTGACTTCAATGGGCAACGGGTGAGGGTAGAAAAAGAAAGAAAATACTGAAAATACCTCCCTTTTAATCGTATATTTAAGAAAAAAAGGCAATGTAATACCAAGGAAACAGAGTAAGGCAATCATTAAGCAGACCCAAAGGAACAATGAGAACATATAATTTTTTTTTAAAGTGTGGTTTAATGGGGACAAATTAAGTGGAGAGTCAGTCTCTTCCCTTTGGATGAGAAAAACTAGGTGAGATAAAACTCCAGAAAATGTACGTGAGGAGGCCCATGAGCTGCCAGAAGGATTGACATTAGCTTAATGATTACTTGGAAATCAGATTCTTGAAGGTCTTACTTAAAAGTACTCAAAATTGAACAAACTTCAAGATCTTGGGACTCACTTTCCTTACACTGTGAGTACAATCGTAGAGGGGCTGACATCATACACACAACCATCAACACAATTCCTGTCCTACCTATTTAGATAACAAAGGAGAACAGTCATTCCAAGGGAAATTGGAATGATAATGAAAATGCTCACAAAAATGAATGGAACATATGTTAAAATGTGGAACTAAATTATAAATACAACAATATCAAAATTAAACAGTAATGCTGAAACATGTTTTGATGCATCATAACCAAAATATGCTTGCAATATCTAAAACAAGAACAAGGTCATGTTTATAGCACAAAAGCAGGGGTTTAGAGATGTCCTTATTTGATCGGTGGATTTTTTTGCTTGTTTTTTTTTTAGTTTGGGTTGGGTTGAATTGGGTTGGGTTTTTTGTGAAGTGAATTTTACTACTAGAATTTAAGAAAGAAATATCATATGTGAATGAATACTACATTCACAGAGAACTACAAAGAAGAGGAACTCATCAATCCAAAGCAGTCTTAGCATTTATTTCAATATTGCATTTTGGGATATCACGTACTGTTTTGTAACAAAGGAAGTTGAATATTGAACTGATTTTTCAACAAAAAGTCAGAGGGTGGGCCATTTTAGAAATGAAGAATTACAATTTCCAGCAAGATATGTTTTTCAAAATTCTCTCATACCAGCTGTAATGAATTAGTTAATCAATTTTTATAAAAATTAATAGAAAACACTAGTGAACCTTTAACTTTTTTTTTTAATCTATCATCTACCTTTCCTGTGGCACCTAAACCACTAGTATATAGACATTTTGTCTTTATTAATGATATATACACCATGGGAACCCATATTAAGCCTTGGTTGCACTCCACTGCCTGAGAGACATCTCTGAACCCTCATTAACAACTCAATGTATGTTAGACAGTATAATCTGTTGAATCTTTTCATTTCAGTAGCAGTAGACAACTTTTCTGAAAACCAACATATCGGGAAATCATCAAGAAATTTATAACCCTCACAGAATTTTACCATGGGGTAGAAAAGTGAAAATATCAGTCCTTAGAATCAGTAAAGTTTAGAAATAACATTAAAAGTGCAGTGGTCTGAAATGGCCCTATATGCCATTTCTCAAGCAAATAGCAAAGGAAACATTTATAGTTTGTAGAGGTGTGCAAAACAACTGTCCTGGGTCTTGCTGGGATAGAGTTAATTTTCTTCAGAGTTACTAGCAGGGTGCTGTGTTTTGAATTTGTGATCAAAATCAGTGTTTCAGCTATTTCTGAACAGTGTCAAGGTTTTCTCTGTTTCTCACACTGCCACTGCTGCTAGTAGGCTGGGGATGCCCAAGAGGCTGGGAGGGGACACAGCCAGGACAGCTGACCACAACTGATGACATCATGCTCAGCAATAAAATGGAGAGTGGGATTTTGGTAGGTGAGCCATACTTCATTAGGGAACTAACTGGGCAACAGTCTGAAAACAGGAGTTGCTGCATGATTACATTTCCGTCACTTGTTTTCTTTTCTTTCTCTTTTCTTCCACTTCTCCTTTACTTACATTTTCGTCACTTGTTTTCTTTTCTTTCTCTTTTCTTCCACTTCTCCTTTACTTACTTAACAATTTTTTTTCATGACCCATGAGTTTTCTTGCTTCTATTCTTCTTTTCCTCTTCCCTCACCCTCCTGCAGGGGTGGAGGGAGTGAGCAAGTGGCTGTGTGGTGCTTAGCTGCCTGTCAGGATTAACCCACAACAACAGTATAGTTTTGTAATGGAGAAGAGTCTTCTTAAAAAAGTCATTTTGTAGCATGAGTCAACCTGGTCTGCTGCCAGAATGATCTGACATTTAAACGAGTTTATACCAAAAAGTGCCCATGTGCCATGTCTCGGATGACAAGACCTGGCTGACTGCCCATTCACATCTGTTCCCAATATGCACCCACAGAAAGTAATGAAAATCCTACGACCACAGCCTCAATATTTATTTTTCACAGCAAACAACAAGCTTCTTCATGAACTGAGCAGTGACTTTACATCAAATGTGTTCAGACCTAATGTGTTCCTGTAGAACAGGAACAAGGATAACCCTTGACAGATGAACTCACATAAGGATTTGTAAACTTTAGTACAGAATATGGAGGTTGAAAGAACAGATAAAAGGAAAAGAAAACACAAAAAAGTATTGAGACAGTTTGCATTTCAGCTTTCACCTCCAGCTGCATATTTAGTTTCAGAGGGACTAGACAGCATAAACAGAAGTGTCCAGACATAACGAGTTGTAAGTTATGAATGTAGATTCAGGAAAAAAAGTAGAAAGTAATCACAGCCATCTCCCCCTCTACGATAGCAGATTCCTGAAGACAGGATAAAAAAACAAGGATGAAATTTGGACCCAAGTTAGAACTGTTGCGAATTACTTTTTTTCTGCATTATGAGTATCGACATCTTCCATCTATGTTCTTCCCAAAAGGACTAACTCTTGCAAGTGATGAGTACTTCCCACTTCAGTTTAAATCTGTTACTTATTCAGGCATTTAGATGTCTAATTTTAGACATGTGGGGTTAGAAAATATCAGCCTTGGACCATATGAAAAATAGCATCAGGATTTCTCACTTCTGCTTTGAATTTTCGATGGAAACAACAGAATGCTTTTCAGTTTTTAAGCCTTAGACTTTTAAAAACACTCTTTTCTGTCCTGAGGTATATGGAAGGCAAGGGTGCTTGTTTGCAGTGTATTTCTCATCTTCTCCATTTTTCCTCTCCCATTCATCAGTCCACTGGAAGACACACTCCCAGTTCTTACTTTGCTCTCTGGAGAACTGAGGTGTGATAATTCACCATCCTGCATTGCTACAGAGTAGCAATAGCCACAAGTATATTAATTACAGAACTGAGGACCAGCCCTGGTCCTCAAAAAAAACACAAGGTGTGTTTTTTCATAAACATGTATCCTCTCTAACAAAGCAAGACATATTTTGGAACAAATAAAAGCAAATTTCTAAGTAAATAAACAAGCCTATAGACAAGGACATACCACAAGTGACAAGTGTGAATCACCTCTCTTAAATGCACTGAGAACATGTCCTGCTCTTAGCAAATGAGAGTGGTATCAGATCCTACAGGTTCTCACCTTCACCCCTCTCTTAGGAAGCTGCAAGCAGTTGCTCTGGGATGTTGATATTACAAGAGTTACGTAGAATTTTTGTTATACTCAACCTAGTTGATTAACAGCAATATCACGCACAAAATCAGGCATACAAAGACGCATAACTTCACCAGGAGATCTAGAGACTTTCTGCTGAGCAAAACCCCAAAAACTTTCGAAGTCCTGAAGACAACAGAGAGGAATTCATTGGGTTTGAGATCAGATCTGTACTAACGCAGGAGTTCGGTGATACAACCCTTTGCTAGCACAGTGGAAAACTACTTCTACCAAACAGAAAAGAAAAAAGAAGAAAAGTAAAAGCATCAACAAACCCCTACCTGATGTCCCAAAAGCACCAAAACTGTGATAAGTTCATCACTTGTTCTTTAAAATTATATAAAATTTTATTAAGCAGTTGATGTTCTCCATATATTCATGTAATATTTATACAGAGATAGAGATACAAAGATACAGATGATTGGTGATAAAGTACTCAATTGTGAGCAGTGTTTATTCTTATTTACTTATTCTAAATCCAGGATTAAGCAAGATTCTTTAGGTATGTTCCGCTTTTTAACCTATAAAATAAGAAATTCTTCTGAGAATTCTCTTTGTTTCAATGCTAATTTATGATCTTTTAATTGGGAATTATTGGAAAACACTCTCTAAGTCATCTTAGCTTGTTCTATCAGTTGTCCAGCTCCCCTAAATAGTCAAGAAAATGCTTCAATTTTCCATCATGTGTCTTTAATAAAAAGAGTTTTGTTTTGAAGAATGACACTACTTGTCTTGGTGTATTAAGTGTTTTTCTCTGACATAGATATATTTGCATTCTGAGTAAAAAGTTTCATTCTCTCTAGTTTTCAACGTTGGATTTTTCTATAAAAATCAATATCATGCCTACTTTAAAGTACACATTTTGCAATTTGCAATTTCAGGAGGATTTTCTAAGTAAAGCCTCATCTCTAAGTTCCAACAGTTGCACACTGCAGAAAAATCAGGCAGAGCAGTGGAACAAGGTGTGCATTGTGGATTGTACTGATGCATTACCTATGACCATGGCTCATCTGGCTGCTGGGTTAACAGGTCACTGGCATGGAGCCACCAAATTTCAGAGAACAGCCTCTCTCATGGTATTTTGATATTTCCCCTTCTGGATTTGTCCCAACAGGGAAGTGCTGGAGCATATGAAAACTGGGAGTGGAGCTGGGAAGCTAACCAAACTATTTCAAACCTCAAATGTTTAGGTTAGATGCTTATGTGGTCTTAACCAACTCACCCATCCCTAAATATCACAGCATCAGGAATGATGATTTAAAAATACAGGAATGACACAACAGTGCCAGCCACTGTTAAGTGCATTTCACGTTTCTTGCAATCAGTTCAATGAGCACGATATGTGAGTACTTTGGGCCTAGTTATAGGAATAGGATTTTTTCTTTTCCTATTTCTTTCTAAGCTTAGCATTGTAGATTGCCTGGACATGCTATCCATTTACTGTCCTTGCTCCTGAGCCGCTGGAGGAGTAAGATGAATAGGATCTGCTAAATAGTCGGGTATCAATGTTGGCAAAAAAAAAAACCCAAACCAAACCAAAACAAAACCAAAACAAAAAAAAACCAGCCCTATATTCCAGCAGAGAACATGGTATTATCCCGTGTGTGGTTCAGGCCTCACTCCAGACAAAAGTAAATTAATAGTTCCGTGCAAGATCCTGGATTTGGGCGTACAGGATCCATGGATATAAAAAGACAGTAATCATTCCTCTACAGAGGGGAAGGCAAGATCTTGCAGTGCTTGAAAGGGTCCTTATCACTGCAAAGCACATTTACTATGGAGGTTTCAGGGCTCTAACTACATCCTTTAGTTTCAGGGGCTTTCAATCACAATGCTGAACAAAACAACAGCACCGAAAGACGCAAGGGTCTGTTAGCTGAAACAGCCAAATTGGGTTTTTCTTTCATTTTACTTACAGTTCACAGTGATGGCCTCTTCGTTAACCAGTTTATTGTCCTTTTTTTGTACTGGGCACAGGTGCCCAGGCATGGGAGCTGCAGGGGCAGCCTCTGTGAGGGGAGCCAGGGCTGCCCATGCTGCTTACAGCCCTTACAGCTGGCTCCAATGGCCACACTGCAGGACACAGCTGAGCCCCACAGCCGAGATGGAGACCACTGGAGAACACGGCTAAACACAGGGCAAAGCACTGCCTGGGAGAGATGAATGGCGGGGAGGAAGGTGTTACAAACAGCCCCACAGACACCGAAGGCAGAGGAGGAGGAGGGGGAGGAGCTGCTGCTGGCGCCAGAGCAGAGACTCCTCAGCAGCCAGGAGAGCCGGAGCTGAGCCCGTCATTTAGCGAGTGCACTCCTCCATTTACTGCTCTCTCCCCACAGTTCTCTGAAAAGGCCAGTGGATGCTTTACACACCACACCTTGCACGTGCACACCTAACGGCACGATCAGAAAATGAGAAAGCAGGAAAAGAGCTGAAAAACCTCGAGTGTCGGCTGTGGGTGACAGCTCTGGGCTGGGGAGAGGGACCCCCTGGAAGGACACCAGCTGCAGAGCACAGCTACCACGGCTGCCATCGCCGGTGGGCCTGCACGGCCCAGCCACACGCCCAAAAAGGGGCCCAGAAGAGTTTAAATACATAATCCCTTTCAATGTATTTTACCACGGACATTTTAAACTGCATTAAGAGGCATATACTAATGTTTTGAATCATTACGCTATCAGACTTTCAATTTGACAGGCCACTGAGGGCAGACCTGAAAGCATTCAATATTGTCTCAATATTTAAGTGCATGATGATAATGTAGAAAAAACAAACATATGTTTTATCAATAGAGCATAAAGTATGACCATGAACTGTGCAAACCAAATCTGGAATGACAAAGCTCAAGCTAATCTCATCAGCCCAGCAGCCTGCTATGTAAGATTCCTTAATGTCTTTGGTCTCATCTCTGAAACTCTGCAAAAGTAACGTAAAATCCTTCACTGTGCAGTATTGAAAAATCTGGGATGGGGAGCAATAACAATGTGTGCAAGCTCTTTGCAGGGCTGTAACTCAGCATGCAGTTGGAGACGGAGTTTAAGCTTGGTTTGCCTTCTTCAGGCTCAGCAGCTTGAACATTTACTGCTCATATCAGTTATTTTACAACCGGGCCTGAAGGTAATTTTGGAGGACAATAATTTTAGAAAAGATAACTCAAGAAATATTTGAATGAATTTAGAAGAAAATGACACACCTAAAAATAATGAACACACACAACATTAAAAGTTTTCAACCTAGGACCATGTATCATTTCAACTTTTAGCCAACCTTGGGAAAAAAACAGACTCTATTCAGATAAGATGGCAGTTTTTGTTAGAGGCATTGACAGATGTCAAATAAAGGTTTAGGGGGAATGACATTGACATTCACCAAAGACAAACACGGATCCCATACAGTGGAAGAACTAGTGACTTGCAAGTGTTTAATTCTTTTTTTTTAAATCCTCCTTCTACAAACCACTCTTTTTCCATTAAAATTAGAGACCGCTTTGACCAGACAGCCTTTCACACCACTAGTTACTCATGGAAGTAGAAGGAAGGTCCTGTTGGAAGACAACAATTATTGGTATAAAAGAGGTGTAAAGATAAATGAGGAGAAAAGGATTTTAGTTTCTTGATTCTTCATACACTTGAAAAGCTAAATTTGCTGGAGTGGCTTGTTTTACAAGTGTAGATTGAGTGCAGGAGCTACCTGCATCAAGAAAATTGATGATGACGTATTTGCAGAAACATTTACAAGTTAACATGTTCTGGTTTGAAATTTTTTTAATAAACTATTGTGTTCCTGTTGTTCAACCTAGGAAGTGCCAGAATCTATTTTGAACATATTTGACACTCCCAAGCAAAATTTTCATGTCAGTTGAGACCTTAAAACTGAAGATAATATTTTATTTATTTTCCCAAGAAGACTTGAAATAAAGTCTTATTCAGATACCTAAACCAGAAAATATTAACAAAAATCAATTTCACCTTGTAATTAAAACACTCACAGGAACTTCAAGATGAGTAATTAATGGGGACTAGAGGGGAGGGAAGATACTAACCTGACAGCCATGCTGTAAAAGCAACAGTGGTTTCAAGGCAACAGTTTTGATGCAGCTCTGTGGGTGATTTGCCTTTGTGGAAGTTGTTGAGAGCATAGGAGCATGAATGCTAGGCTGCAGAATTTAAACCTTAGTAAACCACAGCAAAACCTTCAGATATTTATCAAAGCTCTTTGACCTATGAACCAGACAAACAAATTTTCCCATAAATTTTATATTCTACTTCTTGACTACTACTTCTTGAGCCCTCTTCACAAAAATAATGATACTAAAAATTCATATGTCAGTAGGAGTTCAAGTATATTGAAAAAGCAGGCATAGAATAATTAGGTATGAAAATATATTTTAAATGTTATCTCTCCACACTAACCCTTTCGACTACAAATAATCAAGTAATCTCTTCTCTAATTATCTACATGGAATTTGTTGTGTCATCCACAATCAGGAATGATTAAACATGCTCAATTCTTTCTGCATTGTTTACTCTGCATTAAGTACTTCATTGATGCAGCCTGTCTCACCTAAAAGGCTACCCTGCTGTGTAGCCTTGACTTTAACATTGTAGAAAATATGCTGTCTCTAGAAAGAAATATGTTTTTGTTGTGTTTCCTTGAGCACCAACAAAATTTCTTGATTTCTGGTTTAACACACATTTTTTTCCTAATTTACATACAGGTGAAACTGAGTGACTGGTGAGTAAAGACAAGATAACTCCTCCCAACTACAATTCTAAAGAAAGATTTTGCTTACAGCAAATATCCGTAATGCAATCATCGACTTCTGTGTGTGTCGTTTGATCCAACAGGAAATAATGTGAGTATACAAAACAGAGTTGTATGTCAGCAATAGTACATAGTTTTTAGATGGCAATCAAGAATAATGCCTACACATACTGTGCAGGGAATAATGAGGGAGCTCAGCTCATCACATGAAATTGTAGCAGAAGCAGCCATTATCATGGTTGTCCAAAACTTTAGCGGGTTTTAAGGAAATTTTTTAATGGATGAGGTTTGGTCTTATTCCAAAAACAAAAGGGCTTGAAAACAAAAAGCTTGAAACAAGAATTTTAACAAAGATTGCATGAAACTATTTCCATGTGTGCATCACTAAATTTTCCCAGCACGGGAATAAGCAAAGTCTCTTTGCTTCTGAAATACAAGTCCATCACAGGAGAAACTAGGAAGGCAATGAGATGAGAAGAAATAGAAGATGCACTTTGAAAAAAATATCCAGTGTCCTAAGAGGAAAATATTAAGGACTAAATATATTATTAACAAAACCCTTTAAACTGTCCTAATCTTTGTATGTGGATGTTGTTCTTTGCCATAGGGCTTACACTCATTTTACTGTTTCATGTAAGTGTTTTGGTACAGAATCTTTGTGTATCTGAAGTATCCTTTACTAAAGCTCAAATTTATTCATGATAGATGTCATCTTTCTCTTAGGAAACAATGGAATGAAGGAGATAACCATAGACATTTCAGAGGCATGGTTCTTCCAGAAAGCAAAAGTGTGAGCAGTGGAACGGAGTTAATTCTTTATGTCTTTAAAAGCTTAGCTAAGGAAAACCAAAAAGCTTCACAGATCCTTGACTATGCCCCTGCTAAACCACAAGAAGTTGCCAGTAGAAAGTATATGCCTGAGAAAAAACATTTAAATCTTTATGGAAGGTAAGCTACTGTGAGAGTTTCACAATTCTTCTGGGACTCAGCTTTGAAAACAAAACTCATAATGTCGATACAGAAAAGCCCTATTGCTTTCAAACTTTATTTGAAAACACTGTAAGTGAAAGAGCTCTTTGTTTTGTTTTCATATGTAACAGTGGGATTTTTCAAGTATCTGTTTATGACTTTCATAGTCTGAGCATGGCTGAAAACAGAAGTAAGCACAAAATAATCAATGCACAATATTATTTACTTTATTCCATTCTTTTATTTCTACCTTTCTATCTCTTTAGGAAAACTGGTCATATTTCACACTCTAGAGGAGAAGTTATATAGAGCTTTGTCCTATATAGAAAAGCTAAGCATCCTCTGAGACTATAATTTCTTCCTGACTAGCCCAGCAATATTTTTATGCTTTCATATAGTTAAAAAATCTATTTGAAATTTCTGATTTAATACTAGAAAAGCACAACACACTTTAGAATATACAAAATTAATTATCACAGCTGAGTTCTCTTACCATGGCCATTTTCTGAGTCACTGGTATTACATGAGAGCTGTAACAAACTTCAATTCTACTGGACAAAAGATATTCTATTTCAGAGTTCCTGTCTCCTACAATCTTCTGGAAGTAAAGCTTATTGTTGTTACAGCATGATAAGCTGAAGTGAAATAAAACACAAACAAAAACAAAAGAAAAAAGAAAACTGAATTAAGTTTTTGAATAGCAGTTTGCAATTAGCATTTTGTAATGTTTGCAAATCAGATTAAAGAACTTAAATATGTTTTCAACATAATCCTTTTTGGTATGATGCCATTGGTGTTATTTCCTATTTACTTTATGCAATCAAAGTTATGTACTCTGTGTAGCTGGACATCACAGATGGAGAATTATCCTCTCATGGTATCAATTCCAAGCCATTTAGAGATTTTCCCTTCAGACTGTCATTTTTCCACAGTCCCAGAAGCCACCAAGTATTTTCTCAAGCTGTTAAAATGTGGAAGAGGGAGGTACACAAGTACAAGAGGTGTCTGTATAGTCACACAAATGAAAATGATGGCTGTGTAGTGAGAAAATTTCAATAAAGTAATGATTTTTCTTCCATAAGTGTTTGTTTCCCTTTAGAAGATGAAGGATAACACACACATACACCCTGCCCCGTTTGCAGGTTCTCATCTTTTGTGACATTTATCAGAATATACAGTTTGGCTTCCCAGCAGCAGGAGATGCAATCCTTTTTCTGAAAACTTCTGCCAAAGGCTTAACATGTGTTGAGTGTTTCCAGCTCTCGAGATCTCTTCTGGAATGTGATCCAAGTCTGGTTAGATCTGGAGGCAGCTTTTCAACAGCCTATTTCAGAATCCATTCCTTTTTTCCCCCACAAACTGCCTGTTATGCTCACTCACATCTGAGATAGACCAAATTTGAAGCCAAGGCCACTGGAAGAAGTCATCAGAGCTCCCCCACCTTCACATCTGAGCCCACACTTCTTCAGTAAATGAGGCACACGAGCAGTCAGGAGAAGCTTTTCTCCCTCCTTTGCCACTCATTTTCTTTTAGGATTTACATAGGCCTTGAGTTCTTCCTTTAATATGCAGCCTGCCTCTAAAATAGGAGCTTCTGGACAGGTTCATCCCAGCCTAGAGTAAGAGGCAGGATCATACAGGGCTGCTTCTTTCCTCTAAAGCCTTATAGACTATCTTCCAAAAATACAAGAAATTGGACGGAGGTTTGGTCTGAGAGCTCATGTAAGAGGTCCAGGCTGGCTAACCAGAAGGCTGACAAGGAAAATATAAATTTAGGAGAACTGTATTTATTGAGGCAACTAGGAGATAAACAAGGCACAAATAAACACAGAAACAAGGCACATTTTACCTGAGACATACAAAAAAAGATAAAACAACGAGGAGGGGGACATTCATTGCAAGACTCCCTCTTGTCATCCTCTACTGTATGGTCTTGACTTTATTGGCCCAGGATGTGGACGCCCCTTGGAGAACCTGTAAGATACCCCAGGCTGACAGAAACCACATCCAGAAAATGAAGCTTTCAATTTTCAGGATGTTGGAACAAACAGCCATATGGCAACCCCAGCAGGCAACAGGGCAATCGCAGGAGTACAGCTCTGCTCTCAGACACAAAATGTTTGAGAGACAGAAGTCCCTGAAAAAACCAACAAGTACAGTATAATCTTTCTTTTAAAATTCTGGGTCAGCATCAGAGCTTGGAGGATCTGATTTATGGCTTTGAGCCTTCAGATTGCTGAAGCATACACTCACTGTTGAGTGATTCACTGTTGTACTTTTCACTGCACGTCAAGGGAAGCTGTTGCATAAATACTTGCGTAACTTATTCTACAGGACAACTGCAGTCATAAAATATCTACTGTGGAAGGCAGATACACAACCATAAAATGTTCCAAAAAGCTATGAAATAAGTATAGATTTAGAACTCTTTAAATATATGAAATATTTTAAACTAAGTAAGTGTCTTTTACTTTTCCATTTAAAAATATTTTTAAGAAAAACATTTTTCTTTAAATTTTTCTAATTTTTCTTTTAAAAATTTCTTACTTCTAGAGATGAAAAAATAGTTTTCTTCCTAGGAGTATTTAACTTAACATGAAAATATAAGTCTTAACAAACACAATGAATAATTTTGCATCCTATTAGTCTTGCTTATTTGCAACATACCTTGTTAATGCCAAGGGACTAAGTGGGACTTAATAGGTGTTTAAAAATAGGTGTGAAAAGTAAAATTAAGTTACCTAGTAAATATTGAGAGAAGTCTTAAACATTAAATACAGGAAGTACTGTTTTTATTTCGGCTCCTCATATGAGAGGGAAGAAGTGTTTTTTATTCCATCCTCAGTCTCCACAGACCTCTTTTGGCACAATGTCCTGGTACACCAGGGTAGGTACTCCAATAAATGTACTAAGTTATCTGTTTGGATTTGCTTTACTCTCCACCTTGTTCTCGTAACTTTCCTACTGGTTGCACAGAATCTTCCTACAGAAAGAGCTTATGGTGTTCTCTTGCTTTTGTTTTCCAGAAAAACAATCTGCAGTTTCTTTTGTGCTGTTGAAGGGAGGCAAGCTAGAGAACATACTGGTGTCAGCCCTAAAATAGCCTGAATGCAGATTTAAAGCTGCCAATCTGACAGGAAACACAATAGCACTTTGTGATTTCTCTGGTGGCAAAACTAGTTCCAGATACTATTAAGTTTGCTGCACTTCCAGTTTTGCCGATTCAGCTGTCTGCAAACTAGACTCTAAACAGATCAATGAGCCCAGTAGAAAGTGAGACTAGAAAAAGGCTCTACCTGTGTATTTTAAAGGACATGAAGCATTCAGAAAAAAAAAAATCTTGGATGCTGACAGGACCTCAGCTTGAAAATCCAGTTCTTAACACATTATGTAATGATCTCAAGTCCTCAAATTCATTGATCAGTCAAGGACAATGTGTCAGGTGTGTTGGATATGTCATTTCACAAAAGAAACTCAAGCAGACAGCAGAGATAACAGAAACTTACTAGAACAATATCCACTTGGAAATAGTACAAGACAGACAAGGCCATCTGACAAATGAATGAACAAGATAAACAAACAATGCTTTACATTGTTTGAATTAGGGTAAGCTACACTATGAGAAACAGAAAAAGCATCTATTTAATATTCACAGAGGGGGAATTGATAGGAAAAGCAAATCTAGAGAGGCAGAAGATGAGCGGAACAATTTAGCCAGGGGTTCTACATCTGAGAACTTCACAATAAATTAACTAAATTTATCTTCATGACACCTTTATAAAGCCATATTCTCATTTCACAGATGAATGACCAAACCACAGAGGAAACACGTGGCTGAGCCAACTACCAAACTATATCGCACATTCCTTCCTGGCTAAACTGGAAAGTACATTTTGAATGTATTTCAGAGAGTAAATAATGAGAAGGGGGATGAAAAGAGAGGAAAGAGATACAATGTAGTGTTAGTGAACAGAGCTGTGATTTTCACTAACCTTCCATTATATTTCAAACTTAACCCGTTGACATTTTGAATAGTAGCTACAGTATGCTTGCCTAGTCTAAAGAGGAGGTTTAGTGCACATGTATAGTAAGTCCCTAGAAGTAGTCCCTTTTGGTGAGAAAGCAGGTTGATTCATTTGTGTCAAAGTCAGACCTAACTTTTCTTTGTTCTCTTCACAATTACTCCAAAACCCAGAAAGGGACAGAAAGACCAGTTTCATAACAGCTCCTTTAAACCTCTGAGCAGTAGGAGTCTGTCTATATAAACAAGTCCTACAGCGTAAGAGAAGCAGATCTGTGAGGTGAAATAGCTGTTGCGGAGCCAACATCTGCTCCATATGTACTTCAGGCATTTTACATCAGACTAGCTCTAAACAACTTAATAATCATTAATCACTGGAACATGTTATATTCACTCCTAAAACACACCTTCTAGTCCAGCTTCATTCAAGAGCAACCCAGCTGGTTGCTTTGCGATCACTCCACAGGGCAAACCCTAACATGGTAAAGGGGCCAGTGCTGCTGTTTGCCTCTGCACACATATCCTAAAAGAGCACTAATTTAAACATCTTTTCTCTCTTGCAAATTCAGCACTGTGTCAGACACAAAACCGTGAGTTCCTGGTCTTCTTGTGCAATTTGATATGCTTAACCCAAGCATATGGCTGAGAGCTGGGAACTTGGGAGTTCTGATCTTTGAGGTGCCACTGATCCTCACATTCTGTGGAACAGATTCAGAGCAGGAGGACATATTTACCTACAGCATACAAGATTATGCAAATTGACTTGAATGCACAACCAGACTTGGGTTTGCTTGGCATGCAAATTATCCCTTAGGGATAGAAGAGACTTGCCTGCAAGAGAATAAAACCCCACACTTGCCTGGAATCAGAACGCTGCAGAAAGAAAAAATCCCACTAAGAACTAAAATCTCTGTGGCCTTCCTCAGATATGACACATATTCAGTCTTTTCCAGCCACAAACACATACCATTATTATCTGGTTGAGAGGCTGCATCAAAGATTGCTTTTGTCCACAGTTTGAAGGCAAAATTGGCTAAGTATTCATTAATGCCTACAGAAATGCAGTGAGTTACCTTAGCAATTTCCTTCTCACTGTGATGCAGACAATATCCCATGCAATGCCTCTAAAGAGAAATCACAGCTGTCATTTCAAAGTTAACATCTTAGGCTATTAGAGCCCTAATTTGGTTTATTATTTTAAAGACTTACCTTGTAGTCATTTAGACAGGCCTTGGAGAGTACTGGGAGCCATTCCAAATTAAAAATGAAATTAGAGTCTAAGTCTGTAAGAGAAATCTCAGTGCATTTCCCGATCAGCAGACATTCCCTATTCCAGTTCTTCTCCCATACTCCAAAAGATCCAGGAAGGGAAAGGATCTGAGTATATCCTGTGATGCTTACTGTATCTCTGTATTCCAAAAACGGCTGACTTCCAATAAGTTGTAGATTCAACAATAAATGCTCTTGACCAAAAATAGTTTGGTGTTCAATTACCAAATGCATTTTCCTATATTGAGGGTTCAGTTTTGCTGAATGCCCTGAACAAGAAGATGAATAGAAAAGTGGCAGTTTCTTGTTGATTGCTACAAACTTATTCAGGATAGTCAAAAACTGACTGCAAGGACTTGCAGAGTTGTACTGAGTGGTTGGGAGATAAAAAGGCAGGTGGAATTCAGTGTTGATAAATGCAAAGTATTGCACATGAAAGAAGTGTTTCTAAATAAAGATGACGGGTTTAAAATTAGTATTATGACTAGTGCAGCCATTTCTTGAATACCAGTCACAATTGCTATAAGGAAGCACATAATGGATAGTAGAAATAGAAAGTTTGGTGAAGAGTGTGTGATTTGGACAAGTTTTAAGCAAAATAAGATGAGGTGTCTTCAGCCTTGAAAATAGATAGCTAAGGATTATATTAAATACTTCTGTAAAATTTCTGCTGTCCCAGAAAATGCTTCCGTCCCCTGATCAGTGAACAATGCTGAATCCTTCAAATTCTCCAAAGCCTGTTAAGCATGAAATTGATGGTATGCTCATGAGGCACAATTATTATAGGAAAACTCTTTCATTAAACTGAGACTGAGAGATGTCCCAGCGTAATATTTGCTGATATAAAATGTGACAGGGTGAACAGACTTCAAAGTTCTCCTCACCGGTGCACACTTACACAACCATATAAACTGTCTCAGCCAGATGAAGAGGTCCTTCCAAACTGTGCCCCATAACTCAATTGTCTTCATTGGCATTTCATGTTTATATCATTGGTTTCAAGGACAGCTAATTTTTCCATTCTAACTCCCACCATTCTCCTTATTATTGCCAAGTTCTTGAAACTTTACCAGTTTGAGTTCTGTATTTTAGCAAAGTAACAAGTATATTTGCAAAGGTTAGTTTGGTTCCAAATGTTAAATAATGAATGGTTATAAAGGATGTTAATGAAAGTTCTTTCAAAGAACAAGTGAACATTAATTTTGCTAAAAATGAGAGGACTCAAATGCTAATGTTAAAATAATAGTAACAATTTCTTGTATGAATTCAGGAGATGTTTACATTGTTGGCATACATTTTATACAAGCAGAAATTCACTATAATTATCTTCACATTTTCCTTGCATTATTTTGACTAGCATGAGCTCTATTTTTCACTAAAAGTATATTTAAGTTTTCAAACTATTCAGAATGCAGAAACAGTCCTTTGCCACAAGGTACAGAGTGACAGGCACAAGAAAAAACTGAATGCTACTGAATGTTACCAGAACAGCATGTCTTGTTTCTAGGGTTGTACATGAGCAGTAAAATCAATTTCAGTCATGCAGCTGGAAGGACAACATGTTGAGCAACTCAGCTTTTCCCACAGAAAGCAGCCATTTCAGAGGCAGACCTCATAAATACTATGTTAATAAAATACAGCTTTTATTTTGTGTTAAATTGTGGACCATTAAATTTGAAGAGCAAAAGTTTCAGAGTTAATTGTGGAACATGAACTAGTTGGAACAGTTCTTAGCCAAGCACTGATTGACCATTCCTAGATATCACACAGAAGAAGGCAAGGCATTTCATTGCCTGATAGACTTCACACGTACATGGAAAAGAAACTCTCGCTGAAGGACATGCAAAAGGATAAGATTTGTTTCAGGATAGGACTGCAAATTTGACACGGAAAGTGTGCAAAGAAAAAGTACTACAGGAAAAATTTATTTCTAGCCTGTTAAGCAGAGAGTTTTGGATGTATGGATCAGGGCTAGTCATGACTGGAAGCAGCGGGGGGTGATAGCAAGAGGCATAGCTGCACATCAGCCACCTGTTTCTCACAGAGGACGAGGTTCTGTCAGTCAGCACATAGCTGTTTATCCAAAGTCACACTGAAAATTGGAAAATTAGAATTTGAAGTTCAAACCCAAGTTCACTTCTGGTTTTGAGGTTGTGATTTTCCTGCTGTTACATACCATATCCAGGGGTGAATGAAGAACTTGGACATCCTGCACACTCCGCTAGCAAGTTGAATTTTATCTGCACTTTTCAAACATAAAATAGTACTTATGTTTCCAGAATTCCTCAAACACTGGACAACAAATTATTGCTCTTTTTTATTATTAAGCCATTTGTTCTTCCTTCCATACAAAATCCATTCATTCAGTTCCATAGCAGAGCAATTTTTTCAAGGATTGTGTTCTTAATGCCAGAAACAAGGCTGTTACAGAGTATCTGGAAAACTCTTGTATTGGTAAAATAGTCTACAAAAAGCCTATGACTAACAGATAAAGGATAAGTTGTCTAATGAGAGGCATGGAGCAGAACAGAAGTTAATGTACTTTCCAGAATCAGGACCTGGTGACAAAATACAATTTAAATAATGGGCTTTGTCTGATTTTAAGATATAGTATAGTGAAGGTATCAGAGCTTACCACGGCTGGGTCAAAATGTGATAGTGAAAAGGTTATTAGAAAACTTATTCTTTCTAGTGTTCACAAGACATAGTAATTTGAACATAAAAACTTTGGTGCCTGTGTGTTTTCTTTTGAAGAGCCAGATAGTTAGATATGGAACATGCAGACACCATGTAATACTTCGGTTTCTTTACAACATATAAACTGTTTGATGGCTTTTTCCATAAAAGTAGCTTTTTTAATGACTCTGTTGAAAATATTTTTTACTGAAAAACAGTGGTGTAATGAAGTTTGTCTCTGCAGTTTGCAGTAGAACAGGAACAGAAGCCCAAGGCTCAATGGTCAAAAAAAAAAAAAAAGACAGAACTGTGATTCAGTGATGTCAAAGTCATAAAGAAATCAAATCTAATGCTAAGAATTTAACCATAAAATACTAACAAAATTGTCATTTCATGGCCAGTAAATTAATATCAAAAAATGTGAGTATAATTTGCTTTGATTAGAAAATAATCCAGCAGAACAGAATCCTAGTACATTGTGTAAGATTTTTATAGTAATTCATATAACATTGCCTTCTCTGGCTGATTTGAGATAGGCTTTTAATACAGCTGATTGTCTTCTGCAAACAGGATGTGAAGCAAGTAGGGAGCTGGGCATTGCCTGACATATGCTGGCATTTTACAAGCGTCAAAACAAAGCACTGTGCTGCACCCACTTCTGGCCTATGGGGAAGTGAGACCACTAAAAACACATGATGGGCATGCAGTAACCCATCCCGAGAATCTGCGCTGATATTCCAGTTGCAAAGATGGCTCCAGAGCCTGTGTAAACAGAATTTGGGATACAGTTGAACTAGTTTGAATTTGCAAGAGATATATATTAAGGCAGCAGGGAAACTATATATGAAAACTCATTTCTGAAGGGAAGGTACATAGCCAGCCGTACTTGGAAGGTCTTATTCACTTCAGCAACTGACAGTTCAGGGTATGTGATGCTCCTGACAAATTTCATCCTTTATATAATGACAGAAATACTATGAGAGTTACTGTTGTCTCCTTCAAGACTCCTCCTGCTTTTTAGGCAATAGTTCAGTCCCCCAGAAGGCCAAAAGCAATAGCAAATGCAAAGAAACTCATGGGACAAGATAAAGACAGTTCAGTAAGTGAAGGAAAGATAAAAGGGGGGAAAAACAAATGCAAAGGCACTCATCACCTTCCACAAGCAGACAAATACTCAGCCAGCCTCAAAGCAGTGGCTACTTCCCCCAAAGCCCTGAGTTTTTATTGCTGAGTGTGGTATTACTCAGCATGAAATAACCTTTCAGTCAGTTCGGATCAGCTGTCCCAGCTGTGTCCCCTCCCAACTTCTCTCCCACCCACAACCTCCTCTCTTGAGGGACAGAGTGGGGAAAAGAGGAAATCCATTCTCTTCTACCTGAGAAACTTAACTACGGCTTTGATAGGTCAGTGCCTTGGTCCCACATTTTTTGCCATGAGCGCTGATACATATATCACAAATGTGGACACTCCAGGTTTGGATACTGATGCGAGCACTTGCTCTCCCCCATTTTTTCTGCCAAGTTTAAAGTAGAAAAGATTTTATTTTTGTTGTAAGAAAGGCATGAAAGTTTTCAAGTGCTTTGTTTCAGAGTATGCTTACAGGTATAATGGAAAATCACTAATATCTTATTCTTCACTTGTCCTGACTCTCTGTTCCAGTGGGGATAATGGGTTTTCAAAATGAAGATGTAATGTACGGTGGATATCATTATAAAATCAGAATATATTAAAGTTGTGCCAGCAACATGCTATTGGAAGTTACCATTGCTCCTTCACAGCAGTGATATATAAGTCAGCATTTCTGGGAAAAGTTCTCTGTGAACATCACTGAAATGCTTTTTGGAAAACTCTTGAGTTGCTGCTCTTTTCTTAATTTGGGTTGGCTGTCTCCCTTTTGGTTTCATACACAACTTGTATAGTCCCCAATTTATATAGTGTAAGAGCAATTGCGCTGCAGCTCAGCTTTTCCAATAAAGTTAGCACACATTTTTGCAGCATGAATAGTGTAATATTTCATAAGGCTTCTTTAAAGAGGGAGCTCAGAAATACCTCTTATTTTTGAAGTTCTCGGTCTATCCGTCTTCAGGTTATTTTGCAACGATAAGATGAGCCCTTGGTCCTGATGCAGGGCAGTGTGTTCGATAATAACGCTGCTGTCCTCCTGGAAGCAGTTTTAAGCAGATCATACTTTGGGAGCCACTTAGAGGTAAACTGTCAACGTTAAAGTCTTACAGAGAGTTCTGTCTGTAAATGTCATAATCAATACAGTTTCCCTTTACTAAATCCCCAGAAAGTAGTTGAGTCTATGCTGTAGGTAAAGGTCACTGCTCTAGTCAAATTTTCTTCCCTGCTCTCAAAGAAGCAAAATCAGTTTAGATTTAGTCCACCAAGCCATTCTGAAAAATCCAGGCCAAGGGATTATAACAGTGAAGGAGAAGATAGGTTTCCCCTTCAATTAATTGTGTGGTCTCACTTTGTTTTATGATTGGCTTTTACTCACTACTGTCTGTATTTTTTCCTTCTACTCTTTATATGATTCTGCATCCCCCTAATCAGCATGCCTGACATCTAACTTTCATTGTATAGTTGTAGAATTGGATATCTACCTCATGTTCATCTATATGAAAGGGAGTGCTAAGCAGGTTAGAAAACATGAGGAAATTATAATAATATGGTGATAATGTTGGCATGTGAGATGGGAATTCAGAATTGTGCTGTCAACACTGCAAAAGTTAATGTTTCTACATAATTAACTACACTTGATTACACAAATAAGCCCAAACCAAAACAATCAAAACCAGGTAACTTTTATACCATGGAAAGAGACTGAATAAGACTATTTAGTAAACCTGAATAATAACCCAGCCACCCCTGAAAAAAGTAGAGTTGATCATTTTGCTTCCCGAAAGCACATCATTTTGGATGAGCAAGAATTGTTGCTAGAGCGTAATTTCAGAAACATTAAGGTTTGGATAAATGTGTGTATATATGTATGCATATATCAGAATCTAACAAGAAGTCAAATGGAATAACTTTAATTTCCTATTGGAACTTCAGTGTTCAGATGTGTAATATAAGCAAAATTAACAATCTGTTTAATATAGAAACCATTAAGGTCTTGAGCTTGCAAATATTTACACCCACAAATTCAAGCAGAGATTTAACTGTACTTGACTCCCAGACCCCTTCTTCAGCTGTCTTCCCCGACCAAATGAAAAACCTCATATGGTGGTTATTCAGACAACAGCTTTAATGATCACTTAAATTTAACTATTTCATCTCTCCCTTTGTTTCTTCTCTCCACTAACACACTCCTTTTCTGCCGCACCAAAATCTGTCAGTGATTTCACCTTAGGTGTATTTACAAAACAAAAACATCTAAATATCTTCTATTTCCGAGCAAGCAAATTATGCTCATGTATTGTTTTATTTTTCCTGTGTTATTACATATGTGAGAGAAAAATATTTTTTAAAAATTCAAGAAAACTACTTCAAAACCTGCCATTCCTTTTGTAATGTATCTTACCTGTAAGATAACCAGATACTCATATAGTGACTGAACCAAAAACTTTCTGGAGAAAAGTTTGCCCTTTAAAATTTTACTGGCATTAGAAGGTTTGCTCTTTTGTTGCATTGTATTTTCTCTTGGTTTTGTTTTTTTAAAAATTTCTGGTAATTGCTTTAAAGGAACAAAGCTCTTTGTTTAAGGGTAGCTCAGGGACATCATAATTGCTATAAGGTACAAGACTGTTTCCAAGTATTTCTGAATTGCTTCTCTTTTGTATTAAATATTTAATGTCTAATGTTTAGCCAAACTGTAGAAATTCCCTCTGGAACATGGGTGATGACTTCAGGAAGAGAATCAAGACCTGTCAGTTCAATTTTCAACATGACTCTCTTTAGAAAACCACAGCTATTAAAGAGTGGGGTTTTTCTAAAAAAATAATAATTCCAGGAGTATATGAAAATGTCCTTGGTGAAAAATACCAAGCAATTAATTCCATATTATAGATTCACAGACCATGAATTTAAGGAAGTGATAATCGTGCTTTCCCTGATGAAGGTTTTTGGTTTGGGTTGGGGTTTAAGGATTGTTGTTAATGTAACCTGCTTGGTCATGTCTTCCCCTCCCCCTCGTGCACCCAGTTCCTCATGGGTTTTGTCAGACAGACTTCTTACCCTTATCTCCAGCTAGAGCCAAGAGTGACGTTACCTGGTGGCATCTGGCAGCAAGGCCATAACCCCCCAGCCCAGGAGGGAAGTGTGTCAAGGCCTCTATTGACCAGTGAAATCCTGCTGCATCAGCTGAACAGCACCTGCTCCTTGTTCAGATGTTCTCCTTCCAGATGTCCTGTTTTCACCTACGAGATCAGTGTGTCCCAAGAGAGCTGACTACTACTTTTTCATTGTATTAAAACCTGACAGCACACTGGGAATAAACCATTTCAAAGACTAATGAAAACAAGCATGTGCTTCCTTCCTAGGCAGCGATACACTCTGATGTGAATGCGGGCAATCACGGAACATGTGCTAAACATTACAATAGCATTGTACCAAATTGCACATTCTACATTGTACAAAACACATTACATCATGTTGAAACTCTGAAAATTGCTTCTATTTCCGAGGCTATTTCAGCTTCTATCATGACATATGGACACCATTGTCCTACCCACCCATGATTGCTGACATATCTTCCCTATGCAGCTAAATACAGGAGGGATTGATGAGAGCATTCAAAGAGCCAGAACCACCTTATTCCAACTGCTCAGGAAAAACTCATGAAGGGCATATAACCCACTATATTGAACTGACTTCTAAAAGTTTAGGAGAGAAAGAGATCAAAGGGAAAGTCAGCAACAGAAGAACAGAACTTATGCCAGTCAGGATTGTATTAAAATTTCAATATTTACTAGTAATATTAATTATTGCATGTTGTGTGCTGAATACATTTATGTCATACCTATTACTATTTGTAGCATTAAGTACACATGAAGAGATAGGTTTAGTACTGCTGTTTTACTGTGCTCAAAACCATTTATTAAATGTCTTGTCATTTTGTGATCTTTGTAGTGTGTCCTCTAACAGCTTATTTAAAGAGCCTTTGTATTTAATCTTAGAGTGTCCCTTCTGCACATCACTGTTCCTAATACAGCAGCTGCTCACAATAAAGAAGATGGGTTGGTTGATGTAGGAAGGTTTGGTTGTTTCTGAATGAGCCAGAATGTAGTTTTCCACCTTTCTCCTCCCTCCCCCTTCTTTTGCATATTCAATCCAAGTTACCCAAAAGCAAACTACACATTCAGTGTCCTGTCAAGAAAACTGACCACAGGTGAGGATTAACACACTCTGGAAATGCATTGCTTGGTTCAGGGGAGAAAGGTGGCTTCTTTAAGAGAAGCCTCTCTCCAGGGCTGTCCCCAGACGCCAGGCTTGCATGAGCTCTCTGCAATCCAAGAAAGGAGCAAGCTGGGGATCCTAAATTAGAACCCAAGTTCAGTTCTCAAACTGAATTCTGGGGATCCAGTAAATTTTAGCCTTTCTGAGATTCGATTTCCTCACACTGAAGCATGCCACATGCAACTGCCAAGCCACAGGCTAGACCCAAAACAAATATTTTTAAAATGGTGAATGAAATAAGTAGCTCCTAAATTTAGATTTAAAAGTCCCCAATGTTGGCACATTCCTGACTTCTACTGGCAATGAATTTTAAAAGTGAGTGTCTGTTCCATAATCTAAGTAACAGTTAATAGTTCAGTGTCTACTGATCTCTAGAAGATATGCATGGAGGTGTGACTGACTCTGCACACTTGAAAGGAAAAATAAAAGGATGAGGAGCAAATCAAACAATGAGTCTTCTGTATTTGCTGAGATGATCTGTTGACATAAAACTGAATCTTTCAGAGCTTTATAAGTAGTCAAGTATTATCAGGATCTTGGAATCAATCACACAGCCAAGGAACAGGATTTGGAGTAGGTTAGTGTTTAGCAACAAATTAAAGGAACCCTTCTGACATCCAGAGTGAGCTGACAAACTTGGGTCTAACACATTTCCTTAATACTTGGTTTCAAGAGCAGCTAAGGGTCCTAAATGTTTCTGAGAACAAAGTATCTCAGATAGGTCACTCAAAAATTGTGTCACATGAAACTATTGAACACTTCTGGAAACTTGGCCTGGCTGTTGGAAACCAGCATTCTTAATAGTACGCAAGCTAAAATAAATACTGAGAAACTAAAATGTAAAACTATTATAAAAAAAAAAAAGCCCACCTAAAAGTTCAAGCACAAAGTAAAAACATCTTTAACCAACCTAATTAAAATATAGTAAAAACTATTTTTAAATACAATCTTAAAATCAGAAGGCTGAGCCAGCCATAGGGGAAAGTAGAAGCCAAACCACAATCTTGCTAGAAGACACCCGAGTATACAATGCCACACACTTTTTCCATACTTGAACATAAGAAATTTGGACTGCACCTCTCCAGTTTTGGTACCTAGGTATTGAACATGATTGTTTTACCACATTGCTTAAGCTCTCTGCCAACAAGCTACATAGCATGGGAATGGTTGAAAGAAATTCAAAACAATTAGGTACAAAGCATATTGTATATGGCACAAATGTCATGTCAACTTCATAAAGCAAAAAATAATCTTCATTATATACATCTGCCTTTCATTAGCATCCAAGAAACTAACTCTGTAAGTTAAACCCAATTTGTCTGTGTAGTGTTATCACCTGCATAAATGTTTTCCAACATGAGTGGAACAAGACCTTTTTTTTTTTTTTTTTTGTCTAATCTTGAATGGCAGGGCACTTAGTTGTGCTTTTATAATCACAACACCAAGACTGCTACAAATGATGATTACTCATCTGTCTGATCCAAATTTTATCCAGACGGGAGCCATGGGGAGGTAAAGTCTTTGTTTCTAATAAAATAATAGAATCTGGCAAAAAGACATTCTATAACTTTGAATTTCCTTCTGGCATTTTTTTTTAATATGAACAGAGATGGCCACTGTTAGTGCACAGGACATTACTGGAAAGCAAATCATTTGTCCAACTTACAAAGTTTTCAAACTGTGAACCCAAACTATTAATAAAGTTATCCTTCCTGCTCTTTAGATTTCTACCACAACTGCCATTCAGATTTATTCATGACTTCCTTTTATTAGAGACAGGCCAAATCTGCTATATTGTCCACCTGGAAAAATGCCCACTGTTCACAGCTACTGAAGTAGTCAGATATTAATCTTCATAATTTGCACTGTAGCCATCCAAATTATTTCCACTCTTATGAAAGTTTTAGAAGAATGTATTATTTTTAAAAATTTATTTTAAAATACTTTCTTATGAAATCAGTTTCTCAAACTGGAAGGTTTTGTCTCATTTATACAAGTGACTTATTTAAAAATCTCATTTTGCATAAAAAAATTGTGGTTCCAAAACTGTCTGGTGTCTCAGAACACAGAGTTCCTTTTAGGGAAATCAGAGATACTTTTCCTGTGTAAGCGCTGGTTTAAATTAAGATACTGCTGGGTGGTGACACAAGTACAACAAAACACACACACAAAAAATCAAGTAAAAATGAGCCATGATGCTTCCAAGCTCTAGCATCCCTACTGAAAATTGATAAGGTTTGTGCAAATATGTTTAGTCGTATTGTCTTTCTTGTCAGTGCTGATCTTTTCCAGACTCTTAACCAAATCAACCTTCAGGATGAAGCTTGCAGAGCTGATAGCATAGACAAGACGAGTTAGGAACCAAGCTCTTAGAAGTCCCTTTCACAGTGGCAAAGACAACTCTTGGAGTTTACGAAAACAAAAGGAGTATGTGTATGGTAAAACTCTACACATACTGCCACTGTTGTGATTTCCCTTATATGGGCTCAGTGTTCAATCCCAAATCATGGTTAACAGTAACTAGCAAAGTGAAGTTTATATGCTCTATTGAGGGGTTAGATCATTACAAAACAGAATCAGTGGAAAAAAACCACATTTCCAGATGTACCATAATGCTGTTTTACACAGCCCGAAATGATCAGCTGGCAGGTCAAAAGGGGTCTTGAAGAGTCAGAGTTCCTGGGGTGGGCAGGCAGACAGAAGGAGCCCCAGCAAGCAATCAGACAGAGTAGGCAGCCCACCCCTCCAAGCAGAATCATTTCCCACACCATTTGAAGTCTTGTCTCTCCCTAAAGTGTTTCAGCTTCTGGACACTTCCATCCACTTACCCACGTGCTGCCTGACGCCTGAAGGTGTTGCTTTCCCAAGCTGCATCAGGTGCCTTGTCCTATTGCTCGCTTACATTTTCTGGTTTCACTGCTGCATTTTTTCTCTTGTTACCTCCTAGCTCTTAAGGACAGTCTCAGTGTGCAATGCTTGATTACCAGGGTGCTACGGATTTTCCTGAGACCTGTTTCCATCCTTGGCTCATATTTTCAAGACTTTTATTATTGCCCCACATTTAAACACTGCATCATAATGGGAGACACTTTGTATCAAGCTCTTGACTCCCAGAGCAAGTCCATCTAAGTCGATAAAAGAACACAATAGACCCCAAAGTTGGACTCTATGATCCTTGTGGGTCCTTTCCAGCCCAGGACACTCCATGATTCTATGATTCTAGGCCAGGATGGAGGCTTTGCATGGTTAGTACTAAGCTTGTAGTCTGTTGCTAGCAGTGACAATACTGTTTTTAGTGGACAACTGCACAGCACTAGGTATATCATGAGTTTTTCCTCAGTTTGAGTGTATTCCTGCTACTAAGTCACAATACAGCAATTCCAGTGCATGAATGTTCAAGAGGAATTTCTTAGCTGAATATAAATGTCCCTTTTTAAAGTCATTTGCACTGGAGATTTTTCCCACTGAGAATCTGATTCCTGCATCATGGACCATTAGATAAAAGCCTATGCAATGGGAAATTGTCTACTGTCATAGGAAGCAAACAGTTTCCTTTGAGTTCTGGGGTGCACATGTGGCGGGGGAGGAGGCATTAGATTATTGCTGGAATCATTTCTAGGTCACAGTGAAATAAAATGAGCTTCAGTCAAAGCCAGCAGCAGTAACTAGGAATCTACAGTATGTTGTATGGAGATTTGCTTCTATTTTGACATTTATCCAGAATACAGAAATTCTCCCTGCCAGGTTCTCAAACCTGGGCCAATAATCTCTTATACACTCACAAGAAAAATACAAAAGCTTCTCCCTATGTGTAGCCAAAAGACTTTGGCACTTTGCTGCATCAGATGAATTTTTTTGATAGCAGCACCAGGATACTTCAGTCTGACAAGTTCATCTGTAAGTTCTCTCACCTGTAGAAGGGAATCAAGGGAGACTTTCAACAACTGTTTTGAAAATTATTAAATATTTTTCCAGATGGAAAGCTAGACGGAGACAGGAAAGCAGTAAGAGATCAAGCCACTTTTATGTCTATGTTGCATTATCAAAGGTTTGAGCTAAGGAGCAGAGATTGATTTCTGCCTCTGACAGGATAAGATATAAAAGAATATGGGTATTGGTTTTTTACATTTATATCCATTATTTTTAAACAGGTCCCAGAAAAGTAAAGCTAATTCAAAAAGAAACTGTGAATTAGAAGCTACTCATGAAATTGCCATTAAAAAACACCACAATATATTCCCATTGCCTCCATTGCCCCCCAAACCAAAATCAAAGAGCAAGAAATAATCACAGTACTTTACTAGTTCTTAGAATAAATGAAGCATGAATGAAAAAATTTAGTTGGTGCCCTACGGCAGATAAAAATGTCATCCATATAGTCTGAACAACAGCATTTCATAGTCTGGGAAATAAGAGGTGGTGCTCATCATGTTGCCAATGCTGAGATGTCACAGAGGACAGCATAGTGACAGACAGCAGCTGAAGAAAACAACAGTAAAGCCAGTTTGATTTCACCCTCCCTCCTCCAGTATATTTGCACAAGTCAAACATGTGTTGGTGGGACCAGAACTTACTCCTGCATCAACCTGTCAATGCTGGCTACCCTTTCATTATTGAATTATTTCACAATTTGCAAAATGTTTCAGTCCAGACAACATAGGAAAAGAAAAAAAAAGGGGGGGAAATGGAAGAAAAAAAGAAAAAAAATAAACAGTTGTGCATTTCACAACAGAATGTCATTCAAATATGACCACTGGTGGAGTTAGCATGAGAGCTGAGGGAAAAGAATCTCTGATACATCACACGTGGTTCTGGGTTCTCTACTCACACCAAGGGAGGAGATTTTAAAGCTTTTATTTGGACTGTCCTAATTCTAGCTACTGAAAATTGGACAAGGGTTGCAGCAGTTTGGGATACCTCTTTCCTTGCACGAACACACTGTAGAGCATTTTCTTTTTTCTTCCCTAATAACATTTTCGCTCCTTTCAGTCTCTGTGTTTCACAAACAGCCCCTAATGGCCCATGAAAAAGTTCAAAGTGGGTCATAGACTGCTGTGGGGTGAGAACAGACTGTATTAATTGTCTGCAATGGGGAAACTGAGTTGCTACCAGCAATTAAAGGAGGCTAATAGTTCTTTGGCTGATGTAAACACTTGTAGCCAGCAATTACAGCTATTGCATATTCCCCCAGACCTGAAGAAATTGAACTGATGCCATCTTGTCTGAGAAGTGGTAACTGACAGCTTAATTGACTTTTTTAGATGGAGAATGGGAATTCGAGCTACATGAGAACAGTAAAGTTACTAATTGTAAATCAACATCATTTTTAATTGTAGAGAAGTTTTTAAAAAGGAACATGTGCAATGTGGATTTAAGTTCAGGGGTCTCATACTCAAGAGACTGGCAGCAAGACTCAAGGAAAAGAACTTCTCTGCCATACAACTTACCACACAAAAAGAATCCCCTCCCTCGCCCTGCTGGCCACGCTGCTTTGGATGAAGCCCAGGGCACAGATGGGTTTCTGGGCCACGAGCGCGCAGTGCCAGTGCATGCTCAATTTATCATTCACCAGCATCCCCAAGCCCTTCTCCATAGGGCTGCAATAAATCCATTTATTTCCCTGTCCATACTGATATTGGGGATTGCCCTGACCCACGTGCAGGACCTTGCACTTGGCCTTGCTGAACCTCATGAGATTTCCATGGGGCCACCCTTCACTCCTGTCAAGGTCCCTGTGGATGGCATCCCTTGCCTCCAGTGAATCCACTGCGTCGCTCACTTGGTGTCACTTGCTGAGGGTGCTCTCAGTCTCACTGTCAGTGTTGTTAGATGTTAAACAACTTGTCCCTGGAACAATGAAGGTATGAAGGGATCTTGCTTAAGGGGAAAAGTCTTTAGCTCCTTCAGGACAATAAAATACGAAATTCTAATGAATGCGTTTCTTCTGTGACAAGCCTTTTCCTGCCAGAGCCCAGGGACCCTGCAGCAGGATATTAAGGAACAGAAAATTCCACTTCAGGTGACCCCTTGAGTTTTTTCAATAATACGTATAACATCTAATAAAACTAACATGAAAAGATACCCCATATTAATTCCCACTTCGCTGAATATATTTCTTTTTTTCCTATCCCTGCCTACAAAATAATAATAAAAATAGTCATAGGGAAGTTTCTGAAAATAGTAGATCAGGTTTGGTCAGGCAGCACAGCACTAATACAGCTGCAATATTAGCCACGGAGTTATTTTTAGTAGACAATTTCCTTTGCTTTAGCTTTGAATATCATGCATGTGAAATCTAAAAATCATGTTTTGCTGACCGTGCCCTTGGAATATCTAAGCTCTATTTTGAGAGTCTTACATCTTGTCCAAAGACCCCCGGTTTCACAGGAGCTAAACTTATTAATGCTGTTAATCACAGCTTAGAATTCCGGCACTATTAGGATCTGATGAAACTGGAAGCTGAAAACTACCTATGCAAATGTAAACTCTATGACTTAAGTTGCACAGCAGGAACATAAAATATAGATAAATATGCGTTAAAGAGGTGCAGCTGGGTATTTTCCAATTTTTCAATATGCAATATACAGTCTAGGTAGAAGCAGTGGTTCTGAGATCCTGAAAGGTTACTAAATTGCATTTTATCTACCCTAGGAAGAAGCCTGAATTTAGTCATGATCTGACCTAGGGTCTTTAACTACCATGGTAAATTTTCTTAGTCTAAAAAATATCCTGAGTTAGGAAGACATAGCACAGCCAGAGACTCACAGCTGCCAGAAATTGCACAGAAGTCAGCTGCCATCCTGAGAATGGAGGAAACCCCACAAGTTAAAAGCATAATCAGAAAAGTACCTTGATAGTAACAGCTAATTTAGCAGCAAATTATTAGTGGTATGTGGCATTGGTAGCCAATCTCAGATTTTAAGCTTTCCTCCTTCTGCCACGCTTGAAGTTTACTCTATAAGCTGCTTCTTGTTTTGATAGCAATAAAGTGCCTTCTAAAATGCAAGATCATCAATCCATACCTCTATTCCCATACCTCTAACAATAAGACTGTGGGAGCTAAAAATGCCAACATGACCTAATCAAGGTATGCAATATAATGGATCAAAAGAGGTGATAACAGTAACAAAATACTGAACATATTTCCCATCTTATTGAACACCATAATGGTAGCTCCATCCAGCTCAGCATTATTAAAGATCAAGTGCTCTGATCTACTCCATTTTATTGTGTAAAGAAGGGAATGTGGCTGGTGAACAGAGTTACTTACAGGGGATGATTTTTTATTATCACTAGCAATTATTTTCATTTAAATGAATTTTGGCATAATGAGTCTTCATTCCTTAGTGGCTGCTGTGCCTAATGGAATCACCAAGACAGCAATTTTTATGGCTTCAAACTTAGACCATGTGGTTCTGGGACTAGTATGGGAATGTGCATTATTTCTCAGGTAATCTGATAATATGTATAATAATAACAAGAGAAAATATTAAGTTAAAAATATAAGATGACTGTATAGGAAACTGCAACACACAATGTCTTTAGGAATGCAATACTTGGAACAACTGCTGCAAAATGAGTTTCACAGAGCACCTGGAACCTGGGAATTCGAAAATTGATTAAACATCAGTTGAAAGTTCCTTGTCACCAACAAAGAACAGCAACACACAATGACATTTAAATTTTGCTTTAAATATTTATGAAGTTTCAGTGTGAGAACAGAACATTATCTGCAGAACTTTTGTGAACAATGGTTGAAGAGAGATTTAATGTGGGAAACATAGTGGAGGCCCCTACCCAGGAAATTGTCAAGGTTCATCAATAGTCTTATTTCTCATTACCCTACTCTAATTTGATTTGTAATAAATTAAATTAATTAAGTTCCCCAAATCAGGTCTGTTTTGCCTGTGAAAGTAGTTGCTGAGTGATCTCTCCCCATCCTTATGTCAACCCATGAGCCTTTCTTACATTTAGTCTCTCCTATCCAGATGAGGAGAGAAGTGATAGAGCAGCTTTGGTGGCAGGGGGGAACATCCAGCCATGGGTGACCCACCACAGCATATAGGAAAGAAACTGTTCCTCTTCACAAATTGAATGTAATGAAAAAAATCCCCCAAAAGGTAAGGTATGTAGTCATCTCACAAAATGTTTTCTGCTGTCAAAAATGTTGGACATTCAGTGTAAGATCCATCTGCTTTTAAGTGAGCAGCTCAAAATACAGGTATTTCTAGACATAATATCTTGTTTTAAAGTAGATATTTTTAATGGTGACTTAAGACATCTTCTTCCAGTTCACCTTGGAAATCAAGAAGACAGTATCAGCACTAGACATGTACAGTGTAATATTACTGAATCCCACCTTAAATGTCACTGAGTGTGCTTTGGTTTTACCCATAAATATGTTTTAAAAACCCCAAAAAATGCCAGAGGAAGCTATAGTATAATCTACCTCTGTCAGATCTTCGGTACAACCATAGCATAAATTTTATGTCTATATTCTGTGAAAATGCAAACAGATTCTGGATTATTATTCTCACTAACCAGCAACAAAATTACTAGAGAAGACAATTGCTAAATTTGCAACCTCAGGTTGGTGCTAAGCTGTTGAATAAACAATTAAACAGCTAAGAAATCAAGATCTTTTGTTTTCACTGCACTATTTTTTCCCCAAAATACTTAGTGTAAGTAAGTTTTAGAATGAGACAATTTGCCTATATGGTCACTAGTTATGAAAACAGAAGTGTCAAAATTTTTTTCCCAAATCCCTTTTTGTAAGAAATAGAATGCATATTGCAAGAAAAAAAAAATCACTTTAGCTGAAGTTTACATATAAACTACATCTATATCATCGCAGAACAGCACCAAAAAAAAAAGATAATTTCTTATAAAGTTGTTCCTTGCTCCTTAAATCAAAGGCAATTTAGTACAGAGGCACAAAAACTTCTCCCACAAAAGAATAAAAAAGACACCTGACGTTTTTATTTGCCAAAAACAGAAAAAAAGCATGCCACAGAAGAGCCAGTAGATTAGACAGCAGGAAAGAAAGGACCGAGGAGAACAGAGTAGACAGTAAACCCTGAAAGGATTTTGAGATCCAAGTGATGTCGAAGATGACTAAGAAATATACAATATTGCATTTTTTCAAAAAGATAACACAAAGCAAAAGCAATTGGCCTTTTGAAAGTGGAAATCTCAGATCCACTGAACACAAGCTCAGACTGGACCATGCACTTAAATACAGAGGCCTCTCCCCTCCTGCAGAAGCTCTTCTCTCTGATGCTTGCTCAGTACATTAATATAATAAAGGTCTGTAACAGCTGTAAGCTCAGATCTAGATTTTTCACTCATCACTGCCTGAAAACAGTCTGTTTGTCTTTTGAACCCCCATTACAGCAGCTCAATCAACAACTTTTTAACCTGCAACAGCTTTCAAAACTCTTCACAAACTGCGTACATTTTTATAAAAAACAACTTGAACAGGTTTGCAGCCAATTCCGGGTATGCTCTCAGGGAAGACAGTAGCTAAGTGCAAGGGGTAGTAATAACAGGCTAAAATGTTCCCTCCTACTGAGGCCCCTAAGTTAAAGCCCCTCCCTGCATCTCACCATAAGCTATAAGTTGGCCCAGACTGACATGCCCAAGTCAACATAAAATTTAAGACCTGCCTAGGGCTGCAACACCAAAAATGAGTAAGAGTGCTGCACAGTTCCATAGGAAAAGCCTGAGGGGATGAAACTGTGCCTATAAGCATGATGGAAAGGGCCCTAGGAGTGTATTAGATATGTCTGAGCTACGATGGAGAGCACTATTTAGTCATGCTGATCTCAGACTGGCAGCCAAATTAGCAATGGAAATGGTAGAGAAATCCATCGGTGGACAATGGCAAGGCTGCAGCACAGAGGTGTGCCCAAAGGTGTTCCACAAAGAGGTGGTAGCTGAGTTTGTGGCCACAGATTGGACTAGGTTTTGTGTCAGGAAGAGAACTAGTAACAGAATGTTGCATCATCCCCTGCAAAGCAGATGATAGGGATCCATGAGAACAGCAGGGGAATCATTGTGTTCACACATGTGGTAGTACAAAACTGCAGACCGCTTCTCCTCTGTGTTTTCATTTATCTTCGATTCATATCTCACAACAGCAACTTTCTGTCCAGCAAGCAGACGCTTTTCTGAGACGTGCTGCTTCCTGACCTCACCCTGTGTTCACTCTGTTTCATCTGCCTAAATTTACTCACTGAGAACAAAGACATCATTGTACACCAGTGGTCCATCTGTTCTAGAGAGCTGCTTCAAGTCGTAGCTAGCACCAGATGTTTCCTAAGGAAGCATCCTCATGGACAACATTCTGAATATCCGCAGTGAATGTTCAAGTGTACTAACTGCAAGAAATACCACCAAGTATTTATAGTAAAGGCCTTTTTTGCATGCTTTGTTACTATACTTCCTTAAAGGTAGGATAATAGTATTTCACAGTGAATTGTAGCACATTTTCTCATTCCTCAGTTGTCTGTCAAAATCTTGAAATATTTAAGATGGTGTTTTATTTCACTACTCAGAAAAAAAAAAGCCTTAGTATTTCTTGCTGCATAAAGCACTATGGTGATTTGTCTAATGCTGGGAGCCTGCAACAAATTGATGAATGCTCTAAGTTCTTATCTGCCTCAATGAAGGCTTTGGGAAGAATTCTTTAATTCATAGCGCTGAAACTTTTTAGAACCCACATTTTTCACCTTGCTCCTGTGATACTGCCACTGCTCTCAACAGTTTTGTCATAACTTAGTGGGTTTTGCCATTTAATTGTGCAAAATTAGTAAAATGTGAGCTGTCATCTATAGCCTATTTAAATACTGAGTGAAGTCATGCCCATGCAGTTCAGACTGCAGGGTAATGAATTTTTTTTATTATTTTTTAGTAGGAAATCAAGAAGAGAAATTTTTTCATTATGCATCTCTTCAATTTCTATTTTCTTGTTTCTGAGTTCTATTTCCACTTGCTTAATCAGCCTGTTTCTGCCTTTTGAGACTCCCAAAAGCTTATTCCCTCAATTGTAACACATATATGAACTGTCTCCTGAGCCATATCTCTGTGCCAAATAACTGTTGAGGAGCTACTATAAGGTCCCTGTTTCATTCAAAGCAGGTTTTAAATTTTAGCAAATGTTCTGAATTACATGGAAAATGTCTCCGAGTTTACTTCCTTTTCCAAATTAATCTTTTTTTTTTTTTGTGCAAAGTATTTTTACTTTTCAGAAAGCCTGAGAAATTACAAAGCTAGTAAATGAAATCCAAATAAGCAGAGATGGAGCACATGGTAATTTTAAAACAGGAGGCAGGTCTTTCTTAATAATTTTATCAAGCTGTCATCTCAGAGTGGCCACCTCCGAGAAGCTGTCAGCTTCACTGGTATAAATGAAGTTGGAACAAGGGAAGATTGCCAAGCACAGGCTGCTCCAAAGGACCATGAGCAACTGCAGCCACCGAGGGGCAGTGGAGTGAGCTTCAAAAGAGTATTCTGGGCACACCCCAGCACTCTTCAAAACTCTGGGGCCCTGTAGAAAACAGTAGTACTGTTGAACATGGTGGTGGGTATAGTGACCATAAAATTTTATCCTGTACAAGAAATTAAAGTCTGGGCCTCTTCAAGTGTTTTTAACTCTTCTGAAGATGTATAATATTTATTTCTTCTTAGAATTAGACTGCTTCCCTTTTCCTGCTGCTGGATCCTCTTGCAGTTTGGCCTGCCAGCCAGAAAAGACCATTGTTAAATTTCTATTCCTGATCTATCTTCCAAAATCTTCCCTTTATATCTGTCTTTTTAAATATTTTTTCTTTCAGTGAGAAAGAACAACTTGATAGGCAGACTCATCTTAAACTTGCTATTATAAGGCCTGTTTTCCAATTCTTTAATAATTCCTATAGTTACTAATAGCCTTCCTTTGAATGTGGATATCAAAACCAGAGATAGAATGCCAGGTATGCTGTGCTAAAAGCCAAATGCAAGTCAAAAAGCTTCCCAAGCACTGCATTATCCACCTTCCTATGCATCTAAAGATTACATTAATCCTTTCTCCACTGCAGTGCTCCGGGAGCTTCTGATTCACCACAAGCTCAATTTTTTGGTCCCACTCTTACCAACACTTCCATATTCCTTCCATTTCTGTCTGTACATAAGCCAGAGTTCCATATTTCTATATGTCTGACTTCTCTAAATTCAGTGATTCAAATCACTTGGATCACTCTTCCAATCCCAGACTTTCTGTTATTTTTTTCCAAGTTTATCAGTAAGAAATCATATGCCTGGTGGCCAGAGCATTTTCTCTCAGTATACAAATCCCCATCAAAATTTTAAAAATAATCCACCAGGATTCCTGGTATGTTCTGAATAAGCAGTCATTATGTCACATAACATTTTTGTTTTGTTTTTTAATGGGCAGTAAAATTACACCCATATACCTAAAACATCCTTGAAAAAAGAACTATATCACCATCATCATCATCATTTTCACATGCAAGATGGTACATTTTTGGTGGTTATGCGTGTAGTCTTACCCCACACTTCTTCAACCAGTAAGTATTTTCCAGATGTATAAGATTATGAGTGGTTTAATGGAAAGCATATAGTGGGGTCTGTATTTGTCAATTGTCTCATCACTTTGCAAGTCCTGAGGATATGCTGGAGCATCTCAAAGGGTCCATTAATAAAATAAAGTCAGAAGGAAAGAAATACAAGTGAAGTATCATAACAAAAATTAACAGTAGTGCTGGTACATATTCACTAAAAGTGAGGCAAATGCAACGGTGGGGAGAAAAGATTACTGTAATATTTAAATCTACATTTACAGCTGTTTTTAAAGCCTTCAAATTCCAGAAAACTCATTATTCACCCATTTACACACAGACCTTGACTTCAGATTTCATTTGTTTTTGTGGGATCTTCTTAGTCCCCCAAAAAAGAGAAATTTACCATATTTACATAAAAATGCCCATAGAATGTATGCAACAGCATTTTGATGATCAGGATGGAATTTTGAAACAGTATAGTTGTAATGTTTCTATTTTTGTAGCTATTCAAGAGACCATGATCAAGCCTATAATGGGTTCAATATTTGTTTAATGTAGAAACTTCAACAATGAAATGAACTGTTTAGTTCATTCAAAAGGAAATACTAGGCATTTCTGAATCTGCATTACACAGTTCCTTCATTTTTCTGACCTTTCCTTGTAGTGACACGGAAAACCCCTTCCTTCCATGTATTTATTAAGTAAACTAAGCAGCAGGACTTCTCATCAGATAAAATGGCAGCTGCAACCATCTTCAAACACTTCCCAGAGCTCTCCCTTTGTTTTTTTTAAGAAACACTTTAATCACTCCACTAAAATCAGAGCTCTTAAATAGTTGATTTTCTGCCTGGATTAAAATTTGTCCTTTCCATGCATGCCACATTAAGGATTTGCACTTTTATGGGGATTAGATTCACAGATTAACAGTATTTCATTAAAGCTACATTTCTTACTTACTGATTTATCAGTATTTCAGAGGACTTCTGTATCCATATTGGTTTTAATCTTTTTTCTTCTAATGCAATTCTTATAGAAAATCATTTATATAAATAGATTCCAATGTTAGACTACTGAACTCCAGAAGCTTTCACCAAAACCAAATTGTCACTCTAAGAGTGAATAGAGAAAAACTCTTTCTACAGACCAGATATGAAGCAACTCCTCTGTGAAATCTGCAAAAATGTGTGAATAAATGCAGTGTATTAAAAGCCAGGAAGGAACATTGGCTCTGTTTTCGGAGAGGACAGGGTTTGAGAATGTGGCACACAAAAGCCATTGCCTAGCTTAGAGTTTGTTCCCTAGTTTATGGTTTATCCCTGCCTATCCCTCAGACTTCCAGCTTGATTTATTCCTGCCTTTATCAACATTAAACCCAGCAAGCATGAACTTGGAAATTTACTTCATAAAAGAAATTAGAACTGAAGGGTGGCCTGAGAAAGAGAAGTGCTTATAAGGTAGGAAAACTACTCCACCTAAAAAAAAAAAAAATAAATAAATAAAAATAAAAAGCTACAAATACTAAAAAACTAGGGAGAATAGAAAATTTATGCCTGGGTTAGTTTCGTGTAAGGCCGGGAAGGCAGGTCTGACGCTCACCCTGCGGCAGGTGCCGCAGTACCGCTGACGGCGGCTCCCTGGAGCGCCCGGGACCGACGAGGAGCGCACAGGCGCCTCCCGGCTTGCATGTCGCTTCTCGTAGGTGAAACAACCAAGAAATTGGGACATAACTGAGAAACTGTCGGGCTGTTGAGTGGGAAACGCTTTCCCCATCAGTGTTAGCTTTGGCTGTCTGGCGGCAGGATAGCTCTTTGGTGCTGCGGGTCAAAATGTCCTTCCAGCACATTTACACGGCCGCTGGGCACTGCCTCCGGAGTGAGAGAGTCATAGAAAGGGGATCACTTCGAGCCCTTTTTTCCTACTCTCATCCACCCGTAAAGCTCCGGGGGGTTTCCCTCTGCCTCCTTACAGTGGGTTTCTGGGGTACAAACCCCAGGAAGAGCAGCTCTTCCCTGAGAACACGTTCCGCTCTGCGGGCACACGGCGGGCGCTGACCGCCCTCGCCTCCCCAACAGCGGGGAGCGAGCTGGTGCTGCGGCCCGCCCGGCTGGTGCCCTGCCCTGGCCCTCAGCCCCTCCGCTCTCCGCAGTCTCCCAGGGAAGCTCTTCCCTGCCAAGGTCACCGACGGCTCCAGGCGCTCCCCGCGCTGTGGCGGCCGCGCAGGGCACTCGCACCCTCTGCTGGCGCTCCGCGGGGCCCCGCAGGCGGACTCGAAAGCTATTGAATAGATTTATCTGACCCTCATCCTTGTCTCTAGCTGTCATACGCTGGCTGGCTGGACGGATAAACAACCAATTTTAAGGCAATGGATCAATAAATGAAATTTAATACACGGCTTTCTAAGATATCTCCATTTAAAAGCACTTTTGTTTAAAGTGTGTTTTTGTTTTAAGGCCAAAAGGGAAGAAATTATTCAACATCTAATGTGGAAACAATAACATCCGATTTCAGAGACATGGAAAAAGTTTATTTCAATAAGAGTTTCTATTTTTTTGTTTTAATAAATGAACTTTTAAAGTATTTTCACTGGTATATTTTCCCATGATGACTTTACATTAGCTTTATTACCTCAACTTAGTAGGAGAAAACTACAGGGATAATATCCCAGAAAACTCCCCCTACTCCAAGTGAAACATACTGTTACAGATCATAATCTATAGTAGTAAGGCCTATATAAAAAGATGCCCTCAAGAATTTCCTGCACTTTCTGGGACAAGTCTTGGAACAGGTAGAAAAAACCCAATGAAATCAGCAGGGTCAAAAGCTTCTGCCTCATCTTTTTCTTTGACAAAAACATCTGAGTCCTTCTCAGGGCATTACTACATTGCTGTAACCCAGAGAAAAATTCAGCAGAAGCAGAATCTTTCTGTAAATGGCAGCTCATATAGACTGGCAATCACTTTTAACTGGGTTCATGAGTAAATATTTTACATCCAAAAACATCCCAAGTACAGCACCCTAACACATAAGTAAGACTTTCATTTACAGAATTCTCTGGTCAACAAACACAAGAATAAGAACATACTTTGGTTAACACTTCCACTTCAGAATGAGCATTGGTTCACACTCAGTGGGATCTCCTGTTACAACAACTGAATGCAGGAAAGAGTTTATTTTTCTCAGCTGAAAGGTATTTATATTTATTTTGAATGGTTATGTTACTAGTTGAACATTTCATGTGTGAGTCCCTGAAGAGCCACAGCATTTCACAAGTGACTATCATACCCCAAACTGGTTTTTACATTCTCTGAAAGTGAACCACATTTAGAAGTATTTAATGTAAACCTTTGGAACTGATTGCAGTTTGTGCTATGATTGTGAAAGGCTCTGCACAAATATGAGGCTGTTGTCCTCTGTAGGTCATGGATTAGAAAGAGTTAAAGGGTGAGAGTGGAATGGTCTCTACTGTCCCCTTAATTCAGCTCTTGCTGGACTCCAGGAAAAAGATGTTGTTGTTAAGGTAGACAGTCACACTGATGGATAAATGTCTCCATGGACTTTTCTGTGGGGACACAGAGCCAGTTTTAAACATGGAATTTCTAGGCAGACCTTCATAAAGTGGCTGCTTCCAGAAAAAGACTTGGAAAATGACGTCAAGGTCATGATATGTCCTCATTTTTCCTTTGCTGTGAAGCAGGTGCCTCTTTCAGCTTGCCTTTGATGCAAAAGAGTCAGAAAAAGGTTTGATTTTTTGTAATATATTGCATTAGCCCTGGTCTTGCCAAGAAGATGTCAATAGTCCAGAGACTGCTACTGAACCAGTAGAGTTATAAAGAGGTATTACTAATGCACCTCTCTCAGTGGCATCAAAGCATTTGTCTTTATCATCTAAATCACTTAAATCATTACAGCCAGGTCAGAATATCTACTATACTGTAAACCAAAGAAGTATTAATCTTTTGGGAAATTCTGTTTTACACAACTCAAATCACAGAACCTCCTGTGTTTTTCAATGAAAATTCAGGCTTTGTGTTTTTACTTTCTATTCTACTTATCAGTATTCCCCAGCTCGATGAGAAAAAACGAGACGTTCATACAATATTTGAGTATTTTAATAAATAATAATAATCTCTACAGCTGCTTGAAAGACATTTCTCAGCTCCAGTTTTCAAAAGTGAAAGAAATCAGACACAGAAACCTGATTAAAATTTTTGCGTATATAAATCTGTAATAATTTAAAAATCAAAAATAGCCACTATATTTTAAAAGTATTGAAATGGATAATCATTAATTCTATTATGTCAGTAAACAACTCTGCCAACATGCAAAGTTGAATTTTTTTCCAGGTAAGAATATGAATATTTTTAAGTCTTCATCCACAGACATGTGTGTTTTCTGGTGGTGTGGTTTTATGATCTTTGCTCACTAACATTAATAAACGAAAAATAAGTGATAGATGTTGAAAGCAGATAATAATGATTGTTTCATTTTACATTCCAGCCATTTGAGAAGCACTTGGTCATAGCTGATGTCAAACCACATCAAGCATTAAAGAACAGAATGTGTGTACTCAGGGAACACGTTTCTGTAAGGCTGAAAATTAGTCTTTTGTCACAGTTATGGAGGTCAGCGATTTCCAAATCGCAGAGGGCAGGGGAACCACGCTAATGCTCATCATTTGTAACACCCTTTTGCTGTAGCCACATTTAATTGACCATTTTGTTAACTGTGCTTCTCAGTGCGATTCTCTGGGTCATAAAACTGTCCAAATGCACTATCAAGGCAAACGAAGCATCCTCATGTGCCCTTTAGTTCCAGTGGGTTCCTGTTTCCCCTGTGACCTCCCGACTCTCAGTTTGAGAGCATCCCAAGACCAGCAGCACGGGCCATCATACAAAGCTGTTCTGCCTGTGAGAGTGCACATGGACAAGGGCTATAGTGTAGGGCTGAGGCTGACAAAGCCAGCATCTTCTTGTTCTCCTGCAGCACTGTGGAAATAAAAACACGAAATACAAAACATCCCCAGTCAAAAAAAAAGAGTTAATGCCTTTTGCTGTGGCTGCTGCAAGAGACAGTCATTCCAAATAGGTTTGGTCTTGAATACAGAGAAATTAAATCCATCACAAGGGCAGAAGAAACAGTTCAACCTGCACAAGAGCATCAATAGGCTGGTAACGTGTCTACCTGCTGATAGAATGAGGTTGTGAGTATTTAAGTGATAATACAGAATATGAAAGGGAGTAGAAGACAGAAGAAAAGTTTTCAGATATCTATGCTATTTAATGTGTAGTGGAGGAGACTGCAGTTCTTTTGATTTGTTTTCTTTTTCTGGAGGTGGATCATTTCTGCATTTTTGGGGTGCCTTTTTTGTCTATTTTTCTGAGTAAGACCATTTATCTGCAGTGTTGAGTGAACAGGAGACCTATTACAAAACATAATGTTGTGTCAGCAGTTTCCTGGCTCTATCAAATGAAAGATCAGTGGCAACAGGGCATGATGGGAAAAGAAGGTTTCAAAAGAAGACAAACCTTTGGATCATGTTACAAAGCCCTCCTGACGAACACAAAATGGGGTTTTTTGAGGATAAAACTATGCAGGGAGATCTATTCAGGAACACAGAAAATGCACTCCTGCTGCTAAGTGGAGGACAGACTGCAGGCCCTAGCCTTAGTTTAGTTAAGCTCTGTCTTTTCCGTGCCTTGTTTGCTGTCTTGGACCCAGTCATCAGCTCTGAGCCCGAGGAACAGCTGCATCACTGGAGGCTTTTTCTGGCCTTCAGCATTACCTCTCTTAAGCAAGGCACATCTCGGAGCTCAGAGACCTTCTGTCTGCCTCAAAGCCCTTTGAACCTGGATATCTGAGCACATTCCTAACCAATTTTGGTTGGCTTTGGCTTTTGGTTGTTGACAGGTGAGCAACTAGCACTGAGAACAAATACTCAGGAACACACAATGTTTAATGAAATAATTCAGGCATCTTCCACATGTATTCAGAGTTCAGAGAGTTGTCAGCAGTTGCAGCAAGACTTGAAATGAGAGTGTGGCCTTGAGAAAGGCAAAGTTTGGACGTACTTTCTCAGAAATAAGCCAGGTACTGAGTGTGTTTGGAGATTTGTGGCTAAAGTGGGTTGTCATGTTGTTACCCAATTCAAATACAACGATTATAGTGGATTTTAAATAACATAATGGCTTATTTGGACATAGAAGCATATGAAATAGAAAACTGCTGTTCTTGAAATTGCCCTTCACCCTCCCATCTCAGTCCTGTATATGAAACAGTAGTGCTCTGTTTCTAAGTTGGCTTCAAATCACTAGTGTGTTTCTCATTTATAAAATACTTTTTACAGCCTAATTGGGAGCAGTTTAATTCTCAGATTCTCAACTCCTTACTAGACCAGTTAAGAGTCCAATTGACTGTAACGACTCAGAAAGAGGCTCTTTTGGAGATTTTATAATATGTCATGTAAATTGGTGTTCAGGGACTTTAAAAAAATGATTTATATTATATTTAACTAGAATATTATTCACGTGATAGGAGCCCCATGACATAACGGGTGGTAAATGCTTTGAAAATTGGTCACAGTTCATGGCCTCAAGGCCAATGAACCTTTTACCCTGGAAAATGGTCCACAGTGTAATGCATAAGCCCAATACTGTATCACCAGAAGCACCTCGAAATCTCGGATGCTCATTACTTGTCCAGTCACTGAATTCTTTCCCTATGCATTTATCAGTGTTCACGAGTGTCCCACCTAATCTTGTTACAATTATGAAATCATACTAATTCATCATTTCCCTGTGATGACTGGACAAACTGACTTCCTAGACAGGACGTACCTTCAGGGATCCATTCTAAAAGCCCAGTTAAACTTATTTATTTCTAAATCAAAATGTTCAAAAATTGTGAAGCTTTTCCTATAAATATAATTGCTACACAGTTTTTAGCTGCTGCTGTCCAGTAACAGAGCATGAGTTACAACTGGAAAAAATATATAAACAGGTTTGGTTTTTTAAAACTATTTCTAAAATAATTTCTTCACTATCTCCTGCACTTTGGCACTTGGGTGATTCTTAGGAGATGTGTTATGGGCAGAGGAACTTTTGCTGCATGGGTGAACTGCCCAGTTGGGAGAGGCAGAACTTGTTCTGCAGAAATAATTAATACAGATAACCTTTCTCCTGAAGGGCTTTTAGTCAGAAACAAAAACGGTGCCCGTAGGGCTCAGGCATTTGAACTGAATGAGTCAAGATGCCGAAAGGTACCAGTGGCAGGATTTGGTGGGTTCTGCTGATTTGAAGTGGCAGGACTGGACTTTTTTGTTCCATTCCCGCCTTTATTAATCAATTGGAAGGTTACATTAAAAAAACACCTTCATCTCTCACTCCTCCAACTCTCCACATCCACCATCTGTTTTGTCTCATTGGATTTTTAATTCTGTGGAGCAGGGTCTGTTAATATGTATTAGTGGTTCCAGATCTTTGTAGAGGCTTCCAGCAGAACTAACACTACAATTCATAAATAATAAAATCAGTACATTTTCCTGGTAAATTTTCTTGACATTGCTAGTCCTATAAACAAAAGCATTCTTTATCTAAACAAAAATGAATGTTTTGAGTACCTGAGAGAAATAAAAAGGAGATGTTATATATTTTCTGTTGTGGGAATTTCAGTGCAATCCTCCTCCCCTTCATGTTGATAGAAAGTCAGTCACCTATTAACTTTTTTGAAAGCAGATCTAGGTAATATATTTCTTCTATAAACAAAATGCTAACATCACAACATGCTGCATGTGATCATTATAGTCACATAAGGCATCCCTAGTTCCAAGGAGGGAGGAATTACCTGGCAGAATTTTCCAATCACTTATGGTGGCAATTTTTTGTACTGTCAGCTTAAAAAAAATATAGGTAATTTTTAAAAAAATATCTGAAAAGCAGGGAAGCATAACTTTGTAGTCTTTGGTCATAGTTCAAACATGCAAGCATATAAATAAGCTTAGATTTCCTTTGTGCTTCAGATAGAGATAAAGCACATTTACCTGCTCTGTGACACTCCATGTGCCATCATTTTCTAAAGGAAGCAGTCATGAATGCCCAGCAGTAGATAGAAGCCAAGAAACTTTATAAACCATTCAATGCCAGACTTTCTAGGCTGGCAGGTTCTCTTTATGGCAGGTCAAAGACACAGAAAACCTAAAACAGCAGATGCGTTTTTTGTAAAATTTGGTTCATGTAGTATACCATCAGATTCTGCTGTCCCACACCCCAAAACAAGAAAGGAGGAGTCAAGCCTCTGGTGTGAAGTCCACCTTGCATTGAGCATGAGGGCTCTGGGAGACACAGCATCTGTGCTGCAAGAGCAGTCATAGAAGACACCATACTAAACTTACTGCTCAGTGTTACATGGAAGACTAGAAACAGGAAATTAGTGCAAAGCACACCCTGATCTCTTTCTGCTCCAGCCCATGCCACGGTGAAATATGCAACAGATTGATGGAATAACAAACTGATGAGCTGTACCTAAGAAACACAGTCTGATTTCAGGAAGCCCAAAGGGGTGACCATGCACAAGAGAAATAAAGAAACATTGTTTAATCCCTTCTTTCGAAATAGACAGCTTTGAAAAGGGGATCGCTTGTTTTACCACAGGAAGGGCAGAACTCAGAGTATATGTGCAGGCAGAATGCTGAAACTGACCTCTTCATCAAAGGCAGCTTTTTCTCACAAGTTCGTGAGCACCTTCTGCAGGGACAATTACCTTAAAGTATATCATATTGATCTGCAGTATCCTTTGCAAATGTCAATATATACCTAGTCTTGCTGCCTACAGCATATGAGGAAGTGAAATAAAAATGAGTCTGGACTTAATGACATGTAACCATCTTGGATGAATAATGTATATATGGTCAATCCCCAATTCTCAGGAGACCATCAGCCTAACTTTAATGTTTGAGACAAGCAACTGTATGTTTTAGATTTATCACTTGAGTCCTAATGCACTTGCCAAAGGACATTAATATTTAAATATTGAAAAATATACTATCAGCAGAAAAATAGGCAGATTTACAGTTAGGGAGGTTTTCTTTGGTTAGCCTTTAACACATACCTCTTTTTTTTGAGAGTTTAGGAAAACTACTAGTCTTTTAATCTGATTCCATAGTACAGAAGATATTTAACTTCTTATTTTAAGCCAAGAAATATATGCAGAAGCCAGTTTTTAGGTAGTTCTGACGTAATCAAGGATCCTCTATAATCTCCCCACTAAAGTCTGGTATACATATGTAAGATTTGTTTTAGAAATACATGAACATGACAAGCTTCTTTGGAAGTCACGAGACCTCAAAACATAGAAAAATAGAATAATCCAAATCAAGCAATAATTAGATGAGAATCTCTTATAAAATACATTTGTTTCCAAATAAGCAGTGTTTTTATTATTCATCCTGAATCATCCTGGAACATGTTAAAATGTGACATACTTCCTACAGAATGGATTTGGCTCAGTCTTTGTCTCTATTTCCTGACGGGTTAATGTGGTACTAGATGACATACTTGGAAAGTGAATTCCCACGTTATTGCTAGAACAGGTAGAGTGAGCAGCACCACTGTATTTGTCTCCACACTGCCTAGCAGGCATTGATTGAGATTTTTTTAGGAGACACTATCATTGTTTGTGAAAATATTCAAATTGTGCACCTATTTTACATTTGGTAGTACATTAGGATTCGTGGTAGAGACATTGCTTTCATTTGCTCCATTGCTCTCTAAAGACAGTAGAGAGATTGATTTCACATTTAGAACATAAGTGTAAATTGTTATGAGGTACTTCTTCATATTTGAATTTCACATTAGAAAAATGTGCTCCACTATGCCATGAAGTAAAAAGAGATCTTTTTGTTTGTTTCCTGATGTGATGAGTATAGTTAATAAATAATACACCTTCTGATAGCTGACTGTTCTGTTCATTAGAAGCTGACTATAAAGAAATACTGAGTAATAACAAACAATTTAGATCATCTTCAGTGCTGGCTCTAATAAATCAAGGTCTCAGAAAGTTTTTAGATGGATTCTGTTCTCATGAGCTCAATAAGAAAATGAGTTTAACAGGTGGCAAACTCTCTTGCCCCACTGTTTTTCCAAAGGTGCTCTGAGAGGACCCATGAGCAACAAACCTCACAGCAGATGTTGTTAAGTAGCAACAGGTAGAGCGTGACTCTAAGCAACTGGCTAATCCCCCTTGAAATGACAGAGATGAAGGGATTGAGTGCACCCTCAGCAGGTTTGCCGATGACACCAAGCCAAGCAGTGCAGCTGGCACACCTGAAGGGCAGGATGGCATCCAGAGAGACCTGGACAAGCTCAACAAGTTGGCCCAAGGGAATCTCATGAGGTTAAACAAGACCCAGTGCAAGCTGCTCTATCTGGGTCGTGTAGCTGCTCGCTTGGCCACTTGACCGCCCGGAAAGCCAAGCAGGCTACTTGCCGAGGCGTTCCCTTAGGCTGGTGCGTCACAGCCTTTAGCAAGCTGCGGGTGGAGCACTCTGCCGTGAGGCTCACTGTGGAGCTGGCAGCAGCCGATGGCAACTGTAGCGAATTGCGGAGGCAAAGGACAAGAGAAGGGACTCTTTGTTGCAACAGTCCAGAACGACTCCCCCAGGGGGAGCAGGCAAAGAGCCAAAGAATGACAGTTACATGGGCTTATAAGGGGCACAGAAAAGGGGAGGAACAAAGGGATAATCCAATGGGGAGATGACATGGGGTGACAGCTAACCAATGAAGAAGGGGAAGGGGCGGAACCAATTCAAACAAACCAATGGGGTTGGCAGAACAACAGAACATTCTAGAACTTTCTCGATGCCAATCCCATACAGAGAAGGGGCGGTACCTCGGGGGAGGAGACTCATACATACAAGGCCCTCAGGGGCGCGGTCAGACCCCAGCACCGCCTTCGGCCCTGCCCAGGGCATCAGCCTCAGGCTCCTCCTCAGAGCCACTGTCCTTGGCAGGGAAATCTACCCAGTTAACATCTTTATTAACATTAAACGAGAAGGCGGGCTGGGTCACCGCCACAGGGTCGGGGCAACCTCCAGTATCAACACAGGCTGGGGGATGAACAGATCGAGAGCAGCCCTGCTGAGAAGGACTTGGGGGAGCTGGTGGATGAGAGGATAATGCTGGGCATGAGCCAGCAATGTGAGCTTGAAGCCCAGAAAGCCAAACATGTCCTGGGCTGCATCAAAATAGTCATCGGCAGCAGGCTGAGGGAGGGGATTCTGTCCCTCTTCTTCACTCTGGTGAGACCCCACCTGCAGTGCTGCATCCAGCTCTGGGGTCCCCAGCACAGGAAGGACATGGACCTGTGGGAGCAGGTCCAGAGGAGGCCACAAGATGATAAGAGGGATGGAGCACCTCTCTTATGAGGAAAGGCTGAGAGAATTGGGATTGTTCAGCCTGGAGAGGTGAAGGCTTCAAGGTGACTTACTTGTGGCCTTCCAGTACCTGAAGTGAGCCTACAAAAAAGATGGGGGGAAGCTTTTTACAAGGGCGTGTAGTGACAGAAGAAGGGGGAATGGATTCAGACTGAAAGGGAGTAGGTTTAGATTAGATATTAGGAAGAAATTTTTCACTGTGATGGGTGGTGAGGCACTGGAACAGGTTGCCCAGAGAAGCTGTGGATGCTCCATCCCTGAAAGGCTTTGAGAAACCTGGTCTAGGGGAGGTGTCCCTTTGGAAGGTCTTGCTGCCCATGCCAGAGGGTTGGAACTAGATGATCTTTAGGACCCCTTCCAACCCAAACCATTCTATGAGTCTATGAAATTTCTATCATTAAGGGGCAGGTTTAAGTAATGTCTATGCAGTAGTAAAAATACTATTCAAAGTATATTAAAAGTATGTATGCATTAGATACATATGTGTGCATTTTATATAGTTTTACAGAGCACAGCAATGTTTTTACAGTCTCCTTTGTCCAGAAGAGAGAGATAGAAGACATCCTTCAGAATTCTTCCAAAGCAGTGAACCAAGCCTGTAGCATAAGATGAACACAGGTGGGCTATTACTGCACAGAACCTGGTCCATTATTCCATTTAAATGTTAGCATTCACTAAGATTTTAGGGCATTCACCAAGTCATAAGTGATCTCTGTCACTTACCTTTTCAAGGGAAATACTTTCATTTTAAACCCATATTTTATTCTCAAGCTGTCCTTTTAAAAATTATCTACTTCATAAAGACTCTAGATCAGTTTTCTGAGATTTAACAACATATTCACTACTTAGCCTTTCCTAATAACCTTTATGCTACAAATTACTAAAATGGCTGAAGCCTCCTTTCAAATGTTGAAATACAGAAGTGCAGGGCTGTAAAAATTTATTCCATTATAATTTTGCACTGTAAGAATATTTAAATCAATCTAAAATTGATGGGGGGAACTTTTATCCATGAATGTTTAACTTATACCCATCTTTTGGGAAGAGATTCATATCCACAGGAAGAAAGATGAGGCAATGATTTATTTTATAGCCATTCAAGTTTAAAGACTTTTAAAGATGCATTCTGAAACCCAAAGATTTAGTTACAGGAAAGAGGAATGTCTGGAGTCATCTGTAAGCAAATCTTAGATGGAACTGCAGAGTTATTTTATAAAATAAGCTGAGTAAAGGACAACTGACAATTTTTATCAAATATTTTTCCAGAAAAGATCCAGTTAATAATAAAATTTAAGAATTATAGAAAATTGAGTTTGAAAGGGAAAGTGAAGGTTATCCTGTGAGTTTATAGAGTCACGGAATCATAGAACCATGGAATGCTTTGGGTTGGAAGGGACCTTAAAGGTCATTTAATTCCAACTCCCCTGCTGTAGGCAGGGAGACCTTGCACTAGACCAGGTTTCTCAGAGCCCCATCCAGCCTGGCCTTGGACACTTCCAGGGATGGGGCATCCACAGCTTCTCTGGGCAGCCTGTTCCAGTGCCTCACCACCCTCAGAGTAAACAATCCCTTCCTAATAGTCAGTCTAAATCTACCCACTTTCAGTTTAAAATTCCTACCCCTTGATACATCCACACACTCCCTGATAAAGAGTCCCTCCTGTCTTGGGGGGGTCTCTAGAACAACCCCTCATCCAGCTAAAATAGTAGGAGTTATGTTCCTAAATAGGCTTTAAGCCAAACATTTCCAACATTTAGACCTTTTGCAGGTGAAGTTGATCTCAGCACCATGAAACACACGCTTTACTCCATGTAAATCTTGCTAGCCCAAGAGTTAATAACTTTCTTCATTGCTCAAAGCTTGGAAGAGGGAGGGAAGGGGATTAAACAAGTTTATTGATGACTAAAGAAAAAGTTTTAAAGAAACATAACTCTTCACTCATACTCAGTGTTATTTTTAGACTTAGAAGAATAAAAAAAACTCTTCACACAGTCCAGACCTCAAGACTATAGTTAAATAAGCATAGTTATACAGACACAGATCTTTTAAATAAGTTAGCTGTGTTCCTAACTTGTGAAGTCTCCTGGGGGTTCTTTTTCAGTTCTCAGGAGCGTAATGGATGCGTTAATGACACGCTCATGTAGCTTGGCTGTGTTTCCCTTTATTAAAGTTATATCATCCAATTTAGGCACAATTCACTCTAAATCCCAAACCTAAAGCTCTACAAAAGGTTAAAAAATACATTCAGAATTAATGAAATCCAAATTACATAGTTTCTCAAAGCCAGTGTGCTTGTAAAATGAACCCTCTCACTGCAGCAGGGATAAGTGGAGCTTAAAATGACATTATAAAGAAAATGCTTTTTTGCCCTGTATGGATCAACTATTTTGTAAAATATTCTGTCTCTTCTGAAGAGAGATGAAAACCTGCTGTTTCTGTGAAAAACATGAGTGATTTCACCTAGGACAGTACAAGATGGGGCCAGTGAGGGAAAGACCATACGAACTTTCAAGTCCAGTATGGCACCATCCGAGTAATTCCCACGTCACAAGAGAATTGACTTCAAGGAAAGGAGATGAAATGAGACACAATAATTTACAGGACTTAATCCTGTTGAAATTATAATCAATGGAAGAATGTCTTAAATTTCCTTTTTTAAAATTTTTTTCATTTCCTATTAGTAATTGTTCATGCTACTTTTGTCTTATGAAACCCTCCTTTGCGTTTAGGTTGGCTAGTCACCAGGTTTTCATTTTGGTGACCCTCCAACTGGGGACTCGGTTCCTGTTTGAGATCCAAATCATGTCCGCCACATTTTAAACAGAATCAGGGGTCTTTCTGTCTTCTTGTGTGTTTTTTAAGCAGTTACCATTAACTTATAGTCAGAACTTTCAGGAATGTTTCCTTAAAGTGCATGAGAGAGGTGGGGTCTATGTAAATTTTGCACGGGGTAGAACAAGCAAAGAAAAATTTTAACATGGAAACATGCAAATAGATGTATGTAACATTACCAGGGGAAAATAACCTTACCTGAAACAAAGGTAATGAATGAAAAAAGAAATTTAAAAAATCTACAAAACAGTTCTAGAGGAATCAACAAATCATTAAATTAGACATAAATTTGTAACGATATAAGGTAAAAGAAAATTCGTTCATTCTTCTCTGTATAAAGGATTCTTGTGATCTATACATTTAATCTTTGCCTCTCTCTGTCATGCTCTCTTTCTGACTCTGGCAAATATCTTTCAGAACTAAATGGCACTTTAATAAAAAAAACCACCAGAAATTTGTGCAGAATTGCAGAAATTTTAAAAAGGTGATAGAAGGATAGAATTTTTTAACATTTGAACATAAAATCAAGTAGAAAGGTTTATATAATATGACTAAAGAAGAACACGGCAAAAAAAAAAAACAGCTTCAATTAGGTTTTCAGAGTGTAAATTACTATAGGATGTAAAAAGAATAATGTCTGTCTTTGAGAACCATTTATTGAGTGAAGTGTAAGTAAGAATAATTAGAAATAGGGATGGAGAAAAACTGGGGGCAATGCTTTTGACAAGAAGCTGTCCAAAGGTGTGAAAGCCTCCCCAAGGCAACACTGGCATCCCACCCTCTTAACCTATACATTTGCCCTGGACAAAGCAACTGAAATGGAAGGAGTAGCCTTGAAGTTTCAGGGGAAAAGTAACTACCAAGGCTCTCCTTGAGACACCAACTTCTTATCCTGTCTCAGTAGTCCAAGCACAGGAAGACTGTCCACAGACTAGGAAATCCATATCCAGAGCAGCAGAAGACAGTGCACATGGAAAAGAAGAACTTCATGAGGCAGATCTAACACCTTCCATGCCTGATATTCTAGAACTGCAAGACTGAAGCACCTGTTACTAGACCAAGGACTGTGGATTGACTCTCCCTTCTGGTTTGGGCCATGCTTGTTCCTATCATTGCTCTAGACAGAAATTTAAATTTGTATGAAGTATCTTTTTCAATAACTTTTTGGAAACATTGTCCTAAGGATTGTATCAATGGTTAAGCAGTACCTTGCAGCTAACATTTTCAGCAGCATAACATCATTTGTTTAGCCTATTGTTTAAGTAGAGGGGGGAGGGGTAGGTTCTACATCTGTATTTTTATCAGATACATGCTTGTTGCAAGTTTTAAAGTAAGCCCTTTTGGCTATGGCTAATGGGCTTTTAAATAACTTCCAATGCTAGCTTGAAGCAAAGCACCCTTCTTAAAATACACATATACTGTTTTTTAAATTACTAACACTGATTTAAACAGTGATACGAAAATAACAATCTATTACTCAGTATGAATTAATAGCAGTGAAAACAATGTTAGCTAAAATTCATCACAGCAGCTCAGCAAGAGGTCTGGGATGACTACAGAACTAGTATACATCAGTTACATCCTGACTGGTAAAACACCTTATAGTGAATTTGTTTTTATATAAGTTTTCATAGTTACTTGCCCTCCATTAAAAACAAAAAACAGAGTGATCAAATTATAGGTGATAGACCACCCCAGAGCAAAAAGAATGTCATGACACCACAAGCAAATTTTATCTAAATATCACAAAGTATTGAAGTGATTTCTGTAGAACTACTTTGTTCATCTGTTTGTGTTTCCATATGCTCACAAGTTAATGGAGGAGTTATAAGCACCATATCCTTTGGTTTGGTGCATCTTCCAAAAAGATTTAATTGTGAGGGCGCCAGTCCTTGAAAGCAATTTGAACATTTATTCCCTTCCAGTCTCCTTCATTCCATTATATTTTAAGTACATATGTGATTTTCATAAACAGTCTTATTGCATGGGTCAGGTTAATCAAAGACTGCCACATTAATGATTAGGTCAAACATTATTACCAGCAGGTAGTTCCATCTTTTTCTAATTGGTTTTAACTCATGAATGACAAGCCTATTCAGAGCTTTTATATTTTATTGCTATGATTTTTATCCAACTCTGCTGTCTTTCCAAGTGTCATTGACTATTAACAATGCTCTCTACACAGAGAACTGTAAAGGGCACTTAGTGATTCACTTTAAAATATTTTCTTTTCTTTCACCAAGAAGAGATGTAATCATCCAAATAATTGTATTTCTATTGCCTCTAAATCTGCTATTTATGAAATAATTTTATGTTAAGGGACTTCTATTGGGATTTCATCCATTTTAAAAGAGGTAAAAGCTGAATTAATTCATAGATCTGGCTTTAGTTCAGTAGTAAATGCCAAAAGAGTCCAGTTACAGAGTACTTATCCAACTCATTGGAGAAGGTGACTGAAGGCAGAAAGAAACAAGTCTAGCTCTTTCCGACATTTGATGCAATTTCATTTTTGAGAATTGGAAGCAAAAGCCAGGCTGCAGTGATACATATTTTTATACCATATAAATATAATTGTCCTGCAGTAAAATCCTGTGGATAATAATTTGGCTTGTTCATAAATACAACACTATGCTGTAAAGCTGCGTTCATAAGCCTCACACCACTTTAAAAGCACACCAGGTGCTTTCACCAATAGTAAAAAAGACATTTTTACACATTAGATAATGGCACAGCCTCCAAGAGGAATGAAGAACAGCTTTAACTAAACAGTAAATTAAGAAAAAAACACCATTGAAAAAAAAAATCTCTTCATACATTCATGATATGAACTTGCCTCAGAGAGCTTTCTGACAAATAGTTGAAAGAAACTGAAATACAAACACACTAACAAAAGAGTTTAATTTCATACAAATGGGGTTTCTTAAGTAGCTGATTCACTGACCCTGTACAACAGGCAGCCTCACAAGTAATCTTTTGCTTCTCTCTCTTTATTTTCCATTTTTGCGGTTTAGTTATCTTACAATAATGTTGCAAGCTGTCATCCTCTTAAGAACCATGAAGGTCTCTAGAAAGAATTAATATATTCAAGTAAACGTACTGAGAAAGAAAGGAAAGATAGTATAATTTCAACAGCAGGCCGACTAGTTGGACATAATATGCAGGCAGAGAAGAAATGCAAGTAAAAATGTGGTAAAAAGAAAAATAGAGTGAACTACAACTATGAAACTAGTGAGATAACTGCACCTGATAAGGCAGACAAAATTCAATCTGCATGGAGAGCTAAAAAACAATAGAAAATGGAAGAGTTAACAGCACTTGGAATGCATTTGAAACTAATTAAAGGGAAAAGAGTAACGAACTGTGCTGAAAGCAAAAACTATTAAAATGAAAAACTATTAAAATGTGAGGACATTATGAATGGCCTTCTGGAGCTGGCTATTTCATATTTGCAGTAATCACTCTGGCCAAAAAAAAAAAAAAGCTAGTTAAATGTACTCATTAAAAAGTTAACTTTCAGTGCAAACATAGGGCAGGACTGCAAAATGACATTAAAATACAGATTTCAAGAGAAAAATTCAAGCTACAGAACTCAAGCTAGAGAAATCAAAAAAAAAATTAGTAAATAATGGCAACCATTTGTGTTGTGAAATAAGATCTCATCACCTGGAAAAAACACAGTAAAGGAAGATCCACTGGATCCACTCAGTAGCCAACTTCAGGATAGCTGTCGGAATACAGAAAGGCAAGTTAGGGAAATTAGGGATTGAGTATACCAGAGCAACAACTGCAAAAAGAGCCTAGTTTGTTTAGTCCAGAAAAATGAAGGCTGGCAGCAAACATAAAGAGACAAAGGTGGTTTGAAGGATGTTAAATAGGGAACATAGATGTTAAAGAGACAAGGTATCATGTAAAGAAGAATTTTGCCTAAGAGAAAGTGGATAATAAACAATCCATGAAAATAGTTAAAATAAAGACTAGTAGGTTCTTTTCATCAAAATGAAATCTTCTGGTAGGAGAAATGAGGAAAAGTAAAACCCAAATTCTCTTACAGTCATCACCAAAACTTACATCTAAATTACGGTTCTTTTGTCCCTCCCCTGATGTTTAGATGTTTACCAAGAAAGATTAGTGTCAGCATATTAATTCCTATAATCCTATTGAAATTACTGGAGTAAGACTTTATTGCACCTAATTTGAAACCTCTGTAGTAGGAGTTTCTTTATCAGCTAATTGTCTAATTTCATTATTAATGAAGAGAAATACAAAATCCTGGAACGAGATGTATCTGGTCAGTTTGAGTGTTTGTGTGAGACAATTTTCCTCCTCAAAATTATTATTCCTTTCTCTTCTCTGAGAAGAATCCAGGTAAGTAGATAAGATATTGTCTAGAGCATAGAAATGTATATTTGATACACAGCAGGCACTGTAATGATCTAAGGACTAAAATGGAAGAACTGTCTAGCCATTTTCAGGGCACCACAACAAAATTCAGGAAAGATAAACAGAGAAAAAAGTAATTCCTTGTGTAGAATCTGTTTCCCTCTTTGTCGATTTATCTGCTTTTATAGCTGGAAAAGGACATGTACTGTTGTCATTTTACCCACTAAGATAATATTGAACTTGGAAGTGCATTGTGCCACCTCTATGACAGGGTGCAAGAGAAAGATGTGAACAAGTGACTGAAGGCTGGTTTCCACAAATCTCACAAATTTGTTTTTCTTGCCGCATTTCCAGACTTATTGTCTTTGTCACTAGAGCAAAGACTTCATCATGGCTTTTATAGCAAATTTTTATCACTAAGTTTTAAGAAGCTCGAAACAAACCTTTCCATACCAGAAACTGCTCAGCTGATTTAACTTCAAAGAATTCAGAACAAACACAGCACAATATCTTCAACATGCAAGGTGCTGTCAGGAAGTAGCACTTGTTCACCACTAAAGTGAGAAAAATATTCTTTTAAATGTACACAGTCTCTTTAGTTTGATAGTTCTTATTTCTTGGGATGGTTCTAGGGACTAGAATCCCCATATGGAAAATTCATTTGACCCTAAAGATTTTCCTAGGAAAAATGATCTCCCAAGTCTATGTGTGAAGATTCCAAAAGCACATTTGCAAATGTTAGCCTAAAAAGTCAAAGTAAAAGAAATTAAAGCACTGTGGTTAAAACTTCCTCTTCAACTAGTTTGAGACAACCCCAGTAGACTGCAAAAGATTCCATGGACAGTGTTAAAGCAATCAAGGTTAAAACAAACCCACAAACTATTTAGTTGGACAATATTTCCTAACCAACTTAATGGGTGTGTGTAGAGGGGATATTGGCTTTTGACACGCAAGCATTTGCAGAGCTGGTCTGTCATCCTCCTGTGTTGCACTGGCAGATTGCAACTGGCCCTGCGTGCTCCAGCACTGCCAGGTCCCACTGCTCTGGTGGCAGCAAGGCATTTAAAGGCAATGAGCTCAAAAGGCTGGCAAGAAGACCAATGACCCTGATGTGTCTGAAACCATTTCAACACAGTGCTGCAAAACACTGTCCCACAGGGTACGGGGAGAGAAGAAATGCTCACACAACAGAGCTACATTAAGCTAATCGCGAGCTCCAAGACTCCAAGTCAGTTTGCTGAAATAAAGGGTTACCATGCTTCCTCAGGAACACCTTGAGATTACTTTACTGCACATAAATGCTTGAGGACATAACTATCTTTTGTCTGTGTACTACTCTAGAGAGCCTTGATTTGGTCAGTGGCCCCTGGTACAACTGCAATATAAATGTCACATAAAGCATCACAACCTGTATATTTTACAGGGGACATATCAGTTAGTGGCAAAGAAAGAGGGAGTCAGGTTCAAAGTCTGCCTGTGGAACACCCTTTTGAGTCCCTGAATAAAAGACCATCAGCATACTGATTCACACAAGCCTTGGTAGTAGACAAAGAGCTTCCTTTGGTACTTTCCAAATTCTGAGTTAATTCAAAGCTTATTTCAAGGCAGCTGCAGCTGAGGAAGGAAGTACAGACACTGATAAGCAGTGCTGATGGAAAAAAATACATCCTAAAATGGATTTTGAAGCAAAGGACCTTTTTCTTCACTCTGCTGCTGGGAACAAACTTAGAACTAAGTATATGCAAACCTAATGGGCTTTGCAGAGATTTAGAGCTACCAAAAAGTCAAGCAACTCTGGAGGTACGAATCCATCAGAAACAAAAGATTTTCTGCATGTCTTCTCCCCCTGTTTTCTATTGCCATTTTCAAGGTTATACTACATCCTCATTAACACATACATATGCATAAATGTAATATTTCAGCCATTTGCTAAGCAAGCTTGGATTCTATTCCATCTCACATCCTACACCTTTGACAGTTAGAGCAAAGCTCCTTCCAAAAGCACAAGACATAACAAGGAAGTTGACGTTCTTTTTGTTTTCTGATTCCTGAACGGATAACTAGGATGCATTTCTTTAAATCAGCATACCAAATCTTAGGTGCTGCTAATTGCAGAATAGCACGAAACAGAAACTACTAAGAGATCCATGATGATTCTCAGTGTAGCCTCCTGGTTTATTTTCCTGGATGGAACCTTGTAAATTCTATCCAGGGGGTTCTTAGTGTTTCCTTACATGTCATAGCCTAATTGGATCAGTAAGTAAGCCCAGTAACTCCTACCTGTTACCACACATTCTGGCATGCCTGGGGTTATAGTGCAGAGACCCTGTAAATGCAATTTGTTCAGGAAACCTTGGAGTTCCAACATGACTGTTCACCACACACTCTCTTGGAAGCACTGGACTTACTGTGCTCCCGCTGCCTGAGCATGAACTACGTGTCACCGGAGGATCAGATTTACCACATCTGCAGGCCACCTGTGCTGTGCAAACACAATGAGCTAAAAAGAAATAATAGCTTATTTCTTAGCCATTTAACCCATGCTTGTGATAGTGGTGTCCACAAAATTATGCTTGGCAAATGTTTTCAACATGCTGGGAAAGGAAGTAAAGCTTTAGGTGATAACACACCTTCTCCTGAGGATAGTATAATGTATTGATAGAGAGTAAAAAAAGAGTTAAGGCCTCATTAACGCTTCTCAAATGAAGGGCCTTTGTTTTCCATAAAATCTCACCATCTCACAGTGTGTCACACAGATGAAGTTACAGTATGGCAAAAACACAAGGCTTACAAGATTCTGAGGACAAGTTGATAAGCACAAGTTATCTATGCTTAGGAATTAAGTTGCAAGCAGCATTTACACCCCTTGCACCTCTGCAGGTTGAAATGAGAGCAGAGATGCCAGTGCAGCTCCTGGGGAACAGTGCCTCGGGCTGCTGCCCAGAGGTTGCAGTGAGGAGACCAACCCACCCTCCTCCACTCCTCAGGGAGGACTGCTGCCTCCAAAACTGGGGCTGCTGAGGTCCAAAACATTCCTTGGCTAAAGCAAATACACACACCCCTCCTTAAATATGTCATCTTCCATACCTGTTAGTGTATTTTTCTCTCTACTGTAGCACCTATCTCTATTTCTTTTTGTTACAGCACAACAGCTACCAGAAGCCATGTGTTTTATGCACTCCCTGTGGTTAGGGAGACCGTACTGACCATCACCTGAAGCCTCAAATCAGTTGCCATTTGTACAGTGGCACATAACAAAAGAACAGTCCCTGAAAGGGAAGCATAGCAGACGTATCAGTTTGAAATCTTCCTGCTAAAGAGAATTCCTGTATTAAAATACGCAAATGAACAGCCTAAATTTAGAAAATATTTCTATTACTCACATGTTTCTGAAAAATTATGTCAATCGTTTAGATTTCAACTGATTTCATAAAATTCTTCTTAATTGAATGTCTTTTGTTCTTTGTTAAGCATTAAGGCCATGATGTAATTTTGTCCCGTGCAAAAATAATTTTTTTTTTAAGGTAAACTTTCAGCTTTGCTATTTTACTAATCACTTTCAGTTGAGGAAGCCAAGCCTTTTAGTAGAGAACATGTACATATTGCCAAAGGTAGTTCAGGAGTTCACTAGCAGATAGGCACAGGTGTAGACCATACAATGGCTAAAATTACATTTTTAAAGGGCAACATAGAGTGATTTTTTAGACTTTCTGAGGCTCCCTCATCTTCTAAAAGTTCAAGTTTAAGGGACTAAAGAAGTGGTCTCGTCATTTGTTGGAGAAGATTGCAAAAACAACTACGACTAAATTCCCAGGAGCTGTTACATGTGAAAAGCTAGACTTGACAATACCTTCTGAGCTCACTGTAACTCTTTATTTATCTGAAAGTCAAACCACCACTGTATCAACGAGCAAATGCTGCATATTTTTCAACATTTAAGAGAACGACAAGGGGAAATAGAAAACAGGATTCATTGCATTACTTCTCAAGAGGCTTCCATGGCACAATGAGAAAAAACTTCGAAGTGTGGGCAGAAATCCTATTTCTTGTGAAAGCTGCATTATAACTGTACTTGATCTGGTAGCTGCCAGGACGGACCTAAGAAACAGCTTTCCCAAAACCCTGCTTCCAAGTTCTTACTTGCCCTGCAGCCAACCTGGATCAATGTGGTCATGGGGTGTTTATTTTCCTTTCCTGAAGACAACACCACAGCCTCTCAAGGAATGGTGCTGGGTTGTTTGTCTGCCTGGCGTCTGTTTTCTAGTGCTGTCAGACAGCAGCACAAAGGCACGCAGGAAAGCAGCTCACCAGGCATGGACAGCCACAGCCCAACCAGACTGGAAATAATCTGGCCTGAGCAAAGTGCAGGCGTGCTGGAGGCTTTCCCCCTAAGTGAACCTGCTTGCTAAGAGATACCCCAACAGATAAGCAGCGCAGGTAGTCTGCAGATTAGTTAGTTATAAGACTTGTCCTCAGTCTTAAAAACTCTACTAAAAGGCACTGCAGGTTTAAGCATACTGTATTACACACATCTTTTTTGTATGTTATCTCCATTCAAAGAACATGTGGAGACAATTTGGAAGTTGTTCTAAATCTAGAAAACCCTGAGAGGGTGATGGTGTAGGAGGCATTTTGTTTCCAGAAGTTACTGTAACTTTTTTCAGGCATATCCTGAGACATACTAGCGGTCATGTTAAAATGAAATTGTCCTAGCTCCAAAGGACAAAGGTTTATTTTTTTGTATGAAAAGTGCAAGACACCTTGATAATGCTGTTGAAAGCAATTAAAAGAGATCAAGTCCTGAAGTCTCTGCTTGAAGTTTTCCTGGATTTCATTATGTGTTGTGATTCTATAACATATATTGACTTATTCCCAGTTTTCTTGAATATTACATATTTGAATGCACTTTAAATGTTAAATGCATTTTCTAATTTTGATTTTGAACAATTCTATATGACCCCTAAACTATAGTTTAGGGATTTCCAATATAACACATTAGAGGAGAACAAGGAAAACTAGAATTAAACACAGTTTCATCAAAAGTACTTCAATAATGTTATAAAAGAAAGCTGAGACTGCTCATTTACCTATCAATGAAATGTGTGTAGAACTGAGTTGGAACAGATTTTTTATAATCAATTCTTACACGGCTCTTTTAGAAACCCCCATTTAACAAAACGAAACAGAAAAATATTTTCCAATTCAAACTACCTGGAACATATTCTGCAGAAGGCAGAGTATAATTACTCAAATACACATTTGGCCGGTTTACAGAGTTAACACCCAGTGCCATGAAAAGAGCCATGGAATTCTGATGAAGATGTGAGACCTTGGTTTTAACACATCTTGTGACACACACAGCACCTCCCACGGCAGCATGCTGTGCGGGCTCAAAGAGAAGAAATCCGCCCCCCAAACCCACATGAATCACCCTCCCAGCACCATGCCTCATGGTGATTTTTCTTCATCTTGGCATATTCAGGGGTTTTCATACAGCAATATCATAAAACAGAAGCTTCAAAACCTATCAGGCTAATGTTTATGTTTTCTGCTCACAGTAAATGATGAAAATCACTAATGATTCATTCCCTTCCCTCATAATATTATACCACATGAGGATCTCAACAGGATACTCCACTGAAAGAATATCCAGATCCCACTGGCAATATTGCGGCTTAACAATAAAAAATTCAGGCAAATAAGCTCAGTTTTCCACTTCCCGTGATTCTGCTTCTTTCTTTCTTTTTTCTTGCTTCCCTGTCAGCCCTTCCTAATGCTGACCCCTCTGTGCTCCCTCCTCCCTGAGCTGCCTTTCCTCTGCAGATGAAGTAGCAACCTACTTCACCCTCTCTACATCCCACTGGGGGTTTCTCTTGGAATTAGTTCTGTTTGCTTTCCTCACACTCATGCACTGCCTTCCTGAATTTTTGTGTCATCTCCTCTTTTTAGAGAGCAAAATTCTAGCAGCTTTTATGTTCAGCTAGGGCCAAGAGCTAGAGGAAGGCTCAACTACTTCTTCCCCTTCCTTTTCTTTGCTCTGTGTGAGTCAGAGGCACAGAGCAGGCAGCTGTAAAAGTGGCTGAGGGACTACTGAGGGTTTGAAATCAACAAATTTTAATAAATGAGACTTATTCAATCAAAGCAACTTTAAGAAAAACAATTAATTTTAATTGAAAACAGTATTCAGTATTCCCAATGATGGAGCAATAACAGTCCATCTCTCTCTGTTTTCTGAAAGTAGGTATGAATATGTCAAATTTATCCACAAATTAGATAACTGAAGAAATATTTTTCATTACTTGTGGAGGATATCACACTTTCAATGGAGAAAATTATTCCATTAACTACTCATCTATGGTACTCCTTGTTTTCATAGCACTGAATTTTTTACACATTATTCAGAATATTGTCAGACTAAAAATTCTGAGAGGTCAAGGGCATACTTCCATTTAAAAATATATATTTACATCATAAAATTTATTTCTCACCAATAAGGCTTTTTTTAAATGATGTGCACCTCTTCAGCACAGCCTCCTTAGTTTAACACACATTAAGCAGTATGAAAAAGGAAAAAACTATTTTTGTCTATCAATCTCAAAAAGTTTTGGCTAGCCCTGCCTATTTTTGTAATTTGTAAAACAAACACCAATTTTTTCATTGTTATTCCTTTATTGTTATTATTTACATATGATCTATATTTAGATTTTATTTTCTCAGCTATTTTCTATCACTTTGGTAGCATGATTTTAGTTTGATGAAACAATATATTTCTTGAGAACTGACATGGCAGTTTTTTAATGTAGTCAAACATAGAGGGTTTCTGTTAAATAGCTGTATTGACCTGGTCCAAATGTCTGCTATACCTGCATAACAGTGTGGAAGAAAAGGAAAAAATAAAGATTGTTTGATTGTTTGCTTGTTTCTTAGAAGGAATGCTAGCAATTCATGGAGGAAAGGTTTATATCTCGTTGCATCTTGGATTGAATTGGAAACTATAATTATAATGAATAGAAAGTGTGACCTAATAGCTCCTATAAATCTCAAAAATCTCTTCCTAGATGACTCCATATTTCTAATATAAATGTGAATTCTATAAAAGCTATAGCCTTTGTATATGACATAAAAGCTATGACATTCCTCGGGCTGGAATCAGGATCAAAAATTCATTATGCATCACCTGACAGTCTCACAACTTTAGTTAAGTAAATTGATGAAAAGTCACCCATCCTGTGAGGCAGCTCTATGAAAAAGCAGTTCTTTGCTCTAAATGAAATCATTGTTACTTCGAGCTTAGGTATGGCATTCAGACTGACGGCAAGAGAAAAATTCTCTTTCTAAGGCCAACATTGCCCCCTTGTGCTTTAAAGGAGCCAGGACATGTAACTTTCTGATTGGGACTTTTGGAAGGGGTTTGGCTTATCTGCACACTAAGGTGTGGTGAATTTTAGTCCTTTTAGAAATTTTAAAACCAAATTTCCTTCTCATAAACATTTATTCGCTTTCCAGATCACATATACTCTCTGTCTTCAGAGACTACTTGCACAGAAAAAGTTCTCTCCACCTACGCTTTTCTAATCTCTCTAAGGTCCACTATCAAATGACCTGTGTAAAGATACTGGAGAAACAACAGTGGGAATCCACAAAGATGTTATATAAAAGTGAAAAGAAAAATACTCACAAAACTTGTTGGGATTTCACAGTTGAAAAAGAAAGGGCTGAATATTTTAGAAACAATATTTTAATACTGGACAATAATAGCTACCACTTAGAAGAGAAATCTTGATTTGGTGCCTCTTTTAGTTTAACATACTAAGAAATTGGACTGGGCTTGAAGTCTCCAATACCAAGTATCATTCCATCAAAAAAAGTCTATAAATATTTCAAAATATTCAAAAAAAGTTGTAGCTGGAACTATTCTTAATAATAATAGCTAATAAATGTCAATATTCTTGACCACTTTTTTCCACTTTCTTCCTAGAGATGCCAGGAAATCTGTCCACAAACTTCCTAAGAAAGGGACCGTCTCTTTTAACACTAGAAATAAAAAGCAAAAACCAGAAGGTTCCTCTAGATTAACTAGACTGCAAAAGCAAATTAAAAGAGTGAAAATTCAGTGAACCACAGAAAGCCACTTGCTTTTTTGTAAGAAGTTGATATACTCATCAACCCAATGTGGTTGGGTTATTTTTAATAAAACTTGATCATCCTGCTTGTGTGGATTAAATTTAGCTAGCAACAGTAGGCTTCTCCAGATCTGATCATAATTGTTTTAAACCTTCTCTATCTCAGACATTTTCAGTTGCTGTAATTACTGGTATATTTTCATTTGCATAGGTAGGAAAACTAGAATCAAAATGTTTTGTACCAGCCCAAACCCAGATAGAGAATTTTATATTATAATACCTGGGAGAAATCTGAATCTTTATAACACAGTTAAAAACTGGGGCATTCTCCTAGGCATACAAAGATAAAGCTGACTTGCAGACACTTTTGTAAATAAAAAAATGTAACAACTCACCTAGAGTTCAATAGCAAATACTTTTCCTAAATCCACGAAGGGAAAGGAAGGGTTGAAATTGTTTTTACTGCAAATGTACTGATATTTTCTTTTCCTTGTCTATATATGGTCATCCTCAAAGACATGTAATATTCCCAGCATATTAATATTGACAATTTGGATGGATAAAGTTGATCCAGTGAATAAGTACTCAATAACTTCTATTTGGGAGTATGGTTTAATCCTGTTTCCTGAGCCATACCATTAGACAAGTACATTTAAATAATTACTTTTCTCCACTTGTTCTTTAATAATAACAGCTGCCAGTCCACTCTACCAATATTGTTCCTGCTTAGTTTCTCCTCTTTTGCTGCTTAGATCTCCCATCACACTGTTGAAGCCTCTAAAGGCAGATGCTGGATCTCAAAGGCTACTTTTAAATCTCTCAGACATTACCAAGAAACTCTGAAAACCTTGCAATTTGTTCATACAGAAGACTGCCATCATGAAATTGTCATTTATGTGAGCATGAAATTCAAGCTAAAATGGGTATTCCATGGCCAAAACAAATTAGCTAATCACCTAATTTCAGATGTGGATTCTGAATTTTGCACATGTATCTAGTAGGTTCTGTTGGCTTTCATTCACACAGCTTGCTTCAGCATGATTGCTGGTTTTTAGCATACCTTATCAGAGGGCGACAGAACACCAATACACTGGAGATGAATGCACCCTACCTGAACGCACCGTAGAGCACCAAGTTAACAGACCCCAATGTTTTGTAAATTTGTACATTCTATTCTTAGACCCGGGGTTAGGTCAGAGCATCAGCTACGTTCCTTGTAAATAACCGTATCGCTGAAGCTACAAAGCACCGAGTAAAAGGCATCGTTTTCAAACAGCAGCAGATCAAAATGCTGAGCGTGATGTAATCAATGAGTTGTAAAAAATAAATGCATGTGAAAAATGGAAATTGATTCTTTCAGTCAATTAAGAAGCAACAGGGGTAATGACGTGCACACTTAACCCTGTTCTTTCACTGCAGTGACAGAGCGATTACTACGATAAGATGCTGTGATATGGCATATTATGTTACAATGCAATCCCTCAGTTTTGCCCTCTGAACAACACTAAGCGGTGCACCTCAAGAGCTGAGGTGGACAGACCTGCAGCAGCAAGCTGACAATTCAATAAAGATGACATAATCAAAGCTGGAAGAAAGCTGGGATAGAGAAATGTCCTGAGCAGTCCTCACAGCCAGCCATGGGGGGTGGCCAAACAGCACATCGCAAAACAGATTTTTTGGCCTCTCTGACACAAAACTCCCATTCTGGGTGGAACAGAGAGGCAAGAGAGCAAGACTAAAACAAGCCCCAGCAGAATTCCAGCAGCTTTTTTCCATGTAGGATCATACCCCCGACTTTGGAACCCTGCTGCTGCTCCAGGAAGACTGCAGGGCGCTTGCCGCTCCATCAAAGCTGAGACAGGCAAAGTGCCAAAGCACAACAGGGAGTCTTTTTTTTTTTTTTAATTTCCTCTCTAAAATAAAAATAAACACATTTTCTGACACCAGCTTTCACCATGTACAAGGTTTGAAAACTTGCAGCTATCCTACTCTGCTTCCTTTTGCAGCATATGTTGGTGTGCCTTGTCCTTGCACATCTGTTTGAATTTGAAGAAATTAAATCCCAGATTAATGGTTGTTTCTTGCACACTATAACAAAAACAATTTTTAAAATGTGGCATCTAGATAGATTAAATATTTGGAGTTTTATAATATTTTTATATATATCAGTTAATAAATAATAATATATTATATTTCACTATTAATTATGTATATAATTAATTATATTGCATCATGTCATGCATTATAATGTACACTGATGTCATTAATTAGTTTCATGAAACCAATATTAATATTACTTCTTGATTAAAGTAATCGGCTTTTTATGTTTTAAGGTTTTTTAAGTTACATATTTTAAAACTGTTTGTTCTTTAATGTCATTGTAAATGTTATGCTACTGTGTCCTGACAATGTCTAAATAGCTAAGCTACGTTGCTGCAAACAAGAAAAAAAGGCAAAAGAGAGTACTATCTCTCTTTTCATTTTGTGATGTGCCAAACAGGATTGATTGAGAATTGGGCCCAAATTCCTCATAGTGTCCACAGGTGCCATATACAATATTTTTACCACAAAAAATTACATTGTCCCCAGATGCTTTGCATAAATTACAAGCTATAATTATTTTCCCTGAAGCTGATCAAAGGCAGCCCAGAGAATACAGAGCATGTTTCCTGTGTCTTATTTGAGTACAGGAACGGCCAAAAGCAACCCCATTGCTGTTGTGACACCTCTCCAAAGCAGAGGTTTCTAATCATTCCAGCAGAATTTGGCACCTCAGAGGCTGTGGGCACTCACACCTATGGCACAGATGCACAATGAACATCCAGAGAAAAGATTTGTTCTTGAGCAGTGATCAGAGGCCAAGAAGCCACCCTGCTGACACGGGAACATGGACACACGTTCTATAGCTCCCTCTGGCAACCTTGTGCCCCACAACAACTTAATCCACAAGAACAGAAGGAAAAACTGTCTTGTGTACTCTACCTTGGTAGAGGTGGATGGTAGAGTTTTATTTATCAGAGGCTGCATCCAAAAAATAACATGTTGTGTCTAAGGAGATATGGGTGTTGGCTTTTGTCTTCTCCAACAAGGTTCTCTCACAAGCTTTCTCTGTACTTGGAATATTTAGCTGTACTCATTCTGCTGCCTACCCAAGGTGCCTCCAGAGGTATCATCCAGTGTTCTTTAATGTCACCAATACAAAATCACCCCCAGGGCTTAGCAGAGACATCCCTTTCTCTGAGGAAGCTTTTGAACACAAAGTAAATGGCGCAGTTCAGAAAGTTTACAAAAAGAGAGCTTGAAATAACCAGCAACACTTGCACATCCACCTATCACTGCCGGCTTTCCCTTCTCCTTCAAATTCAGCTGCCCCTGGCTGGTTCTGCCTGGCTATTGGACCCTGCATCTCATGTCACTTCAACACCATTAGCTAGTCTCCATAAAATGAAAGCCAGCACCAACTGCCCCTTCTTGATTTTACAGTCCAGATAGACCCTTCATCAGTTTTTCAGGTTCAGCTCCCTCCTTATTACATTTAACCTAACCCATTGATTCAGCTCCTGCTCTGGAGATGTTAAACTTGACTTGGCCTTGTTTAAGAGTGACATTTACCAAACAGGAACTTGATATTATTATCATACTGGTTAAATCCAGTACAAAAAATTAAGTCCTCAAGTGGCATGGTGCTTTTAGTCTTGAATTTGAGAAATATTCACTTTTGTTGTGGAATTCCTGCATTTTATATAAACATTAAAAGACACAGTAAAACAATGCTACTTTACACAGACATATGAATAAGATTAACATCTATTGGATTTCTGACAATAATCAGTCATTTCAGAGTGGCAGTGGATTCTGGATGAACTGACCTCCTCCCCATTATTTTAGAGATATTGTGATAGATACAAAGAAACTGTATTTTTTTACTTGTATCTCAATGATGTTTCAGAAACCTCCTGTGCAGGACCTCCTGTTATCCCAAGATTTATCTTGTCAAGAAGAGATACTTGCTGAGAAATTAAGCAGCCCATTAATCCATCTAAACAGACAGAATTCTATCTAGCACCATTAAAAAGTGCAATATGACATTATATTTACATGGTGCATATGGGCATATTTCTGGAAAAGGCTGTGTAGTATTTGTGTTGTGCAGCATGCTGCATAAGACATGTGATCAAAACGAGAGAAAAGTGTGAACGTGAAGGGCCATTCTGTAGCTGTTTTTGAAAATTATCTCACAGATGGCATTTTCACTCCATGATGTAATTTTCTATGCGTTAAAAGAAACGAGAGATAAGGACAGCTTGGTTGTTTAGAAGTAAAGGGACTCATTGCCTCTGACAAAGGATATTCCCCAATTAAGAGTACAGTCCATCTAGGCATTTCAAGTAGGAATATATTACCTTTCTAAAGAAATTACTTTCCTTGCCATTCACAGCTTGCACTGACTGGCACTGTGCTAGCTTTAGTAACCACCCCACTGTAGAAAAATGCACATGTATAATACTACCTCCTTCATTCTACAAAGGCCTTTCTCAAAACTGGCATTATTTAGAAGAAGAATACACCACTAACAGTATAGAAAGTTGCTATTGTCAGTTAGGATGATGTAGTTTTAGAGAGTTTGTTTGTTTGCTGGTTTGTCTGGATTTTTTCCCCAACAAAAATCACACATGAAAACGGTATAATGGAAGATTCTGGCTTTGACAGTCAGGATTCAAATGATATCCAACAACCTTTATAAAAGCCCAGTACAAAGGGAAAAAAAAAAAACCAGGATTTTTTTAAAGTTCTGATTTTGAGCTCTCTCCTAGTTCTCACTATGGAAACAATCTGTATGTATGAAAGCACTGCAAGTTTATGGCAAGGGATGTAACTTTAGTCTTGAGACCTACACTAATTTTGTGGCTTTCAAAGCCTTCAAATCTATTCCAGCCTCCCAAATCACTGTACCCACACAATCTTCCAGAACACCTTTGCTTTCCATATACTATTTTCCTTCTTTTTCCTTTGGCCCTATGTTTGGAGGCAAGGACTCTGATAGTATCCTCCTCCATTTGGTATCCAAAACCCAACTGAGCAGTACTAGGTTCTCTGTACTGATAACTTGCATATATCTCTGTTTCCTCAAAGGCCCAGCTCTTTGCAGGATCAAGGAAACGGATAATTCAATGAAGCCCAGAGAAACTACATTATATAAGAACTGGAAAAAGAATAAGTCTGTCTTTCGTAAAGGAGAAGGAAAAAAGGAGAGTTTTCCAATGCTACTGAGTCTCCCTTACAGATTTGGGACCTCTTATAGAAATAGTATCAGCTGCTCTCTTCCTACAAGCATCACCAGACTCCCAAAATGATGGAGAAAGAAGGCAAAAGAGCTCTGTCTACCTTCTTTGGAATCTATGACCATCTGTTTTTCCCAGAAGCAGGAGAGAGAGTGAATTGGAGTGCTTTTCCGACATCAACACTCCTAGAACTCTTGATGCTTGTAGTTGCAAGTTCCAAAGAGATCAACATAATTCTAATCAAAGTTGTTGACTACAGTGATTGGCAAGTGCACAATGTCTTCAGCTGCAAAAAGAAGTCTGTCACTGCCACAGAGGCACAGAAAAACAACTTCCCTCAGATAACAAACTCAGAAAAACTAATTTGCAACCAAAACCAATGGCCAAAACTACCAAAAAGAGGGGTGCCAATGACATATAACAAGTTACCAGTTTGGTATACCAGTTGGGAATATTGTCACTACATGGACAAAAAAATATGTTATCCAAAGCGGGCTCACAGTCACTCATACACAAGGGAGGCCTCTCACTCCAGGGTACCCAGAAGCTCCTTTTGCTTCACCCAGAGGCTTAAAGAATCCCTCAGGGGTATCCAGCAGTAAAATGGTCACTCAGAAAGCAGGGGCACAGTGAGGATGAGGGCACTCAATCTCAGGAAATTTCCTTGGGTAGCATCCCATCCCAAGGGGAGAGCTTCCCCTCACGGACCCCCTGCTCCAAGGAAAACCACACCTAGGGCATTTCTGGCAGGGCCCTATTTGCATGTCCAGAGAAGGACAGTGAAGCTGGTGAAGGGCCTAGAGCACAAGTCTTGTTTGGAGCAGCTGAGGGAGCTGGGGTTGTTTAACCTGGAGAAAAGGAGACTCAGAGAAGACCTTATTGCTCTCCATAGCTACCCAGAAGGTGGTAGCAAGCTGGAGGCTGGATTCCTCGTCCCATGTAACAAGTTACGGGACAAGAGGGCATGGACCCTCCTGTCAAGTTGCACCAGGGGAGGGTTAGATTGGATATTAGGAAAAATTTCTTCGCTGAAAGGATGGTCAGGCATTGGAATAGGCTGTCTAAGGAAGTAGTTGAGTCACCAGTCCTGAAGTGTTAAAAAAATGTGTAGATGTGGCACTTGGGGACAAGGTTTAGTGGTGAACCTAACAGTGTTGTGTTAATGGTTGGATTTGATGACCTTAGAAGTCTCATACAACACTAATAACTCTATAATTCCATAACCTGTTTGTGTCAAGGCTCATGGTCATACCTAGTAATGGCCCAGAAATTTCTCTAGACCAAGGCTTCTCATGGGGACCCTGTCTGTTCACCAAGAGGTCCGGCCTTCTTCATTCCTGCCTCTGGGAGGGGACAGGGCAAGGAAATGGAGGTCATGGTGTGTGTGCCACAGCCATGGACTGGTGCTGTAAGGGCAGAAATACCAGCATGAAAGGCTGGCAGCCACCACATACTGGCTGGGGGCAAGTCTGGGGGGTATGTGCACCTGCCACAATCACAGACCCTGTCCCTCTGTCAGGTCTCCTCTGACTCCTGCATAGACACTGAGGGCTCTGTGAAGAGTTACAAACTTGTTTGAACTTCAGATCTTCTCGCCCTCATGCCCAAGCACAGCCATGAGAAGATGTCAAACAAGCCTGGCCAACACGTGCTATGCATTCAAGCAGCTGGGCACCTTCAGAAACATATCCCAGAGGCAGGAGTGGCAGAAAAGCCCTAGGACCCATCTCTGCCTACATCATCCAGGCAGCAGACCAGCAGATGGTGGACCCTTTGCTCCCTAATTGTGTTTTTAACAGCCAGATTTTACCTTACGCCAAGAAACAAAAAATAATAATTGTAACCTGATTTTTTCAACCCATATTGATTAATAATAAAGAAAAAAAATTAGTTAAACAAAGGGAATATATTCCACCTGAAACTGATATATTCAATACCTTCATTAATATCTCAGGAAACTCTCTTGGGTTTTTTCGTAGTGTTCACAGTTAAAAATGTCTAAGATGCTTCCCAATGCTGGCTTTGCCACCCATCACTGTTATAGAAGAGAAAATGCCTCTGATAGCACAGTATGGCTGAGAGCCACAATGCAAGAAATAAAATCGTGGGTCCTGCCCATGCAAGTACCACACTTTTCACCCACCTTTTCCTCCCTGCACACCCTGGTTTCAGGGTGTCAACAGCCTCATGACCTGCATGATCCTGGACAAGAGAACAGTGCTGAAAGCTGTGCACTCCACACTAAGAACAAAAACATGTCCCTTTTAGAGAAGAATGACTGAATTCTACATTTGCATTTAAATAACATTAAGGCCATTTATGCATGAATAATGGAATAAGTTTTTGCAGGTTACTACTGCAAGGCCCAACCTAAATAATGGTTAATTAAATCTAGCTCGAGTTGGACCTGAAGTTGCTCATAATGGCCACTAGAGGAAAACTAATATACCGAAAGCAGAAGTCCATTGCTGTACAATTGGGAGGCTCTGTTTGTCACTGCACTGCTTAAATGAAATCAGATAGCAATTTGTGACACTGTCAGGTAAAGCAGAGTGAAATTCAGGTATTAAGGTAGAAATATGTAGGGTTTTTTAATTCCATATTGATAATATTTATCAGTCCTTGGGATTTAAATGCCCCTCTGATGCTCCTTATGTGTAATTGCATTTTTTGTCTTTTTTTTCTCTTTTCTAAGTATAAAGACTTTAAGTCCCTTTGTATATTCTTAAGAATAATGTTCTGTGCATATTTTCACATCTTCACAGCATCTCTACTACCAGCACATAAAAAATAAATATTATCTAATAGCAACAAAAGTTTGTGTTAATAAACTTGCACCATAAGCAGGCATCTATTCAAGATAAACTGTGGCATTGAGGGACACAGCAGCACCTTTGTGTTCAAGAACTATTTAATAACCATGAAGATTTAATAAAAATCTTTAATAAAAAACTACCAAACCTTTCCTTTGTATCACCTGAGTAGAACCTCTTTAAAATAAGAACATGAAAGGTGAAAGGCTTCATTCTAGCTCACTGTAAAGCAGCTACCAACAACTGTCACTTGCAGGATTTCATTTGAGTGAGATCTTCTGTAAGGCTGAAAACCTCTCCTTCACGAGAAATTGTAGGAATTCAGTGCTGTTGTCACCTGAAGCTAAGCTAAGGAATGCCTGTTGTCCTGAGGAACACATGCAGGGGGTTAACAAGTCAGTATGACTATTTTTAGTAGCACTTCGACTTTAAACACTTTTGTGTTCTTGAAAGCTGCCTGGTATTTCTATTCAAAGAAGAGAATGAAGGCTAAAAGGAGAGAAAAGCAGATGATGAAGAAAGCAGATGATCCTCTCTGTTTACATTTTGTGAGGAGAGGAAAGCTTGTGTCACTCTAGATTTTGGGTTTGGCATAAAGCTGCTTGAAAGGGGCAGTCTCTCCCTAGCAAAGAGAAATCTTGAGGTATTCAAACTTCTCTGCTGTGTCAGCAGAGATAAGTGCGGGAAGACTGATAAGAATTCAGGTTCCAAATTTATTTCCTTGATAATGAATCAAAAAATGAGTAAGAGCAAGACATGGGAAGAAAGGAATGGGAAAGTTTCTTCCATGTTAATTAAATTAAATTAGTACTGGGGATCTAGAAAACACAGGACTAAGAAATTACTGTTACAATTATAAAAATTGCTCTGGGGTTTCCACCATTTAATGGATTTCTCAGTAAAAAGAAACAGTAATTTATTTCACTAGGCATAAAAATCCAAGACCATTTATCTCATCTTCTGTTAAAACCACTTCAGTATTTTTAACCTAAGACAAATATCATGTCAACATATTTTTATAAAGTCTGCTCTTCATTTAATATTCCTTCCTGCTTTTTCTCTTTGATTTCTACAATAAGCATTGATTAATTCTTTCCTATTTTCATTGCTTTCCCGAGTGTAAGCTATTTCAGTCCTGTTAAGTGGCTAGTCTTGGAAGGAACTGTCAATCCTGATGTAGCCTAATTTAATTTTTTGATTGAGTATTCTGGTTTTAACAATTCTGTCAATTTCCAGCAAAAAAAATGCAATGCAGGAAAGAATTCTTTTATGAGCCAAATTTTGTCATCTATTCCTGCTTATACTGTTGTCCTCTCTTTGTATTAGCTTCCAAAATTCACATTTGAACTACGATACCCAGAGTTCCCTTCCAAACAGCACTTTTTCATTATTCTAATATTCAGTATATTTTTTACATTGATTCTCAGTCGAAATGGAAATAATAATTTTCTTACTATTAAAGTGAAAGTTAAAGTTTGTATGATGATCTATGTGTATGCCTCAGCTCATCTGTTTTCTGTTCTCTTGCCTTACTTTAGTTTTTGCTATAAAGCAGTAATCTAAAAGGATCTTCTAAAATAAAACATCTTTTCCAGTTATTCAGAAGGTTCTAGAAGTCCCTATTACTTGCTAAGACTTTTAGTACAGACCTGCTAGCTGTTCACAACAAGAGCGGAGAGTCCCCAAAACAGACAGCTTAGTCTGGAGAAGTTGTTTGTGTGAAGTTGAAGACTGCATCATGATGAATATTTATATGGAAATGAATTGAGGTTGCACAGATAAAGCATGCTTCCCTGACTTAAAAGAAATTCGGTACGCGATTGATACATACATTATTCACACACAAAATAGGATCAGAATCTTTTAATAGAAGTGTTCCCAAAGCCATGTCCTTTCCCTCTGTCTAGATCAGGTCTGCAGCAAGTAGGACTGCTCCTCACTGTAGAAGTAATCTGTGATGGCTTTTTGCTCTGTATTTCAGATGGTGCGAGTCACATTTTTAAAAGTGTCACAATTTAGTCAGATTCGATCAGATTTTCTCAGAGCAAAAAAACCCTGTTCAGGGTACAAAAAATATTATAAACCCCTGATTTGATGCCATGGGTCAGCAGTTTTTAAAGAAATCTTTACACAGATATTTAAAAGAGATCATTAAGAGCCTTGTAAGTTTATTATTCAAATTCCTTTAGAAGTAGTAACAAACTAAATGCAACAGAGACAGCAGTAGTTATGCCTCCACAACAGTGTATTATGTTATCTGGTAACACTGCTAGGCATATAAAAAGTCCAATTTTATTTGTTTTCCTACCACTCTTTCCTTCCCTGCTTTATGCAGTACCACAGAAAACCACCTTATCCCACAATTTGCATTTTAAATCTCTGTCTAACTGTTTTCTTACTTCATTTGCTCAGAACCTAGTTTTCAAGCAAGCTGACCTACTTTATCTTATTTTGGTACTTGCAGTAAATTCCCCTAAGCTTGTCTACTCCGACATTGCTTAAAATGTCTTCTGTATCCTGGTAATCACTTCTCTTAAAGCAAAAAGATCTACCATGACTGATACAAGAATGATAATCTGTTGGTCCTCCTGAAAGCCAGTAAGATGTTTATGTTTCTCATTAAACTCTTTGTGAAAATGGCTGAGTTATTTTAGAAGGTAAACCAAACAAAAATATTCATGTCAAGACAGATTTCAGCAGGTGCTGAAATTTAGCTGAAATCCCATTTTTGTACAGTTGTAAGCAAGGAAAAATAATGTCTAATAATGGGAAGTACAAGGCAACTTACTACTGGTGTCACTAATGGCCTGACTTTTAATAAACTAATACCAGTTTTTTCAGCAGGATACTTTAAGGAGGATGCTTTAAGAGCTGCTAAATTGTTTACAGTATTTACATGGAAGGAGCTCTCCAAAAAGAAGTGGTAGATGGTTTTACTGCTATCATGCTCAGATATGACAACGTGCAAAAAATACCATGGTGATGAGTGAGAGATGATTTGATAAAATTAGGTTTCAATCACTGTTGCTCCACAACTATTACAGTTGTAGCTGAATTCCCACTATAAGGCTTGTTTTTTCCCCCTTTAAAAACCTTCAAGCAACCAGTAAAAGTGTCGTGTAAAATTTGTGGTGAAGGTTAAAGTTCTGTGAAAACAGAGTGGGGGGGAATGGGGAGAGAGTTTGTATCTGTGTTTCTGTGTGTCTCTGTGTGGAGGATGGATGAGTTATAAATCTTGCAATGTCCTGTGAAGAAGAAAAGGGAAAATATACCATTTTCTGTCTTTTCAGTGGTCTTCTGTCTTTGGACAAACTGAGGCTGGTAGGAGATCAGGAGACTCATCTAATCTCCGGACATTTCACATAGAGATTTGTTATTGTAGCTGTGCTCACTAGCACGTTTTCTATCAGCAGCATAGGTTTCAGCCTTCAGAGGGCAAAGCCTGTATCAAAGAGGAGTATTTTCTTCTTCCTGTAAACCAGCAATGATACAGTAGGGCAGCATAGGCACTCAAATGTCTATTGAAAACTTTAAGAACAAGGATAATAGTATTTGTTCCACAAGAAGCAGGTAGACTTTTGACAAGTGCCTATCAAAGAAGATAAGAGATGTTTATTATCTGATGACAGCTGGGTAAATCCTAGACCTTTCATCCGTGAGGAAAATTAACCTCAACAGGAGTTTTGCAAATATCTAGTGGTTGTCATGGCACACGATTTTCTACTTTTTTTTTCCTTGTAGCACATAGCTTTCTTCTTTAATAAACTCAAAAATCTTGCAGCATTTTTCACTAACCATCACTGAGGGTCTGAAAAATCTCAAGGAAAATATGACAAAACTGTTTAGAAATAATATCGCACTGCAGGTTCTGAATTTATCGTTTCTGAATTCATAGCAGTATTTGGACTAAGATATAGAAAAACAATATGGCAAAACTGTAGTCAGAATATGGATAAACTCATTCACTGATACAGTGACTAATCAGAGCAAAAAGAACATAAACAAATGTCCAGCCCCTCAACAGCTTCTCCTTGCCTTTAAGATCCTTGCCTTATCAAAATTTTTACAGACTCATTTAGCTGGAGTCTCTTCAATTACCGCACAGTTATATTTTCAAGGCAACTGCATTTACTACATTTGCTTTAGTTTGATCACAAACAATCATTTCTTAGTTAAAACTTGGAGCATTGTATAAATCCCAAAAAGCTATATCGTATAGATAAATATTGTTAAATCAAAATTACTATAAAACTGGGAAAAGAACACAAATTATTTTCATGAGTGTTCAAGAAATGCATAACTTCCACTACTTTTTAAGAGACGTTAAAGACACATCTTCTTAGGAATAACATTTATAGACTTACTTTCTGGATCTGTATTACTCCTTGGAGTAAATAAAGCCATTTCATGGACATACCCAGCTCCTGCATATGACTGGATACCACCACTAATTAGTTATTTCTTAGGTAGAACTACACACTGAAAGCAAAAAACAGAAAACAGTTTAAAGTGGTTTACTACAAGTTCAGATCTAAAGATATTTATTTATTAACTGTCCCCACAATTCAAAAAAAAATGTGGATGGACTGGAGAAGGTCCAAAGAAGGGTCACAAAGATGATCCAGGGGCTAGATGTTCCAGAGAACCTAACCTGTGAGGAGATCGAAAAAGTTAGATCTCTTCTCCTTGGAGGAGGCTCAGGAGTGACCTTCTATTCTCCTTGTAAAAAAGAATGCTCAAGAGGAACCTCATCACAGTACTTAAAGGGTGGTCACAAAGACAAAAGAGGAATGCCACAAGAAGCTATGTGGAGAAGACAAGAGGTCACGAGTGCAAGTTGCTCCAGGAAATGTTTCATTTCAATAGAAGAAGTAATTTTTTACAGTGAGAGCAGCCATTCACTAGAACAACCTTCCCAGGGGCATGGCAGAGTCCCCGTCGTCGGAGGTTTTCAAGATGCAGCTAGACAAGGTACTAGATGATCTCATCTAGGCTGCCTTTCCCATGAAAGGTCAGACCAGATGAACTTCTGAGGATCCCTTCCCCAGCGAGCAGTCCTGGGCTGTTCTATGATCCTATGATTCTAATTTCAGTTAATACAATGAGACTTATGGCTAATTAGTGCTACTGAAAAACTGAGCCAGTCATTAAGTCCTGGTTTGGATGACTAACCTTAGAAAATGCCAAGCATTATTCCATGAAAGATTCTTCAAAGAGAAATCAGATCAGAAAACTGCATCATACTGACTTTCTCGCTTTAAATTCTTGAAAATCTCAGTCCATGGTAATGCGGAAGTAGTGATGATCACTATTCCTCTAGGGAAAGAGAGAAGACAGGCTGCTTATTGTTCCTTGTCAGAAGTTGCAAGAAAAGAATTATGGAACACTTCTTTCTCAAGACACAATTTGCTCTTGTAGGTCACTGAAGGATCTTTCAGTGAACATACTTTATGTGACACTTTATAAGGTGGAGCATCTACTTCAGGGTTTGGCAGAGCGGTCAGTTTTTTAAGGATCCTGCCTCTACATAGTTGTTGATACACGGGCTGCTATTTCAAAATTACTTACAAATCAGGGGATTTTACAGTTCTGGTTTTTTCTGCCAGGTCTCTTCTCTAATTGTGACTATATCATTCACCTTCCCTGTTACTCACTGACCATATACCGTACATGCCCAGGAGCACTTTAGCAGGAGAAATTTTACCTAATCTGAACTGATTTGGCCAGGTTATGGCATTTCTCCTACTATTTGGAAAGCAGTTCATGGTTCTGCAAATGCTGTTATATGCACCGAACTCTAAGGATCACCTTCACAAAACTAAGTATGTCCATTGACATTTGGACCACAAATATTAAATCCCTAATTTTCACTATTACTTTGGGTTTTGGTTGTTGGTTTTTGGTTTTGTTTTGGTTTTTTTTCATGGTCGTATTGTTGGATGAGTAGCAAATGCTCGTATGTGATCCAATTACACTGGAAAGTATACAGCCACTAATCCCAGGATCCAGCTATTCAGTCCATTTAGATTCGTCTCATCTAAATTCCTATCTGTTTTCAGCCAAAAACTGAAATCTTTCACTTCCCACCTAGGAAATATTGTATCCTTATGGTCCATACAGATTTTGAGCCAAGGCAGAGCAGCTCTGTAACAGTGGTGAAACATCCTCTGCTGTGATGTAACTGCTTCCATGTTTTGCAGGAAGATTGCAACCAGCACACTGTAGAGTCATGTATTAAAATATACAATAGAAGCAAAAGCTATGGTGTGGTTGCTTGGAGCTAAAGCATCTGTCTAAATAGTTGCTGAGCATTTTGAAGGGTGTAAGAGAACAACGTCTACAGTGTGCTGGATCTCCCTAATAGTTTCACTGACAAAATTTCCTTTGTGTGATGCAATCACAGAGAGTTGATACTTTCAGTTGAAAGGAATCTATTTATTTTATGCCTGTGTAGGGTGTTGGGGGTTATTTCCCAGTGAATGTTACCACACAACTCACTGCTTGGTAAATACATATTTTATTGGACGTTTGTTAAATCATTTGACTCAAATAGATCTGTCACAAAACCAATTCTGTTTCCCATATTCAGGAACTAAAAACGGTGCCAAACTTGCTCTAATTCATTAATTGTAAAGAAGTATGGGAATTTTACCTCCCTCCATTTCTTCATACTGCATTGTATAAATAGTGGCATCTATTAACATAATATTGATCACTGCAAAAAAATAGGAGACAAAACCAATGACCTAATACAACAGATCATTAGAGAATCCAAAGAGATGCTGCATGAATAAAGAGGTTCATGAACACAGTCAGGGTTACTGAAGTTAGAGTCTCTAAATTATGCTAAGGTACATGTCAGTCCTAATAGTGAACACACATGACCTTTGCTTTAAAGTTCAGAGACCCAGTTTCATCCACTAGCCACGTGCCCCTGAAATAGGACTGCTGAGCTTATGAAGAACATGGAGACGCATGAGGCAGAAGGCGAGCCTATTTGAGACACGTGCCGAGTAACTTGAATTTTTCCAGGTCTTCTCTTGAGGAGGGCTGCCACCGCCTTGGAACTGGCTTTCTAGCACCAGCCTTTCTTCCACAGCCCACAGCAGCACGCTGCTGGAGTACTACTGCTGCCAACACTGACTGAGACAACGAGCAAAGCCCAACATTGCCTATTATTTTCTCCTACCGTCGCACCCAAAGCCTTCCTCCCACGGCATCCTTAGTCAGCGAGTGGGCGAGGAGCCGCATGTGTGCACAGGGGCTGAGAACCGTATTGTAGCTGTGAGGATGCCGGGCTGGCGGGGGCTGCCTCGGCCTCTCCGGGGCCGCAGTCACCGTGCGGGGTCCCTGTCAGTGAGAGGCCTCCGCCCCGGCTTCTCCCCCGGGATGCCGGGGGAGACGGTGTCTGTCAGGGGCATAGCCCTGGAGAGGGGTAGGGGTGTGTGCAGCTCCCGGGGCTCGCACAGGCGGCACGGCGGCCCTTCCAGGCAGGGAGGAAACAAGGAGGGAGGGCGGGAGGGAGGAA
>VWZW01000659.1:82959-161137 GCA_013397115.1 Edolisoma coerulescens | reverse complement strand
CTCCTTTGTCTCCCCGCTGCCCCCCCCGGCCCTGCCCTCCCGTTCCCCCCCCGGCCGTGTCCGTCCCCGGGCTCTCCCCAAGACAGGTTTACACCTTCTTTTCCCTTCCTCCTCCCCCTCGTCTCTCCTCCCCGCTTCTGGCCCTGGCAGTGGTTTTGCAATGGAGAACACGATCGGCGCTTGTCGGGCGAGGGCGAGCGGCTCCACCCAGGCGGGCGGGCGGGAGCGATGCGGATGGGGGAGCAGCGGGGTCTTCCCGGGGAGCGGGGGCTGCCCCATCGCCCGCGGCGGGAACTTCGCTCAGCGCTCTCCCAACTCGGAAACAAAAAAAAAAAACCATTAACCGGAAAAAAAAAAAATTTTTTAAAAGCACAGTGGAAAAGAGGAAAAATGGCCATGCATAAGATATGTGTAGCCTGTGGATGGTCCTCCTGTGCCGCGTGTAACCAGGGATGGTTTAATGAGGAGCGGCTTGAGGCTCCTAAATGAGAGGAGTGGTGATGAGCAATAGGCTCCTTATTTAAAGAAGCAGTGAGCGGAGTAAGGGGAAATAAGCGGGTGTAGGTATGTACATTCTTCAGATATCGCCTCTACTACAAGATGTGTTCTTCAGCTGCTGGCTCTCAGATTTTTTAGGGATGACTTGTCAGCTTTTGTCCCCTCTTCTCTGAGGTGCTACGTGCGGTCTGCTGTTGCCACTGCTCTTTCTAAGCATTAGTTAATAGTCCTCTCCAGAGGATTTGTACCAGCTGATACATTTACAGTATGAAAACCACAGGGGTATCTAATACAAGCATCTCATTTCCTGCAGGAAACAGAACAGTCATACTGCAGGGGTTTTTTTATTGTCTGAGCAGAGGGCTTATTTGGCCTCTTAGCTGTGGCCATAAATCTCTGTTTTCTGTTAGTGTGAAAATACTGACTTGCTTTTGCATTAGCTTGCTTTGCCTGTTCTCGTAAAGTTGCGTGGTACGGAGTTTTGGTGCTTATCTAAGTGCATTCCAGATTTGGAGTAGTCTTTACATCCTTCTTTATAAAATTCTGTTTCTGTTTTACTGGATTCCTTCATTCCTTTTGGTGGGTAAGGGGAGGAGAAAATATGAAATACAGCAGTGGACAAAAGGTATAAGCAATGTTTGCCAGAACCGTAGTGCTCCACTTCCAGAAAACAAATGGGCTTTATTATTACCCATAAAATACCAGCTTGTAGGATACTAGTGCAGCTGGAAAAAGGAAGGAGGAAGATGTAATTCATACCCCATGGAATTATTATTATTAGTAGTAAAATGTCTCTTCTAATTCTTGAACTGTTGCAGTATTTAACTCTTCAATACACCTTTTCTAATGAAATATTAGAAGTTTTTAATGTTTTTTCCTCCTGAAGCATCTGAAAATGTGTTGTGACTAGTATGGCTGCAAGAAGGCAGAGATCCTGGTTGGTGGCCTTCCTCTGGAGAGCACTGTCACTGCTTGAACAAAAGAATTCTGACAAATAGATACCGTGTGTAGTCTATAACATGGGTGGTTGTCATAGTAAACCAGAGCAGTAAACACCTGTTCAGAAACAATACCATTTGAAAAATAAATCATCTCTGACCTTTGGTACCCTGAAAGAAACTCAACACTCCTAAGACTCCCTGTGTTGAATTTTGTATAAAATTCGTGTCATAATAAAAAAGATTCTCTTGATCTCTGTGTTGCTGGGAGGAAATGTTGGATTATTGTTTCAGGCCTGGCAGATCAGGGCCTGACTTAAATGTTCCATTTGGATGTCGGGAGAGCTGCAGGTGCTTTGTGTTGCTGTTTTAAAGTAGTGGAAATGCTGCACTAGATAAGAGGAAATTATTTAGAATAGGGAAGGGTTTATTTGTCAGAGAAGGAGTAAAGCAAAATTTCATTGCACGAGGTAATAGGTTTCAGTCTTGCACAGAGGAAAAGACTTAGAATGTACACAAAGGTCTTTTAGAATAAAGAATATTACCAGCCTGATATTTTGTGGCATTTCAAGTCGTAAATAACTGGATCCCTGTCCCTAAGGTCTTCCTGGCAGAGTGAACCTGAAAAGTGTACCTTTGCTAGAGAGAGGAGGAATATTTTTGTACATCAACATGGAGGAAATGCACAGCAGAGGCAAAATGGTGAATGCAGTGACAGCAGAGCACCATCACAGAACAAACAAAGTTGAGCAACAGCGTTGGTGTGGGCTTTGTGTTTCTTTTTTTAAACACAAGTTTGTAAATAATAGCCTCATTTTGGTTTGTCCTTGTATATCTTGTACATTTACTGGGGCGAGTTTAGAGGATACTATTGAAATTTTAGAGAAAAATGCAGTGTATATTTTAAGGAGCTACTATTAGATATCAAAAGGGTATGCAAATAAATGCACTAGTGTAAGAATACTAAGAATCTCTAGAATCCAAATAAGTAGTATATTAGAAGAGAAGCTTCTATAAATGTTTGAAAATGGCCCTTCCTTAAAAGCACACTCATTATTTTATTATATCAAATGAAAACAAGCAGCTTTGTGATGAGCTGTGCATATAAGTTACGCAGATATTATGAAGTCTTAGAGGCTTTTTTTAGTGTGTGTTGGTAAATATCTCTCAAAGAGCCTCTTCTTGCCTGTCACAGCTTCCCCCCAACTAATGTCTCGCGGTGCACATGATGTTTTGACACTCTCTGCTAACCTACACTCGGAAGCACTTAATGTGTTTTGTCAAAACCAGTGATTGTGAAAGGGGGGGTGTGCAGTAAGTGCTCGAGATCAGCTCTCTCTCTGTGCCTCCCCCACAAATAGGTGTTTAAGTATCAGGTGGCTGTAGCTGTGATGCAGAGGCTTTACTGGTGCACTGGAGTAACAGCAAACATGGTTTGGGTCCGTTTGTTTTTCTTCTTCCAAAAGAAGAAGAACCCACGTAAAATGGAAACTGGCTTTCCACCAGAGTTAGCAGTTTCTTGCTTAACATCCACTTTAAAAATGCAAGAAATTGATTGATTATTGAATTGTTTATTGGGTGCTGTATTATTTGTGGGGGTTTTTATTTCCTTTTCTTTTTATGAGTGAAGTGTTCATCTGAGCAGAATTCTTAGGACGCTTTTACTAACCCTAAGATGAGGATTATTTTTAAGCATACGTATTTATTGAACAGATTTGCAGGGCTTGATCAGAGTTTGTAGCTTTGGTGTCTCTCTTGTTTTCTGCTAGGTCTTTTTTTCCAGAGAATTGCAGTCACCCTCTTCTGCAAGACAGTTTTAGCTGCTGATTTCCTAGAAGCAGTAGAAACATTACAAATCACTTTATAGAAGCAATTTACATTCTCATTTCCAGTCTCGTATTTTAAACTATTTTGTGAGTAAGTGGGGTGAAGGGGAATTGGCTTTAAACAGTGTTAACCATTGTGGTATAATTAAGGTTCATGTAATGTTGAAGTAAGCCACAGATTCCCCTAGAAAGCTGTTGTCTTCTAGCCTCTGACTCCTATTTTTTCCATTTACCCTGACTCCTGGTTGCTATCCTAACTTTGGATGACTTTCTCAAGCAGAACACATTCTTTTACACTTCCCAGCTAAACTGAAACTGAAAGTGTTCTGAGTAAAAGCTTTTCTGTTCAACAGAAACTGAAAGTAATGATAGAGGGATTGAGGGAGGGGAAACAGAGAAAGTAATTTTCTTCACTTAAAAGGTACTGGAACTACTTACTACTGATATTTAAGTACTGACGTGATAGTGAAATTTAGATATGTTTGGTGATGTTCATGTACAACAGTATAAAAAACATACCAAAAAACATAGTTCCTCTGAATTGATGGAAATCAAACACAAAGATGCTTTGTCAAACTTGGGAAACTCCTAAGTAGGAGATCCCAGAAAGCTCAGAGGTGTATAACAAAAAGTAATGGGTTTTTTTCTTCTCTTAACTGTGTACCTAATGACTGTTGTCAGAAATAAACTTTTTGTGCAAAGAGGGTTTCTGGTCTGACAGTGGCTTTTAGGCTAAAATTGCAGTCTCATGTATATTCTGCACCAGCAAATCCTTAAGTTCATCATACATCTTCAAGCCAATTTTAAATCTTAAGCCTAATAAATTTTATTTAAAAAATAGCTTTAATTTTAACTTGTATTTAGTGTCAACTCATGCTTTTTGATAAATAGCTGGATATAGTTTAGCTTGACGTTGTGATACTTTCCCTGTGTGTGCATGAGGTTGAATGCTTGAGGTGTTTGACTCGTACCACCAGAGATGACTCCTTCTCTCGTCTCTAAGTGAGCTTGGCATATTTAGGATCATTACAGCCAGCTACTTCTAACATGGAGACAATGCACAGATAATTGGTAGGAACAGATATTTTCAGGACTTTGAAATCCCGGGCTGCAAATACTGACCAATGTAATAATGCAAATGGGTTTTATAATCCCTAATCCATTGCATAATTTGCATGTCTTTCCAAATGCTCTTCTGCTTTTGTTGTAACTTACGGCATCACAGGAAGTGGGATATGCACTCCTTGCATAGGAGGAAACCAGTAGGCAGACGTCATCAGGACATTTGGGGATCAGTTCTTAACTTTGGGGGATTTTTAAACCTGAAAAAACTGAAAGCAATCCCTGATTTACAATACTTAGCTTTTCTTTATCTGTAATTTAAAAACTCATTAGATTTAGCCCATATTTAGGTGTTTTAACTTATTTCCATTCTTTGGTTGATTTTGGTTATCTTTAACCACTTAATATTTAAGAAAAAAAAGAACTATTTCATTTTTTCCCTGTGTTAAATGTGGTAATACTGTGAGGCTTTAACTGCTGTGAAAGGGTGGGTTCTGCAGCTGTTAATTAGAACTTTCAGTTATTAAGCAAGTTCTGTGTATCAGTGTGTATTCCACAAATGCTTATTGGAATGCACTGTCTTATTTAAGCAAACTTTGCAGGTATGTTCTATGTCATTTTAAGGTCCCATTACTACTGTTACTTCTTGACTGCTGAAATTTTAAAGAGTATGTAAAACTCCTGGGTTTGAATATTTATTTTCCCTTTCCCCGTGCCTTTTCCCCCCAAACAGTTTAGAAGAAATACAATTTGAAACATTGTTGCCACGTTCATCCCTTTCCGCTGCCCAACCCATACACCCAATTTCTTTTTCTTTCATTTTTCCGTTTTTGACAGAGTGCAACTACAAATCTGGGGAAATACTTAATGGTGGGGTTTTTCTCATAAAGTCATTGCTTCCCTCCACTTATTCTTTCAAGTTCAGGTACCATTTGAGCTTGTAAAGTTGAATTACTTTTTTAAAAAATTATTCTTTTTCATTCAAACCAGCAGTCTGCCTGAGCTGTGGCAGAAACCTGGCCTGCCTTCTGCTTACCAAGTTTAATTTATTTGATAGTTATACCTGTTCTAGAAATATTTTGCCTTTGCTGAGTGGTGTGGAAATGGCTCTTCTTCCTGAATTTTTGAATAGCAGTAGAGAAACAAAATGGTGTAAATAAGATAACAGAGGTGTTGCTTACTCTCATGTAAAAGAGATAGAATCTTATGAGTTACCATTTTGCACTGGGGAAGTCTCGACCATATATTCCAGTGTTTTCTTAAATTCTTTGCAGTTTGGATTACAAGAATCTCCAATAAGAGGCTCTTCTTAAAGTAGATGCTTGAGGGGTTGAACAGGTTAGTAAAACAAGCACAGAGCAGTAGTTACTCAGTCCATTGACTGGTGCCATTGTCCAAAAAAGTCTGAAAGTGGCCCTTCCTCAAAGGTACAGATCTATTTCTAGAGATGGAAATATATACCAGTAGCTGTTACTTCCTATATCCTTAATACAAAATGCCTTTTGTAGGTAGTTAAAATCAGCCGGTTGTGGTTGAGATTTGCAGCCTTGCGTGGTTATTCAGCCCTGTGCCAGTTTTGTTGGGCTGCAGTCATCAACACAGCTTTGACTTCCTGGGCAGCAGCTTTGTCTTACTGTGCCATTACTTACAACTGTCTGTCACACAACTGTTCTAGGTGGTTTTTTAATACTTTGGGTATTTTCTTTTAACTGATAATAATGTAAATTAATAAGGTAGGTGGGGTTTGTTTGCTTGCTTTTTAAATACCCAGGGTGCAGGATCTGGAAGAAATGCTTGTATCTGGCCTGTGCACATCATATTTATGCCTTTTCCAAGAGTGGATGAGCATGTTAAGTACACTGAGTAGCATATTTCATATTATCCCTGTAGCACTGTATGGATGTATGTGTGAAACTCCTGTGTCTCGTGATTTCTCTGCACAGGAATATTAAATAAAAGTTTAAGAACTTAAAGCTGTACAAAGAAGGAAATGTGTGCTGTTTGGGACCAGAGTAGGTAAAAACTATGTAAGAAAGTATTTATTATTTTCTTTTTCTGTGTTCATGTGCAGAAGATCAAAAAATCCGAGAAAAAAGCTGCCAATTAATGTGTGTAACATTAAGACTTCACATCAATCACCTGTAGTGGAACATCTTAGCTGATAAGATCTCTTTGAAGTAAAACTTCAATTGCTTCCTCAGGATCTGGTATTTTACATTTGTTTGGTTTTAAACTTAAGTTTGAAGAATTATAAATTCCACTTATATTTAAGGTAATGTTATGTTTCAAGAATAATAAATTATTCCTTCTGAAAATACCATTACTGCAGCAAGTCAGATCCAGGTAGACTTTTAAATTCTATGCTGTTATCTTTATTTTAGAGAAGAATTTACATCATGTGGGAACAACATGCATTTTGCATCTTAAAGCTGTTTAAAAGTAGAAGGGTTTTTTCCCACTAAGTATTAAAAATAAAAAGAAAAAAAATTGAAAAGTCTTTCACTTTTTCTATGATAGACAATACACTTTTAACAGTTTTTTTTAAGAGGACTTCATTTCTTTAAAGGGCGAAAAGGAAGCTCTTCTCAGCAGTCAATTCAAGTAAATTATCTAATTGGTCTTCAGAGAATGAGACCGTTCCTTCTGTGATTTGGGTTAGTGCATGCAATGGAGATAATGCAGGCATGCAGTGGAGCAGGCTGAAAAACATCTGTAATAAAAACCCGACAATAAATTGAGTCCTCACTCTCTGTGGGTATCGTTTCCTCACCCCCAGCCTCTCTTTCTTAATTTGAAAATAAGTACTTTTTGATACATGAAATATACTCTGTGTTTAATTTGTCGTCTGTGGGTTAAAATGGATAAGGAAGAGTTGTATTTTTCCATCATGAAGAATGAAGGCAATGTTAACCTGCCAAAAGTGTGGGTGAACACAGATCCTTAGTATTGTGTGCAAGTGTAATTTATATTAAGCAACTTAATCTTGTATTGAAAACTGTCGTGAATGTTGCTGAGACATTGCCAACTCTGCTATGCTATGATTCTCTTAACTACAGGGAATTAATCATTCTGTATCTTGGAGCAAATGCAGAATGCACTTCATGGTGTTAAGGCAGTGCCTTCTCCAGAATCATCTTCATTTTCCCGAATGCCTCACGTGTGGAGGACTAAACTACAACAAAAGCAAGTTACTTTTTTTACTTAGGTGAGAGCACTCATTCCAGTGCTCTCAATTTATGTTTGAATTAATTTTTCATGTTGATTGTAGAATCATTTTCTATTCCAAATGATACTTTTTCAGACAGAGGTGCACACGTGTCATGCATGCACAGATGGCCACTGAAGTTCTTGTAAAATGCAGGAGATTGCTCTGAGGAGTTCAGGTGAGATAAACCAACCTTCAAGAATACGTGGTTGGATTATGTCCTGGCATATCTCATAGCCTTAAATCTTCATAAGCACAGGGCAAGTGTAATGGATTCTGTAACAAGATTGCTTTTTTTTCATCCTTTGACTCACTGGACATTTGAATTACAAAATAGACTTGTGGTGTTATCTTCTGCCTGTTCTGAGCTTCCTGTATTTGTCTAATTCACTGTCTAGCAGAGATAGGAACATGATATTAAGCACTTCTAACATGTGCCAGCCTTCACAAAGATGTAGGGGGTTTTTTTGTGTTCTTATATAAACTATAAACCTAAAATGCAGAAGAATATAATAATTTGTATAAAGGACATATGCAGAATTAACCACTTCACAATCTGAAAAGATATGATTAAAGAGTCTGGGGGAGGTTTTTGTTTTTTGGGGTTTTCTAAGCTTTTGGTAGGGTTTGGTTTGTTTGCTTTTTTTTTTAATCTCATTTTTAAATAGGCAAAAAGATTCTCCTTTCTAAGTGGCAAGATGCTGTGGAAGGTATTTACATCTCCTAATGTGTCTATTTTAATTTAATTTAGTCATTTAATCACCTAATACTAAAAACTGAATAAATTTTAAAATTCCTTGATGTATATGAGACATTCTTCTGCTTCAGCTGTGCTTCAGACCCTCATAGTTTACTGTAAGTATGGTACTGTTATGTGGGATGTTGTGCAACCTAGTCATGTACAAACAACCAGGAAAATGGCATGAAGGACAGGCTACAACTTAAGATGAGTTTCAGATCCTTTTATTCATTGGGTCTACTGACTTGTGAGCATGGCTGAAGGCAGAAGAGTAGCTGTTCAAATGTTTTGCTTTTATCCCTTGAAAATATTTCCATGAATGAAAACAGATGGGAACTACAGGACAATAATTCTGGTTTAGATTGAGGGGTTGATCTTCCTTTGATTTAACGTTTTGAAAGAGCAGAAATCTCAAATTCTTTACAGTATGTTCTCACACTTGGGATGGGGTGAGGGGAGCAAAAAAACCCCAACCAACCAACAAACTACCTATCTGTCATGTAAATTCTGATGGCTTTGTTTTGTTTAACAGAGGTGTACTTCAAATTCATATTAATATGGATTGTCCCTGCAGATGAAATAGCACTGAGAGGGGAACACAAGCTTTTGACACTTGGTGAAAGACTGGATAACAAGCTGTATTTAAATAACTGCCATGTATTGTTCCTTTTGGTAAATACATTTTTCTTCTTAATTTTGGGAATATTTTTACACTATCTGTGATTCTTCAGTGTTGTAAAGCATTTATTTTGTCTTAATGGAAGAACAATAGAGAAACACTAGAGTGAGCTTGATGTCGTGCTTCCTGACATCTTGCTGCCAGATCAGGAACCGTAGCAGTCCCTCTTCCATGAGGTTCCTCGTGTACCCCGAGTGCATAAAGCTGTTATTCCAAATTCTATTGCTGCTCCCTCAGGTTTTCTTATTCTACTCAGCGTGACATCTGATTTCATGAGTCTGTTCAGTAGTGTCTTTCCAACTTAAATACTATTGAAACAGTACAGTTGGTGTGTTGTTCATTTTAGGATTTGGGTTTTTTAAATGGGGAAACTACAATAATATTTTAGGGGGCTACATATTCACTCTGAGGGCCTTCTACTTCTTAACTCTGTGTATAGAGGTGAAAATGTTGGCTCAGCAGAGGCAGGGGGGAAAGAACAAAAAACTGCCTGCAGTGGTGTTTGGCTTGTGATATGCAGAACTCTCCTCTGTCAGGGGATCCTGGCTCCAGGTGTTTGTCAGCTATGTCTTTGAACTACCAGAGGTGGAAGGAAAACTGTTTCATGGAAAAGCTGAAATGGAGAGAGTAGTTTTTAGATACGTAAAGTTGCTCATAATTTAATGCAGAAAGGGTCACCTGAAGAGCACTCGACTCCAAATCGACTCCCATTTGGCAGTAGCCCTTGTCTAATTAAAGCAGATTCACAGATATGTGATCTATCTGTCAGAGACTGAATTAATGCTTTCTAATATGTCAGGAAAAGCTAAAGCAATGCAGTAAAAGGTCAAACAGCCTTTCAGATATGCTAGAGAAGGATTTGGAGGGTGGGCAGGAAAGATTAGGCTATCTTTTCATGCTGCTTCATACAATGAAGAAGTACCACTGCTCCTGCTCCTGGTCCAGCTATTTCAGGAAAAGGAAACAGGGGCTCTGATGCTCTGAAATAGAATGAGCAGTTGTTCCACACTTGGTCGGATTCCCTATACAAAGCTTAAGAGCAGGTACATGTTAATACCTTGTTCTGCTCTAGGGGGAGGCCATTCATCTTAATACCACCGTTTCTCTGGGCTTTTGTGCATTGGTTGTGTGAGCAATGTCACAGTGTGCCAAGGTTCTGCAGCAGCTCCTGTTCTAGTACCTGTAGATTGTGTGCAGGACAGAACAAATGCATATCAAGCCGAAACGGCATAATATCAGTACATCCTACTATGCTGACTGCCACTGAAATGTAACCTTTTCTTAATGACAGTATTTCTCTTCAGGTAAAGATGGCTGGATGAGTACGGGAGCAAAAGTTTTCTTCTTGTTTTTCTGTTCCTACCCTTACTCTTAAAAATAAGAACTTCTGCTGGTTTGGGATTGTTGGTGGCGGCTTTCTTTTGCATGTATTCTGTATCCTGATTCCCTGATAAAAGATAATTAGATAATTGATAAAAGAGTAGTTAGAAATTTAAATTAATTGGCTGTTCACGTGATGTGCAAACAAATGTTTGATTCATTCATTCATGTTGAATGAATCTCTCTTAATCTTAGGTCAGAAAAAACCAATTTGAAGGTACTACTGAGTTCTACATAAATAAATAGGCAGCATCTTTTGAGTTCAGTCCTTCATTCCCTAACACAGTTCTCTCTAAAGTTAGACTGATAAAGACTTTGGTATTGGTAGCTGCTTCATCAGCTTGAGATAAGCAAGTAAACAATGGAGCAGACTTTGGGAGTTTATGAATAATTAGACTAAAGTCCAAGTGACTAGTAAGATTTTTCCATTTGACTATATATGTAACCAAGACATCATTTCACTTCCTCCTAGTCTCTGTGCTCTAAACGAATAAGTTGCTTGAATTTTAATGTGACTATTATACCAAATGTTCAAGCAGTGTTATTGTTTTGAACCCTAGTTCAGAATAGGACACACATTGTCCCACCCATCAACTTCAGCTTCTACTGGTTTGGAAGCTGTAACTCACATAGTTACTCCATTCCTTGAAAGAAAACAGTCTGGAATATATTTTTTCAAATCTAAATGTGCTCATCACCTACTGCTCTTGTCTGACTGTTTTTTCCAATGTGTCAGAAGTGGGCAGTGCCCGCTTTAGTGGTGTTTGTATTTCTTTTCTGCAGGAAGCATTGGTTTTATTTTTTTATTTGTTTATCTGACAATTCATAATTAGTGTATATCCAAGTGTTTCTGAAACTGGCCTATAAAAATCTTTGTACTCTGCTTCTGCTGCTTCTGGAGATATGACCTTGCAGTGGCTCATGGAAGAATACTATTGAGTGTACCAGGCTTATCAGAGTTGCTGTTCTCCAACATTGCTGCTTGTCCACACTTGAGTTATTTGATAAGCTAGCATTATTCACAGTGGTATCTTTAATCAGTGGCTAAAAGTTTACTGTAACTAGTTGATGATTCGCACTTCATTCTTGAAATCCATATATTATCTGATTTCTGACTCACTTAAAATGTGTTGAATCGATTGTTTGCAGAATAACATCAGGCATGTATGTGCTGCTTATTTATAGTATCAAATGTCTTATATTGACATAAGCCTTCAACTTAATCAACCGTGTTTGCTATCAATACCCCTCAGGTATTTATTTTTAATTAAGCAAATAACTTATTACTGATTCATTGGCTTTAGATAGTAGATACCAGTCCTGTGCCTGATGGAATGTGATTTTTCTCAAACTGTGTGTAATCTAAATAATGGGATCTCATACCTGAAAAAACCTTGATTTTCTGATGCCCTCAGGTTATCTCACAGAGTAGCAGTAAATGTGATTGACATTCTTTACACTGTTATCTGTTGTGATTTGCAGGACACGCTCAGATCTTTCCCGTACAGAGTTATCCTGTAAATATTAAGAAAAGAACTGTTTCGATCACATTGTGAAGACAGAGGGCAAGAATCTCTGTTTAAGGAATTAACTTGTGTTGACCTACAGGGCAATTTGCTGTTACTGTTTTAAGGTAAAGAACCTCACTTGACGTTTCTGGGTGAATGTGAATGTTTTTGTTAAACAATGAAGCTGCTTAACCACATCTTGGTCTATAATGGTGCAGAAGAGGATGCTGATTCTATGATTTCTTGTAAAACAAATAATTTTATTAACTTGAGATACTTTGGAAACAGCAATACTTTGATTGGTCCTTTTCACCTCTTTTATATAGTCTGGTTTTAGGGTGGTTGAAACTCTCCACTGCCGTGTCCTTTTCTTAAAAAAGAAACCAGCTGCTTATTTAAATTGATAGTTTCAACAAGCTGAAAATGCTTTATCAAGATGAAGTGCTAGGCCAGTTAAATACTTAATGCTACTACAGACCAGCACAGGAGAAAAAGATAATCTCATGATGTTGTGTTTTTTGTTTTCTTCTTTTATTTGTTACTGGCTGTAGTCCAGAAGTGTCTTCTGTACTGTGTTAGATCTTGCAGGCTGTTGCTTGGACCTTTCATGAACACTGTCTTTCAAGTCAGCTGACTCTTGTTACTTTTTGCCTTCTTTGTTTATGCCTGGAAAATTACTTATTCAGGTTTTGAAACAATCTTTACTATAAAGGAGTCCAACTCAAAATGTAAAGCGCTTAAATTCAAGCGTTTTGTAAACTAACACTTTTATTTTAGGTCAGGTTTTTGGTGGCATTTTTTTTTTATAGTAGTTAGGAAGAGTAACATTGGTTAGAAAAGCTGCTTATTGCCAGAATTCTTGTATGTGACACATGTTAGAAATCAATTCTTTTACTAACCTTTTACTAACATAAAGGAAGGGTTCGTACCTTCATAGTCCTCTTCTTTATTAATAGGTATTGGACTGATGAATTAAGTCTCTGTGAACACATTGGGGTAGTCTCATTCTTTAACTCATCCTAAACGTGCACTAGCAATTATCTCAATTCGTAAAATACCTGACCAAGTCTGTCATCCCATCATAGAGAGTATGAGTTTTGATTCTGAGGTGTACACATTTTTTTCAGAGCATCAGATGGCTTGAAAATCTTTCTTGACCCCCATCCCTGGTTGACAATGTATTGAACATTTCAAAGGGTAGCCCTTCCTGTGTGGGTGTTCTGATAAATGCTCTAACTGGAGCTATGTCTTCTAGCATTTTAATTAACTCTCCACACACAGACCCTTCCTGTGGAGAAAACATGCATTTTCTTTTAAAAGAATTTCTGGAATAGATTGTGAGCATAAAACTGTGAAGGAGGAAAAATTACTTACAAGTATAGGAGCAGTTGTGTTTCTCATTTTGCTGTAGTACATAAAGATCTGAAATTCTAAGTCAGTGTAATGTGGAAGTATGTAAAACACATGCTTTTACACTGAAAGCATTGTAAGTCTTGCTGTGACTGCAGGAATCCCAGATGTGAACTTAATTTTGCAGTGTCATCAGTCTGGAATTTACTGCTCAAGTTGGAAGAGGGAGCTGAGATCCAGAAGCATGGCAGAAAATTTTCTTGAGTGTCTGATTTCTCAGTTTGATTACGGCACATGTCATCAAAAGTGCTTCAGAAGTACTGAGTGGTTTTGTCTTCTAGCAACTTCGCTTGGAGCCAAATGGTCAGCGCTGATGAAGACTTACAAAAGTGTTTTGTTTCATAGTCTGAATGTATCAATTCCTTCAAGAAGAATATTCTTTATTTTTGTTTTAGTGGTATTTTTGACACTTTGTACTTGGCTCAGGCCTTGAATATGTATTTAAGTGATGTTAATAATTCATTCATTCATTTTTTTTGAGTTGATTTTATATTTTTTAAGGGAAGTCTTATTCTGAGCCTTAAAACAGAAAATGCAGTATCTTTCATGAAGCCTGTAAAATGCAGTTTGCAACCCCTGACTCAACAGCAGGGTGCTGACAAAATTAAGGTAGATTTCAGAACAGCCGGCTTATTAAAATGTTGACAGCAACACTTTTTTTTGTTCATTTTCCTAATTTTCCCTTCTGGTCATAAATGTCCATTGGTATTCATGATGGAAAACTTAGAATCAGCTGGACAGTGTCATATATGAATATCGTTAGGAAGACTCAACTATAATGATCAGTAGTGTTTGATTCTAACTATAGGCAAACTGTCAAATATACATGCGAAAGTTGGGCGTTCCAGCATGAAGAGTATCTGTCCAAACTTTGGCACATGTGCTTTATTTCAACATGTGTTATGTTGTCTTGGATTAAATGGCTGACTGCTTCCTTTCTGCATTCCTCATACTATTCTTATTCCTTACAGCATATACAGTATAGAATAAATAACAGCAAATGCATGTGACATATTTACTGTATGTCATCTTCATTTTTTTTGATGTGGAATAATTCTTCCACTGTATACCGAAGTCTTTGGTATCTAGTGTGGATTTTTCCAAGGAGTGGACCACTGATATATTTCCTCTTGTTCAGATGGAAAATGGAAGTAGAAGTGGATCATGTTCAAGTTTACATATCATCTAATTTTCAACTATTAGTTTAGATGTCTACAGCCTGGCCTACTTCTAAAATTACTTTAGAGAGCTGTTACAATAAGCTGCTACCTTTGGTGTCCAAATTATTATGTTGATATTTACTGTAATTTCTGAAAACTGCTTCTCAAATTAAATGATCTCGAGAGTGGGGAAACATAGCAATAATGCTGCAGCTGCATGGCCTCCTCTGATGGTTATGCATCCAAGATGTGAAAGCCCAGCTGTGAAGAAACTGAACTTTCTGGTACTGTTTTTATGTCCTAAAGCCAGCCTAATGATACGGGCCTCTCAGGTACTGGTCAGACAGGTTCCCTGTCTTGACAGCATGAGAATGTCTTCAAGCCTTAAAAGTACAGTGTTCCTAGCTTTCCTGTATGAAATCTCCACTTCTAGTCCAGTAAAAAATGGTGACTGGTAGCAACTGTTGATACCCTCTGTTGTGGGTTGACCCTGGCTGGGTGCTAGGTGCCCACTCAGTTACTCTATCACTCCCTTTCCCTCTGGGACAGGGGGAAGAATAAGATGGAAGAAAAAAAAAAAACCAGCAGGGTGAGATAAGGCAGTTTTATTACAGCAAAAGGAAGAAGCAAGCAGCGATCTGCACGTGCAAGAGCTAAAGAGGAAAAAAGAAATCAGTCTCTACTTCCCATCAGCAGCGTTGTTCGGACACTCCCTGGGAAGCAGGGCTTCAGCGCACGTAGCGGTTCCTCCTCCCCTCCTTAGATTATATATCTGAGCTGATGTCACACGGTATGGAATATCCCCTTGGTTGATTTGGGTCAGCTGGCCTGCTTGTGTCCCCTCCCAGAATCTCGCCCACTCCCATCCCCTTTGGTGGGGGAAGGAATGTCAGGGGGCAGCACTGCTCAGCAGTAGCCAAAACACTGCTCTGGTATCAACACCCATCCAGCCACCAATGCAAAGCACAGCACTGTAAGGGCTGTGAGCTTTACCTCAGTCAGACCCAACACACCCTCTTGTCTCACTTCAGATAAGCATGAGATGCAGTACAGTGGAGGGTGTCTTGGCAGCAGCATGCCAGCTTGGGATAATTGCCCCATGTTGTGAAGATTATCAGACTGCATTGCTGCTGCAGATTTCCATAACTGAGAAGTCTCCATCTGATCAGCTTTGGGAGCCAGAGACCAAGCAAAGAATGAGTCCCTTACTGCACCAAGCAAAGGTCTCTGAGCATAGACAGATGGACAGCCATACTCCCGTGAGGGAAAACTTTGTCCCTGCCTCTTGCTGCTAATGCATGTCAAGAGTGCATGGAAAAAAAAAATGAGGCAGCAGCTCATTGTTGCAGTCAGTGATCTGATTTACCCCAAGATGAAGCAGATTCACAGTTAATGAATTGGAGGTTACCAAGATTTTCTTGTATGGTCAAGTTCCTGCATCATACTCACAGCTTAAGTTTACCCTCTCTGGTCATAGAACTGTTTATGTAATGGTAAAATTTTTACTACAAAGCTTCTGTGTGATTATTTGGTCTACCTTTTTTCCTTAGAAAATGTATGTGACTGTAAAAGTAGCACTTCACAAATATTTCTGTGTACAGTGTAAGTTATTGAACGTGTCATCAGTGGGCTTGATAACAGTGTAGATTGGAAAACCTGTATTCTTTTATTGGAACAAAATGGGATCCAAATCCCATTCAAAATATGATGCAATTTTATCTTATTATTTTAGATCATGCATCTATTCTGTTGCTCAGTGCTTGTCTTCTATCTGTGGTACTATGCCAGAACTAATGAATCCTGTGGGATCTCATCTAAGCTGAGGTCAGTGTTGGATAAACCATGTCAGTAATTCAGAAAAAATTGAGTCACGGGCTATTGTAACTTCTGGCTATTGCCGGTTGCTCTAAAAAAGCCTGAGGAATTACGAGAAAAGTTCAATAGCTTGTTTACAAATATGGAATAAATTTAGGCAGAATTTGAATGACTATCTGAACAGATACTGTGTACTCAAAAAGAATCTGTGACACTCAAAGCTGTCTCCACCTGTGTTCCCAGTTACCTGCTGGTTCAGGTGTGAAGAACGGTGCTGCTGGCTATGAAGGCACCTGGGTGCGTGACCTGCTGTGCAGTGAAGCAAACATCTCTGTGGCAAAAAGAGGCATACAGTTCTTATTTCTCAAAGAAAACTGTAGCAGCCTCTTGGCTGTGCCAAAAATCTTCTTGCACCAGTTTCACCAGTTTATAGGTACCGTTGTACCACCTCTATCTGCTCTTTCCTCACCATTTGCTTTGCACTGAATGAAGCAGGATTCTGTAGCTAAACTGCCATGGCTTATCCCACAGCATAATGAGAACTGTTAATGCTGTCTTTGCAATTTGGAGAATTGGAAGTAAACTGGGAAAGAAAACTTGTGTTAATTTTATTATGAAGGCAGCGTGGATTTTTATTTTTTTTAAACTTGGGGGCGCATGATGGTTAATTTCAAGATCAGCTCATGAAATACCATATTTGGATGAAACTTCTGTACAAGACAGAGGCTGGTCTAACATTTTTATAATGCTAACCATTGTTTTTATTTCAGACTGAAGTAAAGTCTCAGCTTCCTAATGGCTCTTTAGTAAAGAGTTGCAACCTTCGCATGGCTTAGTGGATGTTCTTTATCAGTTTCCGCATCTTGCCCATGACTGAGAATATGCAAAAGTCAGCTTTTGTTTATGGTTGTTTATTTTTCAGGCCCATATATTTTCAGTCATCTTCTGCCAGATGTAAGTTAAAACTTCTGCAAGACCTTGTCCCTAGTAATGATAGGAAATAGCTTGGAAGGCCAAGTGGTCTTTAAGAGCACTTTGATGGAGTGAGGTGCACTAGATTGGCACTCATTCATTAATGGCACCATATTACGGTAGATGCAGATGATGGAACACTGTGGGTTTACCCCAGAAAGGCAGGTGCAGTATTCATAGGCACAGGGATGTGAAGACAAAGGTCTAGGACCTTATGTTGGATGGGATCTCACTGTGTAATACTCACAATGTTGACTGTTAACTCCTTTAAATATTTCTTAAGCTATTTTGTGACATTATGTGAGGAAGACTGTTTCTTGCATCTCAAGTCCCAGATAAACGTATTGCCACCAAAACAGTAATTGCAAACACCACTGTGAATAGTCTTAGTGGAGATCTATTCTACAGGTTGCATTCAGGCTTTGTAGTTAAACAGTGATAACTGGTCTACTATAGACATGGAAACAGCAACTCTGAAGATATTTGTGAAAGTTCATTACAGCTTATGATTTACTTTCCTTCAGTTTCCCACTCCCACCATGCCCCCCTCCAGTTTGCACCACATTTGGGATGAAATGCATACATTTTCGTATTAATGCTTGGCTAGCAGATAACAGCCAAACAATTCAGTTATTTCCTTCCTGTCTCACAGTTTCTCCAATTTGGCCATTTTTTAGCAACCTCTTTTAAGGAGAATCTTTTCTGGTTAAAGATAGATACTGAAGACACTGAGAGCTTTAAAACCAGTTAATGCACCCTTCATGTTTTCTACAACTGCTGTTCCTGAAGCCGTATGGGAACGAAGAATGATTGGTGATTGTCCTTGACTTAGTGGAATTGGTCTGAGTGGAGGCAGTATCCAATGTTACCCAGGGTTACAACTGCATTACCCTATTTCTTGTAAAGCAGTAAGTCTAACCAACTTTGTCTTAGACAAGACTAGTGTTGATTCAAGGTGCATCTGCTTCTTCTTTTGCAAGCTGTTCGCCTTTCATCTCTTGAGCTTTCCTCTTACTTTTGCATTGCTGAATGCATCAGACATAGGTAAGATCACCTTTACTCATCTAGAAAATTAGTTGATCAAACAGACAAACTCTTCTGCTGACTGGTGGCTGAGCTTCCCATCTGATATCCTGATTTAAACCTCATAGAAGCAATGGAATTCACTGAAGGAATTATCCATTCTTTAGAGATAGCAAGATTCCCATCTGTTAAACTTTGTGTTGCAATAAATCTTAGCCAAGATGTGGTAGATGTATGTGATTCTAAAATCACATCACTTTTCAAGACACATGGCTTTACTCTTCTGTATACACCAACATGTTGAGCTTGAGGAAAGCTCGTGTATAAGTGTTCCCATAGGTTCATCCCCTTTCTTTTTGAGCAATGTGATGTGCACATTTACAGTACTGGCATGCATATTAACTGCAGACATCAGTCATTTGAAACTCATTCATGAGTAAATAATAAACTTGCCAGTCTTCAGGTGGGTGTTCCTAACTTCATGAAATCACCCTAAATAGTTTTCTTTAAACACGATTTTTCCTTGAATTTTGAGGTAGAACTGATTCAAACTGAAAAAGGCATGTCAAGGTTTGGGAGAAAAAGTAAAGCTGAGGAACCTTTCCATTTTCTGATGCAGAAGGGATAGCATATTATAACTGATACTTGGATTAGGAAGGTTTAAATACAAATGTTTAGGGGATGTTGTGTTTCCGTAAAGATGTTGGGAAAGCAGCAATCTGCCTTGGTATTATTATGAGTGAATGAATATTGTCATTACAAGTTCTTGTCTTCTCAGGGGACCACACATCCTTGACTACTACAGTTTTGTGTATATCAACTTACCAGCACTATAAATATAAATGCTCTGATGCAGGCTTGTTCTGCTACCAAAAGCTGTAGCTGAAGAATTTAAGAGAAGTCTGTCCACCTCGATAATCTATAAAATTACCAGTGCTTTGTTCTTCTGATTTAAAAAAACTAAGATGTGGTTGTCCTGTTGCATTTTGAGAAAACTAATGACTAATTGACTGCTTGAGACTTTGTTGTTGTTGTAAATTTGTGAACAGATTTGTTTATCAGAACAGCATGCATGACATTTTAATGGTGGTGTTAATGAAGTAGTGCTACTGTCTCTAGGAATATTGGACTCTTTACCAGAATTTTTATGGTCGTGTGAACCACTAAGATGATTAGGAGGAGGCCTTGTCTTTCCATAAAATTTGGATGCATAAATTGTGTGTAAACATGGCAGGAGGAATGAGAGTGGTGTGGAATCTCAGTTGTAGATTCTCAGCTTAGGACATCTTAGCCTGTTTGGAGTTTCTCTGCTTGACTTCTTCCTACTTTCACCCTTTCAAGGCTTTCAGAGGGGACTAAGAGTGATAGGCTGGAATGGGGTAGCAAACCCAGAAGTGGGACTGACCAGAGAAAAGTTTGCAGTTGTGTGTTGCTCTTCAGCAGGTGTTCTTGAGGAATTCCTGTCATCTTTGCATTTTGTCGTTAATCCTCGTGGTGGCAGCACACACCAAGAGAAAGGGACCCAGTCGAGTGCTGCTGACCTGGGTTTTAATTACAGTTAAAATGAACGTGCTCATACTTACATTTTTAGCTTTTGTTCCCAGTCAGGCAGCTCAAAAACAGAAGGTCAAACTTCTTCCTCTGCGATTTCAGTTTTTATGAACTTCTGAGAGAGACATTTAGTTGAGAGAAATATTTCTTGTCCTCTCCACCCCCTCACCAGCAGGTAAAGGCAGTATTTGTGAAGATCCTGAGGTGCTGAGAAAACTTACATGGCAGGGTTGGAGTTTCAGTTGTCCAAAACGTTATCCAAAGACTATTGCAGTTTTTGAATGGTGAGGGTTTTTGTTAACCCCAGCACGAGTGCCAGGACTCTTGCTGTTCTAGGCACTGCACTGCATGAGTCTTTCCTAAATTTGCATACAAAGTGAGGGTCTATCTGATGTATTCCAGCTGGAAGCAGAGACAGTGTCAGGCATCCAGTGAAACCTATCAACTCAAGGCAAGGAAAGAAATACCGAATGTTAGTAATGAGGTACTGATAAGCAAGTTACTGGAAAGAAAAATCACTAATACACTGAAAAGTTGGCTGCAGATTTAACACTGTGCTCATTAAAGAAGGTAGCTAGAACTACCTTCTGGTATCTGAAACAGCCTTTTCCAAAATAACACGATAGGCAAGTTTCTTATGGTAGTCTGACTTGATAACGTGAGTGACCAGTTATTTCAGAGTAGTAGTGTTGGTTTGTAAGCCAGCACAGGGATGGGTTCATTTCACGTCATGTGCCTGACCTCAGAATCACACATCAGTTTCTTGAGATCTTTTTCACTTGGCCGAAATTGTCAGGTATTTGCTCTGTCTTCTGTGTTTCCTTGGCATACTGTGAAGCTCTCATCATATATTACACTCTTAAAACTGAAGCCAATATTACTAAAGTTCATAAATACCTAGAAGAAGGAAATAGGAAAACAAGCAGCAGTTTGTATGGAAAACAGGTAAATGTAGTCTGTACACACTTCACAGGACTACTTCTGGTATCTGACCTTAAATTGTTTAAAACTACTTCAGGTGTCCCTCACTCAAGTAAGGATGAAAATGTGCTCTGTCTGCACTGTATTCCAGTTAGAAGATTCAAGAACTGGAAAATGGGTAATAAATATTTAAATGAGGGCATTTCCTGTATCTCAGAAATGGACTAAAAGGCCACTTTAATGGCTCTACCTTCCTGAGCTGTTTAGGATAGAATGCATTTAAAAAGTAATACAAATTGAAGGGATAGACCATTGTGCTTATAGACATCTGCTTCTTTCCCTTTGCATCTTTATTTTAGTTATTTGGAGTCTTTTTTCAAATAAATTTGAGAGCTCAAGATGGAAGTCTCTGCAGAATTAGTTATAGGACCAGAATAAATTGTTACTTTATGAGAATCAAGAGAAGGATTTTTCACTTCTCATTCCATAAAGGGCATTAAAATACTACCAGGGAAAAGAACTATATGTTCTGTGTATTCATATTGGTCTTACAGGGAGCGTGCATCAAGCCCAACTCAACTAAAACAGGAGAATACTTTCTGATAGAACTTGTGTATGAGCTTAAGCTGCATCCTGAAGACGACAGGCTCGTGTGTGCAGCTTTTAATATGCAGTCATGCAACTTTAAGAGCTAAGCCAGCAACTCTCCAGAAAATCACAGTGTTAGATCTTAAAACTACAGTGTTACTCAACAACTAGCAGATCACCTTACCTTTTTCATAATACTTATTTTGCCTTCTTGCCACTGTCTCATTCAAGGAAATTTTTGAAGCTCGATAGCCTTGTTTTATGTTGTTAAATGTGGTAGATTTACGAACTTCCATTACCCAAATCACTACTTGTATTTTAAGTGTTAATGATGGGATTGCCCTTTCATGTAAATATAAATATAATACAGTCTACTGACCTTCACTGCTGAAAAAGCACTATTTTCTGCAGTGTGGTTATGGAACAGAGTACAAATAAAGTACTCTTTCTTTCTTGGTGACTGAGATGGATATTCTTTTCCTTTGTTCATCCTGTTAATTACACAGTGTAAAGCAAGTTTGTGGGAAGAGAACTTACATTAGACCAATTGGGATAGTTGGAAGTGGGCAAACTGTTGTGCACATAAGGATTTGTGTGTTTTATGGTCAGAGCATTGCTTTTCTTCTACAACCCAATGTATTGCAAAAGCTGAACCACCTTTGGAAGAATGCAAGAGTGTGATTGGTTTTTTCTGTATGATCAGAAAAGGGGGAATGACTTGATATTGTGGGGTTATTTTTCTTTGCGCATGTTGTTTGCTTTGCTTTTTTTGCTGAGAGTTTTGAAAAATCTTTGAAGAGCCCTGCAGGGTTCTCCCTGCAGGGCAACCAAAGACTGCATTCAAGAACAGATATGGTAATAGAAAATGCCCTGTCCAAGGACTGTCTGACGTGCAGTGTCCTAGACTGAAAATTCAGAGGGAAAATGACAAGATGTAGGAATTCAGAAAAGTAATTGGTACTTGAATTTTGGGAGAATTGACTTCTCTGTAAAGCACCTTGGTACATACACTGGGTTACTTGTTTTGTAGAAGGGGCTGCTGCTTTGTACTTGAGGGGGGGAAGGGAATGGTGGACACTTGTGGATGCATTAAAACTAGGCCAGCAGTTGGTGCATTTATCAAATAGTGGGGTTTTTAATCAATGTTTGGTGTTGCATGCAAAATTGAAAGGTGCAGAAAATAAGATGTAATTGCTGCAGTCACTTATAGGTGCTTGTGTCTCTATAGTCTTTGGAAGCTGTATGGTTTCTGTAGATGGGCCATAGCACTTCAGCCTTTGTATGAAATCACATACTTTTTTTGACTAGCATCAAAATGTGGCTTTATTGCCCTTTGATGCTTTTATGTTAAGACTGTGCAACATACGTAACCTCTAATTATTGGACGACAGCAATTCATAGTATTTGTAACACGCATCAGATAAGAAACCGTTCCCAAGTACAGTAGGTGTATACTACACAAAGAGTAATTGCTTAAGAAACAGGCTTGTTGCTTCAGCTGTTACATATTTTGCATTTAAAACTTCGTGGTTTTCAAACCACAATGTTTCAGTGGTATTGGCAACATTCAAAGACTAACATTGCTTATGGGTGGAGTCAAAAAGATTTCTGTACAAAATATTGGCAGCTGAGTCTGGCAAGATTCACTTTCCAGACTTAGTAAGCAAATCTATTTTAATTGGCCCATGATGTTATGTCTTTCATCGCTTACAGAGCATGTTACCAAAGAGTTAAGGGCAAATGCAATGATTCCCCACTTTGTAACTGTACAATAAAGTGAATATGGACACGTTTTACTTTATGGAGTCTCGCTGTGTCCAAAAATAAGTTTTTGAACATATTATGCTTTCTTATATGGTGTTGCATGGGGAGGAAATCTGTTCAGCTGTTGAGAGCTTTGGGGAATAAAAGTCTAAACATCCTCCTGCAGCATGTCTGTCACTAAGTAGAAAATGTTTTTATATATAGCTATTTGACAGCATCTGTAAAGTTCTCCATCACTTCCTTAGGCTATTCCTTTGGAGAGGATGAGTTGGAAGTAAGTAAACAAAGACTTTGGGTCTATTTTGAAATCTCTGTATAAACATATGGTCCTCTGTGTCTTTAAGATTCTTTTAGGCATAAGTCAGGACTTTAGTGTAAGAAGTGAAAATATTTTTATTAGGTGGGAGTGGTCTTGATTTAGAGTTGGACTATTCTTTTGCCTATGGTACTGATAAATTCAGTTTTTATATCTGTAAAAGATGTAGATGTGGAAGTGTATTGGATATAGTAAACTAATTTCTGTTTTAAAATGTAATAAAATCCTTAAAAGACCATCTAGCTGTATCATTTTTGAAGGACAAAAAAATACTAACATTAAGAAATCTGGTTTAGGTTATCTGTGTCACAGTCACTGAGCTCATGTCCTTTCCCCTTCCTTTTTGTTAATCATTCCCTCATGAGCTCCAGTCATCCATTTGGTTCCAGAGGGATCGGTCAATTCCTCCTGAGTTAAAATGCTGGATCTATAAACTGCAACTCTTAACATGTCTGTCTTGCATCCAGATTTTTGAGACTATGTTCGTTGTAGAAGAAAGAGGATTCCTAAGCCCTGACTGAAGAGTCTTTCTAAGGCACAGCATTGTCTGTTACAAAGAAAAAAAATCCCAGAGAATGTCTTTTTAAAACTGAACATACCTACAAGTCTGCCTGTCTCTCTTCTGGGTCGGAGAGATCAAAACAGCTTCCCTTTGCAGCCCTCTTCTTCCATGTTACAGTTTTTTACAATCGCTACACATCATCCTGTTTTCTTTTTTTAAATTTTAATTCAGTTTTCCTGCAGAGGAACTTCTCAGCTCCAGACTCTGCTTTCTAATGTTGTGGTTTTTTTTTGGAAGAGTGCCTTTTGCAAATCCACATTGCCCTTTGCTGGAGGTAGAGCAGGGGTTTACTGAGCTCTGAGCTCCTTGGCACTCCTTCGCCTGTGTATGAATGTTTGTATTTAGTAAGCCATTTTGGTAGTCTCGTGAGCAGGCTACAGCATTAGAGCATAAGAGGCTGTTAGACAGATCATTAGAATTAGCTACACAGGATGATTTGAGTGATCCATCAAAATTTACAGAAGCTTTACCTTTTAGGGGATTATATGCACTGTTCCTAAAAATGTTGTGTTTTGGTGTTTTTCTATTATGACAGTACTAAAGCAGTCAGTCTGGTCGTATTTCTCATTAATGTTGAGTCATATATTTTAATAATAGCTGTATGTTTAGAATTTCCTAGGATTTTGTACTTTCTAAAGAAAGAGTGACGTAGGCGAATTAATCTTTAATTTGATTATGTGGCTATAGACCTCAGATAAATTTGTTAGATAAACTGTACGTGTTACAAGAGTGCTGTATTTGTCTTATGTAATCATGAAGTTGCTATTAGTGCTTGTTACAAAAAGGTATTTTTAAAGACTTGATGTCTGTAGAATGAACATTCAAATAAATACATGAAAAACGCTGCAGGTGCAGTTCAGCAGAATGTGAAAGTCGATGAAGAAATGGTGCCATTTTAATTTTTCTAGGTAAATTTTTCACAAAATGCCTCCCTTTTTTCCTTTTTTTATGACACCTCCACTTTCTTCCCCTCTCCCCAATATTATAACACATGCATTTCAACTTTTTTTGGATCCTTATAATTTGTGAACGCTTGCACTATTCACACTTCCCACACTTGTCAATCTTCAGTAAAAACGCCTTCATAAGGTAGATATTATACAATTTAAAACAGAAAATCCCCTTTACAATTATTTGTTATAGCTGTCTTCAGCTTCACTGGGGTAGCAGCCGTGAAATAGTTCCCACTTGCTGATTTCTCGTCATGCGGCTCTAGCAGTATCCCCAAGTCCATATTTAGCATGGGTGGCTGGGACCAGGGGAAATGAGGAAAAGGAAGATGTCCAAGGAGCACCTGGGGTGGTAGGAGACAGCAGTGTTTCTTCATTTGGTTGAGGGGGTGCTTCTCTTTTTTGCTCTTGGAAAGACACAAAATTCACAGTAAATAAAATGATAGTAGAGGAGTGAAATGAGAGCCATGTAGGTAATATTAAAACCAGAATATTGCCTTTTTCTTGCCTTTTTCCTAGGATATTGCTAAGTATGTGCTTTGTTCCTATTTCTTCACATAATGAGAAGGAGGTGAACTGCAAGCAGAAAAGTCTCTTCTGCCTAAAAATGGTGTTTTAAAAATCCTGGTTGGCAACCCTTGAATTCATTGCAGTTGAGAGAAAATCATCTTCCCTGGTATTGGTGAAGTGAGCTCTGTTTTCTGCTGCAGCCTGGGCCTTTTCTTGTGCTCGCTAGAAATGTGACACTCATTGTAATGACTAAGTGAACTAATCTCTTTAATCAACCAGTCGGATGAAATCCTGCCTACTTAGGACCTTTGGGAGAAGTGCATGTGCTGAAGCCTGTTTGTGAACGTGCAAAAAGGTGCAGTTTATAATGCTTTTCTTCTTTAAAATCCATGCCAGTGAATGCAGGTGGTGTTACCCAGCTTCTTCCTCCTGTCATATGCAGCTGAGCAGCGTGTTTTTCGCAACAAGGGTAGCGCTGTAACCAGCACTGTGGGAATTCAGACTGTGGATCAGTTTTCCCTTCCAGACTAAATGACAGTTAAATGTACTTTCCCAAAATCTTAGCAGTGTCTTATCATAGCTCCAGGGTGTTGTTCTTTTGTGTGTGTGTGTGTGTGTGTGTGTGTGTGTGTGTGTGTGTGTGTATACCCCCTTCTTTTAAATACACTCCCATACCTTTTTACTTCACTTTCTCCACTATTACAGCCCACCTCAGGGGCATAAAAAGGGATTTCCAGAACCAGGTTTCCTATCTCTAGGATCTTCTGGCATTCACTGCTGCAAGACAACTGCTGTGATTGATGCTTAGGGAGCTTGAAGGCAGTCTTGGAGCTGAAGGGGAAGTAGGTCTGTTGTAAGAATAGCTTAAATATTGCAAGAAGACTGTGAAACCGTTTTATGTTCCGGAGCACTCAGCACCAGTGCATGAAAAACATTGCAACAGTGATGCAAAACTGAAGGCTTAAGGATTGCGACAGCCTTGGAGGGAGTAGTGTGTATGGGTAGGTAGTAAGAGGATTTATAAAAGGTCATGGGAGACCCAAGGCAGTCCATCAAACTCAGTGACCAAGGACTGCTGAGAATCCCTCTATGAAACTCGTGCCCTAGATGGCTCTTCTTACTGCTCTGCCTTCTACCCCAGGTTCCCTGAGGCAGCTCAAGATGGGCTGTCAGCAACAAAGTTATTCCCATGCTTTAATAATAATTAATAACTTTTATGTGCAAGTGTCTGGACTGGGATGTGGGGTAACAACCAAAAATGGCAGTAGGTCATCTGTATCAGGATTTTGTAAGTGGTTTTTTGTGAGGTGCTTCACTGTGTGGAGGGCTGGCCACTAAAACTGCCCCTTAAGAAAGGCACTAGCCTGTGGTAAGCCATGTACCAGCTAGAAAATGGGCTTACATTGCGCTACGTGACATACGCCATTGTTTGGGACACTGGTCTGGGATTAAACTTTAATGTTTTACTGGAAAAAAAGACTTTCTGACCACCTGAGAATATTCAGTTCTGCCACAAATTAGTATTGTAACTTTTAATGAATGGCTGTGCATTTGCTCCATATGTGAAACTGGGGTGGTATCCTTCCATGAATACGTGAGAAAGCTATTATTGGTACTTTACTGACTTTGAGTTTTGAAAATCAATCTAGGAGCCATGACCAGCTAGCAGCATGATGGTAAATTTTCCGCTTATGAAAGAATCTTCTCAGGTACCAGTCCTTTATCACATTTTGAAAAAGTGGCTTGTGGAAATAGTATGAAAATTAATGTTATTAAAGCTAGAGTTTGCTTTTTTGGGAAGTAGTGTGTGTTTGCAGGCCCTGCATAAATATGTGATATATCAAGTGCTGTGTTTTTGTCAGTTTTTAAAACTATGGTATCAGTCATGGCTAATACTCCTTTTCAATAGGAAATAAAATTATCTTGGTACACATTTCTACTCTGACAGGTTCATCTTCATAGTCTTACAGAGTGTCACTTAGAAAAGCAATAATTTATATAAAGACTAAATAATTAAAAACTTTATGGTCATATTTTGCAAAGGAGAAGTTGCTAATAGTCCTCCAAGTTAATAGCTGGGGTTAATGTGGATTTTTTAATGGGACAGATTTATTTTCATGAGAGCCAAAGTTCTTTCTTGCTTAGACTGTGAATTCCATAAGGGAATAGTAAGGAGTTAAGAAGGAAACATGATGAAATGTTGGTCTTTGCATCCAAAAGAGGATTTAAGTCATGAACTCCTGACCTTGTGATCCTCAATTACTTATCCCGGGTGAGGGAAATCTGTTCTACTTTAATGTTTTTATTAATGTGACTTGGAATGAATGCAAGCATTCTTTTCTCTTAGAACGTGTTTAAAGAAAATATCTCTGGATTAAAAAATACTAGATATTTTAATTTTTAGTCTAAGTTTTTTTGCATAGCCAGTTTCTAACAAAAAAAAAAGTTTTTAGAGAGGATTAGTTGTTGTTTTACAGGGTACACTGAACTTTGACAGTGGTACACTGAGAGCTGATGGCCAAGTATATTAGAATGTTACCTAATAAATAATATATTTAAGTCACTGTTATGACTTGCTTCTACAAAGAACACTGTAAAGGCTCAGTGCAAGGGTTAGCCAGTGGTTGCTTTAACCCATCTTCTGCAGGTATAGGAAACCATCCAAACACACCACCAATTTTTACAAGATTTCCTACGAAAAGTAGGTTTTGTCTTTATTTCTATGTATCTTCTCTTTTACCAAAAACCAGAGAAAAATCAGACCCATGTTTTGTGTTCCTAAGTGTCTTTCTGCTAACCATTTTTGAACATCAGGGCTGTTTCCATGTCCTGTGCCATGTTTGCCTTTATTATTTGAAACACGGGAAATTTCTGTGAAGTGTAGGAAAAGCAGTGCAGATATGTTAATGCAGCTGCAAATAAGTCCCCACTTTAGAGAACTCATTTGTAGGTCTCAGGGTTCAGAGCTTCTTTAGTAGAATGTGAACTCACATGAGGATGGAAGAAGGCAAATGGAAATGAGTGCTAGAGCAATACACTTTGGTATCACTGAAAATTAACTCCTGACCTAGCAAAGCACCCAATTTTTAAATCTTGTTTTTCAAATGATAAATCATGCTGCTGTAAAAGCCAAATATATTTTTTGGTGTGCTGTAGCTCAAGGTCTGCTTTAAGTTAAGGTTACTTAACTTGTCATTCTGAATGCTTGTGTAATGTTTCATTAAGTGTTTATAATTCACAAAGCATTGCATGCATTTGCTTTACAGAACTGTGGAAACCTCTGCAGGAAAGTAAGTGAAGAGAGAAGAGGAAATAAAATTGTCAGATCCTGGGATCTGACCTGATGGTGACCAATTGGTAGTTCCATCGATTAGGTTGCAGATAGGGTTTGCAAGGCAGACTATTGGATTTTTGCTGTGGACTGGGAATCTCATATTTTTGTGTCAAAGATATCAAAGAATTCTTGTGTTTGGATTCTTTGTCTCATAATATTAATGCACTAGATTTGCATGTATTTTAGCAAATATCACTGGTCTGAAAGCTATTTTTGTCAGGTGTTGGAAATATGTTTTAACAATTCCCAAAGATTGCTTTAGAAGAAGTTTATATAGGCTGTCATAACTCACATGTCAGTTAACAACTTAACATCCTTGAAGTCTTTCTTTAATCATCTTTGCATGAAAAACTTAACTTTCATGAACAGAAATAAGTACAATTGTTCTCATCTGAAAAGTCAAGTGAACATAAGCATGAGAAACAACTCCCTGAGAGGCAGCACATCTCTAGCAGAAGAGTGCCAGTATGCTGCTGTGAATACTCAGGGCAGTGACAAGCTCTTCCTAAGTTATTTTCCCATTCATAAGTTGACGTTAATGACATTTTCTCACCTTTTTTTTTTTTTTTTTTAAGCAAAAGCGAAGTGCTAGGTCATTCATAACCATTAATATTGTAAGCTCGGAGCTCTTGCTCACTTAAAACACATGAAGACTGTTTTTCATGTTTTCCTGGTTGATGCCTGCAAGGGCACTTGTTTCTATGCTTTGGCACAAGCAGCCAAAGCAGGCCTACTGCTGAATCCAGTCTTGGCTGCCCTTTGATAGGAAGCTCCTTACAAGCTCTCTGTACTGCTCTAATCCTGGCAGTCTGATCCTCAGGCACCGTCTTTTGTGGGGGATCTTCAGCATGAGCCAGGGCTGGCTTGGTAGCATGAGCTCTTCTCTGACTTTGCACACCACTGTTTGCACAGATTTCCCGGGTGAAAGGTGGTGAACATGTGCAGTAATCCTACCTACATGGCCTGCATGACTGGAGAGCTGGGATATGGTGCTAGGAACCGTTTAAACAGTGTTTTGGAGACTGATTTGTAGTTCTGAGGCTTCTTAGAGCACTCACCACCACCATATATGTGGATTTCACAAATACCGATAAACTGATGTGCATAGCAGCTAATTGAGAGGAGATTTTAGTAGCATAGGCACCTGGAAACTGAATCTTGTAGACTAATTGTCAGCTCTTTGTTAAACTGTGTTATGGGTTGAGCTGTTTGGGATTTTTTTGAGGTGGGTTATATTTATCTAGTTCAGGGCTCCTAAGACTTTCCACGCTTTCTGGTAAGCACTTTGAAGTACATGTTCTATTTTAAGTCTTGAGCTCATGATACCTGTATATTAGTGGCATGGCTGCCAGGTTCAGCATATGGGGGACACAAAACAAAACAAAACCAAAAAAAACCAAACAAAAAACCAACCCAACAAAAAACCAACCAAAAAAAACCCAAGAAAAAACACCACACCCCAAAAAGCTGAGATGAATGCTTGATTTAAAATAATTGCTTACATTCACGCTGAAATACTATGAAATTAGAAGAGAGAGTATTTTGCATGTTCTGTTTTGTTTTGAAGAAATGTTCAATTGCTTTAATGACTTTTGCAGTTCATTAACTCATTCACTACCGCTTTGCAAGGGAGGAGTCAAGAGTCCTAAAAACAAGTGTCCTTTACAGCCTAATACTTGTTCATTCCCAGATGAAGTCAGTTTTGTGCTTAGCATGAGGAAGGAAGCCTGCTGGGAAAAACAGGGCATTGTCATTTAATTGGACATTGCATCATAAAACAGATTCATGAGGGAGAATGGTGTGGAGGGAATTAGAGTCACACAGGTATCCTTAGTTTAGAAGAGTCTCTGTGTTACTAGTTCTTGTATTTGTATTAAAATAAGCTTATGAGACATGATAGATCTTACATCAGCTTGACATGAGCCACCAGAAAGGTTCTTGATGTGTTGTGCACAGTCACGTCAGTGTGACCAAAACGCTTTCTATTTCCACTCCTCTAACCTCCTCTAGCACTGTGGTATCTGTGGTTGCCACAAATAAATTCCATCTCACAGGACCTCTCTGAGCTGATGTTCACTGCTTATCAAGATACTTGTCAGTCTCAGGTCCACAGTTTATCAGATTCATTTCCGCTCACTTTTCCATTAGTCTCAGTTTCCTTCCAGAAATAGCCTGTCTTTTTCTTTGACCAAGTTCTGGCTGACATCACTCCTGCCCGATCTGTCCTCCACAGTTACCAGTTCTAGGTTCTCTCTACCCTTTTCAACTAATCTGCAGTCCCAGTAACTTTTCTTGTAGCAGCCTCTGCTCCTGTTCTGCATTTTGACGATACCACTTCTAAGTCCACGATGTTTGAATCTTGCACAGAAGTCATGGGGAGCACATGTTTTTTCTAGGCTTCCCTGGTCCTAAATCAGATGCAGTTTTGGGAATACAGAATTTCTCATGGGTTGAAGCACTCCACCTAGGGAAAGCAAGTATGTACCAAGCAGGTGCAATATTCTCCTTCTTGACTCCACTTCAAAAAGAAAATGCTTGGAAAATTGACTAATTTTGGCAGATTTTCACATGGATAGCAGATGGGTCCCATTATCTTAAAGTTTACATTGCACTGCAGACTTCCTTAAGTCTTACTTAAAGTGCATATGGATGCTCAGACATGATTATGTTGTGTTTGTGAGCTTTTTGTTTGATTTTAAGATGTCATCAGAGTATGTTAAACCAGGAAAAGCAATCTATATTTGCTTTGCTCGCAGAAATGACCTGTTTCGGCTAAATTTTCAAAAAAGTTCAGTCTGACATGACTCTCAGCACGAAACATTTCTGCACAGCAGCTGACATTTGGTGAAGTCACAAGCAGTTGATAGCAGGGTCTTATAATGGAAGTTGTTGGGCAATATAATTAATAGGCAAGCTTGGAAGCACTGCTGCTGATCCATCTCAAGAGCTCTTTAATTTGAGGTGCCTAGGTGTTTTCTACTCCAATATGTATATCTTCTATAAAACTTAGGTAGCTAGTCATTGATGACAGTCACTGAACTACACAGTTACGTTGCTTATGCAGCAGTGTGGATGTGTAAATGCAGTTGTCTGTCTATTTTTTAAAGTCTCGGCATTGGTAAGGTTTTATTGACAGACTAAGGATTGTAACAAGTTTAGGAGCTACTTTTAAATGTCTGCTATTAGGCAGTTCACTGAAATTTCCAAATAGTTTTTTGTAGTTTGGTGATGAATATGTTTCATGCAGTACTGTTAGGAAGTCTGGATTTAAAAGGAGACACTATTTGGGTTGAGATGTCAGCTGTAACTTGTCAGTGATGATGACAACCTGCATATCCCCCTTGGTCTAGGAAGGATAGTTTGGACTGTTTTAAACCAGGACAGACCTTCCTGTCTGCAGGGCAATTTGGTCTTGGAAAATTTCAGGTGTTTGTCAGTATTTAAAAATAATTATCTTCGCAATAAACTTGAACCTGAGCTTACATCCATCAAAGTCGAAGAAAGATCAGGTTTGTTGTTGGAGCAATGCAGATTAGGCTTATGATGATGGGCTTTCTTGATTAACTGTTGAAAAATTCCATTTGGTTGACATATTGCATACACTATTATGAAATTCAAAGTATGCTCTGCAAAGACATTTGAATTGCCATGGTTGGACTTAGAGTAAAATAAGGTGTTGCTTAAAATAATAAAATACAGGGTTAGAAAAGACCTTTCAGATGGACCTCCCTGATAAAGAGCTATATTTAAGCTCTACCTGGCAAACATTTTTCCAACTTGTTCTTGATAATCCTTCAGTGTTAAAGATTTTGTTGATCCTCTGAATTAACCTGTTGCAGTGCTTATGTGATTCTTGTAAGTAAGCCTTTTCCTGGTATCAAGCTGAACTCTCTCTTGCTACAAATTAAGGTAAATATTTCCTGTTCTTGCTGACTGAACTGGTCGGTATCTTCTTTGCAATAGTCTCCTGCATTTTAAAAAGTATTTTGTGTTTGTTTCAGGTTAATCTCTTCTATATTAAATGCAATTTGTTCAGTCTTTCTTTATAGGTAAGGTTCTTTGTACATGCTACAGTTTCTGGACACTGTACTCCAGAACTGATTTGAGAAAATCCCATCAGTTCATGTTTGTAATTCCTGTAAAGTGTATTAAAGTGTCCTCTACCTATTACTGGAATATCCTCCTTTCTGTTAAAAATCTGTATTTAACAATCAGGATTAAACTTTGGGCACTATCCCACCTGTTACTACACAACCACTCCAGTATTACCTAGATAATCCAAATGCTATGTAAACAGTGGTTTGACCTCTTGCCTCTTGTGGATCCTAATTTTTGACTGGCATGTTAGAGAAATTCTAAGTGGGCTGATCAAAGTAAGCGCACAATAGAAATTGAAAGTTTCTTACCCACCTGAACAGTGTTGATTGGGACAGCAGTCTAGTTCACAGTGAGTTTGAATTACTCTATATTACCAAGCTTGCACAAAATCCTTTACAATGGATTAGGAAATTCCTAGGAGGAAAAAAACCCATACCTGTGATATGGATCCTTATCTGTGTTGACATATCCAATGAGTTTTGAAAGGTAGCAAGACTGTTCATTTGTTTACTCCATAGTCCTTACATTTATCTGACATTAGTTCAGTTTCAGTATTCTTGACTGTGGAGGGAATTGCAGGGAACTTCTCTTTCCTTTTTTTTAATTGCACTTAGTGCATAATTGGAGTTCAGGCATGTAATTTTGTCTTTTAAGGAAGTCTTCATGATTATGCAGAAGATTTGGTTAGAGACAAAATCGAATTGTCTAATATGCGGCTGTTAGTGGTTTCTTGCCTTACTCGAGGTACTCAGCTGGTGTGTGCTGCTTGCAACTTCATTAACACATTTCCTGCCTTGGCAGGAGCCTCAGGCACCGGTGATACCCTTGACCTCCCTGTTCTTCCTGGAACAATTTAGAGTTAGGACTTTTGCTCTTTTCTGACACACTCACATAGATCAGCATGTCATGGTTATGTCCTGTGGAGCAGAGCAAGCGCTACCAGTGTACTCTGGACTCTTCTGAGCTAATTGCCTTTGAATGATTGTCTGTGATTACATGAGCTCATAACGTTGTTCATGCATTGCAGTCCTCTGTTCCTTGAGACACCATGAGACTCTGTCTAAGCATCCTTCATGAATTGTCCCCGCAGGTGGTTTTTCCTCATTTCTGTTTTCTTTATGAGTTATGCCTTTTTTTTTTCCCTAGGGGCACTTCTTTCTTCATCTACTCTGTGTCCATGTCTTGAAAATTTACTTATTCTGAACATTTTTGATATACTGCTTCTTCATGCCAGTGCAAAGGAAAAAAATAAACACAAACCCCCCCACACCTAATAAGAATCTGAAACTTTCAATGTTCCTTTAATGTTCTAACTGAAATGAAAATAGTTCACCACATTTTAAAAAAAGGCAAGATTTTAAGTCATTTTCTTTAACTGAGCAGTGACTTCCTTTATGGATGGACTTGTTTTACTGCTGCTTGAGAATTCCTAGGAACTTGGCATTGTTCCCTTCTTATTCATATTCCTTGAAAACCTTTTTCTCTCCAACTGATGATGCAGAGCGGTGAAATGCCATTCAGAGGACTGAAGTCCAGAGTTTATTTTAGATACCAACTTAGGCCATAAAAATATTGCATTGTCCTTCTATAGTAAGGCCAGATCTTTAGATTCCAAGTATCAGAAATTGTCATGTGTATGTGTTGTAGATTTAGACATTTTATGGAGAAGACTCCGCAAACTCGTTGTAGGACCTTTAGTTTTCAGCCTTGTATTAATAGACTTTATTTACACAGCACACTTTTAGAATGCATATTTTCAAAATTACTTTGGAAGGTCTTATTGAGTTTCCAAAAAAAAAAAAAATAGAACCAACCCAGAAGTCATTAAATCTGTAGGTCTACATATATACAGTGCTCCAGTCTTACCCACTCTGAAATGGTAAGTGGGCGTTCTTAATGCTAATACATTGTCCAGAAGTATAAGTTTATTTAAATTTTGTGGGTTTTTTTCTCTTTCTTGCAGTGTCACCCACGTTCAAAATAAATACTGATTCTAAGTTTAAAAAGTAACATTAGTGTTTGGATTCCTGAACGTAGTATGAACTGTACTTCCTGGTAAGATGTAATGTATGGATCTGTACAAGATAGCGTAGCACTGCAGTTTCAGGCTGAAATCAATTTAAAAATAAACCCAAATCCAAAATAGGCTGTTCTTACCTTTGAAATTTATTTTGGTTCAGACTGTGTTTACATTGTTAATATCTGTCTTGAAATACTTAGCAGACTTTAAAATGCTTCTGTCCTTGCTTGCTCTAATTCATTTGGAAGATCACGTGGCTTTAGAAGAGATTTTTTTTTGTTTGCTTTTAATTTGGGGGAAAATGCTAAACATGTTTTTGTCTATTTTTAAAAGAAGCTATAATTATGTCAAAAATACCACAATGAGGAAATATTGAGTATGTATAATGGGTTTTTAATGTATTTACCATATGGTAAAAATGGAGCCTGAAAAGATTTGTATGAGGACATATTAAATTAGTACAGAAACATGCTAAACTCCTTAAAATGAATAACACTAAAACTCCTTTCTATATTTTCCCAAACCGTAATGAGTAACTTGGTGAAATTAATAATCAAAACTAAATTGATATATAAAGAGAATAATAAGTAATTAATAATAAACTACGTTAGAATAAGGAAACTTAATTCTGCTTTCTAAGAATTTTGGACTTCTGAGGTCCAATGAGTTTAAGCTCTTTTAAAATGCATTATTAAGAGACAAGGCAGTGTTCATAACAGCATCACAATCTAGCAAACTTGAAGGAGTTCTTCTAGTATTCAAGACAGACTTAATCTTCAAAATGTACTCATGTCAAGCTAGGCAGGTTTGTTATTAAAAAAAAAGTAAATGTCTGAAAAAGAAAGAACTTGAATATTAAATGCAGTGAAATTTCTACTGAAGAACATCTGTGGCAGACAATTGAACCAGAACTTCAGCAAGACAAGAAAAAGAAGTTAGTGAAACACTGCAGAGGTATCTGTCCAGAAAAACTACTGCAAATGTATTAAATTAACAGAACCAGTTTTACATAATTAGTGATAAAATCAAAGATTAAAGGTATTCACAGTGCCCAATTTTAGACTCCTGCAATGTGATATAACTTTCTCAGCCATGAAACAACAGCTTCTATGAAGCATCTGAAATAGATGCTTCAAAGCAGTAAATGGTTCAGCAATATAAGTTTAATTTTCCCGTGTCACCCTTTCCCATTCTGCAACACCTCAGGAGAAATTTCACTCTGTTGCCAAGAGAAGGAACACAGGGAGAATCGCCACATACACTGGGTGCCAGAACGGTCCTGCCAACTGGCCTGAAGTTAGGACTCAGCCAAACTGTGTATATAATTTAATTTCCTGTAACTATAATCCATAGATGTGTGGTCATTTTTCTTACAGTGTGTTATCTAACCTGTTCTAAGCAGTCTGTGTTTCAACACAAGCAAAATCACTGTCAATACTGTCCTGGGGTGCATCAGGCACAGCATTGCCAGCTGGGCAAGGGAAGGGATTGACCCCATCTGCTCTGTGCTGGTGCAGCCTCACGTGAGTCCTGTGAGCAGTGCTGGGTGCCACAATGTAAGAAGGGCAGAGAACTGTGGGACTGCACCCAGAGGAGGGACACGAAGATGATGAAGGGCCTTGAGGGGAAGCCACGGTCTGTTCAACCTGGAGAAGAGGAGACTGAGGGGAGACCTCCTTGCAGTTACAACTTCCTCGTAAGGGGAGGAGGAGGGGCAGACACTGATCTCTGTGGTGACTGGTGACAGGGCCAAAGAAAATTGCATGAAGCTGTGTCAGAGGAAGTTTAGGTGGGATATAAGGAAAAGATTCTTTACCCATAGGGTGGTTGGGGACTGGAACAGGCTCCCAGGAGAAGTGGTCACGGCACCAAGCCTTTTAGAGTTCGAGAAGTGTTTGGACAGTGCTCTCAGGCACATGGCATGACTCCTGGGGTGTCCTGTGCAGGGCCAGGAGTTGGAGTTCAATGATCCCTGTGGATCCGTTCAGGAGATTCTATGATGTTATGACTCTTGGCTCTAAAAAGAAAGTGCTCTTTAACAAATTCTGCTCTTGCTTCTATCTGTGAATGAAACATTTTGTTGTTGGGGTTTTCTTTCTCATCTGTGTTTTCCCATTGTAGATGTTTTGAACAGATGGCTTCAGTTTTATGAAATGTGTGGCAGTACCTTCCATTAAACTCTGTGAACTAATAATTGTGTGTTTATATTTGGTAAATTGTTTACTGTGTGACTTTTATCTGTACAAGGCATCATGTTTCCTTTCTTGAGGAAGTTTTGCCTGCGTCTGAAGCTTAAGATGACTTTTTGCATTACTATCATTGGCATGCACTTTTTTCCCTAGATTTCCCTTGGTGTCTCTTTATGAATCTCAGTTGTTTGTGTCAGTGCCTAAAAGTTTTAAATAAAGATTGGAACTCAGTCTTGACTTGCATTATAGGAATGTGCATAACAAAATTGATGGCTGTACCTGGTTTTATATGTGGCTACTATAGCAGAATCCTTTGAATGTTTCCCCCCTTTTTTTTATTTTATTTAATGTATATTGGGAGAAGTTGTTTATTCATTTTAGGCAGAGGGTTGAAATCTGTGTGGCCCATTAAGTGTAAACTTATCTTTATGTCTTCTAAACTTATTTTATTAGAAACTTTTTGGTATAGCATAGAATGGATTTGCACCTCTTCCTTAGAGGTGTACTAAATACGGCTTATAATAATGTACTTTACATAACTTTCCTACAAAATAAAAATTATGTTTATGAAGGAAAAATGTATCCCATCTTCAAGCATGCTCTAATTTTTTCAAATATCTAAGAATAGATTTTGGCAGCTGCTGATCCTCCGAGGGGATCAAAATCTCTTCAGGGACAGTGTGAAGCCCCTTTCACTGTAGCAGACATGTCATCTGTCCTCTGTGTGTGTTCTAGGGCTGGATGGTTGGAGAGCAATTGCTTTTTTGGAGATTGCAGGCTTTGCTGTGTAATTATGTTGACATGCCTGGTATTGTCATCTTTAACTTTTCCTCATGCAGAAATTACGCCTTTGGGCTAAAGGATGGATGTGGAATTTCCAGACCAAGTTTGCTTAGCTGCTGCTGCCAGCAGCAACAACTATGCATTCATGCCTGGCTTTGAGAACATTTTCCTTAGGGACTTCCAAACTTTTGGAAGCTTGTTCAAGCTATGATACAGTACTTCTAATCAGGCTGCCATAAGCTGAAAAATTCCAGGCATTTCTGTGCATGGGTGTAAATCAGCTGTACAGTACAGCTGTAGTAAGACCAGCAGAGGAGAAAAAGCCGTGTGCATTTATTTCTGTCCAGGAAATCCCAGACAAGGATGGTAGCCCAGCATACTCATGCAACATCTCCTTTCCAAAGTAGAAATTGATCCTCCTCAGAATCCCATTCATCTCCCTGATCCGGGATGCCCATGCCAATATCCTAGGCCTCATGCTTTCCTACCTCTGGCTTCTCTAAATTTGAACTCTGTTCAAATGTGCTCTGTCACACAAGTCACTTTAACCTTGTGCTCCCTCCCTTCCCACTGCAGGTCCTGCTCTCTCCAAAGAGAAACACAATCCTGCACTCTTCCTTCCCTTTCCCACTCCCATCTAATTCGTGCCTGCCCAGCACACGCCTGCTCTGCTCTCCTGCACTCCTCCTCCCTACCGACATGCAAACAGGGTCCCAGCACAATTCCTGCCCTCACCGGTGGCACAGCCCCATGCCCTGTAGCACTGCCCATATCCCATGACAGAGCCTCCTCCTGTCTGCCGAGTCAGAAGTGTGGATCCCAGGCAGGCTGGTTTGGCCTGGCCGGGTGTCTGCAGGCACCTGGGACTTGGGGCAGCTTCTCAGAGCAGGAAGTTTTGGTTGGCCAAATAATGATCCTTATCTTGCTGCTCCTGTAGAAGGTTGAGCCCAGGAGGCACTGCACTGGCTCCGTGCCTTTACTGCAGACACGGGACAGGTAGTGCAAGCACAGGGCACTGGGCACTGGGTTGATGAGATCCTAAAATCACATTGTGTTAGATTTTGGTGTTTGGCTCTAGCTGGGAAAGGACGATGCTAAGCTGTTGTTATTTCACCTGCTAAATTGTTTAAATTGTGCAGAAATACGTTTCTTTCTCTTTTTCTTGACTGAAAGTGGGGAAAGAGCAGTGGATTTGCTGTATACACTCCACTAACTTTTTTTATTCTTGCAACTTCTCTTTCCCTGTGTTTTACAAAAAATTTTTGGCAAATACATATCACAAGAAATCACTGTCACCATGTCTTTCTCATCACCTGAAGTGATCCATAAAATGATTCCTGTTCAAGGAAAGAGACTTCTGAAAAAAAGAAATTTAATTGGACATTTGAAATATACCATGGAAACAGGTGCCAGGTGTTTACCTGGAATGAGATTAATTTTGGCAAGTGGGGAAACCCTCAGCAAGCTGATTTGTTGAAGCGTGGGTTTGAAGATTGCCAGGTCTGCTCTAACTGTGACAAGAAGCAAACTTTTTTTTTCATCTTTAAAAAAAAAGTCAAAAAGATAAGAGCGCTCAAATGTTTTCTGCCAATAGAATATAATTAAATTAGGCAAATAGTAGAATGAAATTTTTACATGGCAAAACTGTGCTTGGTGTGCTCTGCAGCCTGTCACATTCTCATAGAAGTGTGAGTGGTATTTTTTGCCTTATCTTCCACCACTTCCTGATATTTCTTTTCCCATCACTCAAATACCATTCAGGCCTTTCATATCAGACACATATTTAATATAATTTCTTAAAGGAGAAATATATTTTTTCACTAAAGAAAATTATTTTCAAAAGTGTTTAAAGCTCCAAGGGTCTTGGATCAAATACCCATTCAAGTCTAAAAACAGCCCTAAAATAGAGTTCAAACTCCATATTTAAATTTAAAAGTACTAAATTGAGTAACTTCTTTTTATAGAAGATATGATACCTAGAGCTTAAGTTAAACTTTGCCCTCTTTATTGCAGTGAGAGCTGCCCTTACCTGTCTGTGGTCTAACCATATTAATATATTAAGCCAAATCTAAAAATACTGAAAAGAGAAGGTAGTTTGGTACACCTTATGCTTTACGTGACTTGTTATATTTATTAACTATATATATAGTTTCTAAATAGGTAGAAAAATGTGGAAAGCAAAGCTTAAGCAGACCTAAATTCCTTGGAGATGGGATTCCAGTGAGAAAAAGATACCCTTCAAATCTCTGTCCATTAAGGTAAATATTCATTAAATATGCAGAAGTGAGACATAGTTTACCCATATGTCTGCTCTCTCAAGTTTCCTGAGACTCTTTGAGCCTGGATTTTCAATGTTGGCACATAAGCTAGAAGAACTGATGTTCTTGTATGTTTAGGCTTGGTTCCTCCTTGCCTGGGAAGCAGGGGAGTTATTAATAGTTATTACTACTAAAATGGTTTGTGATTTCAGGCTATTTCAAATGTGTGACTGTCTTCCTGCTGCACTTCATGAGGGACCAAAGCGTAGGCAGGACTCAGAATCTGCTGCTACGGAGGTTGCCAGATGTTTGTTGTTTGCCAGATTTTAAACAATTACAAAATTTCCACCATATCTTCAGAGCACAGCTTCCTTCCCTGCCCTCTCAGCCAACTTTCCCTCTCCCCTCCCCTTCCCTTGGCTTTGCTTGTAGCTGTGAGCGCTCGCTGTTCCTGTGGATCACAGGCCCTGGTTTCTGCTGACTACGAACATTTATTTACGTTAAGGCATTTTGCTCTGTTAGGTCTTCAAATGCAGGCCAGTGAACGGTGGTTTTTTAAAAAGAAATTTAACTAAAGCTTCTGGAGAGGGGGAGAAATAAATCAGACCTTGAATATGAGTGAAATGTATGTGTAACAGCTGAACACAAAGTTCATAGTTCTTGATAATGAATTGACATATTTCAAATCCTGGTTCTTATGAGATGTGTGTTCAGTTCAGCTGTGCTTTTCTCAGAAATTTGTAAAACAATTTCAGATCATTGTGGTTCTGGTGATACACAACACAAAAGAAGTGGAGATCACACTGTGTAAGGTGCATGACTTTACATGAGGTTTTAAATGCATTAACATTTCTTCATGAATGAAATGATTTAGTGTTTAATTAGAGCTAATATCCAGGGAAGAGGCTTTCTAGTATGTGGTGCTACAGAGCCAGGAGGTGGTTGCATAGTACAAGAATTAATGATTGCTAATTTTGTAAGCAAATTTACAGTATTTTAATAATAGAGCAAGTGTGTAGATGCTATCTCTAAATTCGGAACCTACCAAACAGGTATTCAGCCAGACTATTTTTATCCAAGTGTCACTATTTCTCAAATCAAACATCCATCCAAATACAAACTTACAAAGGGATCTAGAGATGAGGATAGACTCCAGTTGTCCAAAACAATGTTCAAATGTGTGAAATAAGAGAAGCTATTTTTGTCTAACCACAGTCCTTCTCTTGTCCACATGTTTGCTCATATTATTTAACCAGGAACTTGCTGCTGTCCATGTATTGTATGGATGCAGTTCCACACAGCTTCTGTGGAGGTGCAGCAGCACTCAGGGAAAAGTCTTTACCTTTGCCCTGAATCACGCTGAAAGCAGCTGACTTTGCTCACTGAAAGGAGTTAAATGACCTATGGAAAAGTTGATACACCAACTTTCAATTACAGTCTTAGATCTTCCTGTCCATGCTGAGGACCAAAATAAGATTTTTCTGGCATCCTCTTTGTTTTTATAATACTTATTTGTTGCTGCTTTGTTTAGCGGAGTTTGTAGTTATTATTTGAGTATAGTTCTTGTCATTTAATAGTCATCTGTGATAACCAAAGGCTGTTTTGTCTGGGACAACAAATTAAACATTTCCTAGGAAAAGTGGAAGAATATGCACAAACTGCAAGTTACTGTATTGTATTAAATTTTCTAGGTATGCAGTTATCAGTTACGTTGTTCTGGTTTTGTTAGCCATGTATTCTAGAGATTTTCAGAAGCTTAGCTTTTGTTAACACCTGAAAGCATCTTGTGGGGAAATATTGGTATCTCATTACACTTTGCATTGATTGGTTTAGACTTTTTTGTTCCTATTCTAGCACCTTTGACTGTCAAATAAATTGGTTTATTCCAGTACATTTCCCTCCCATTAAACCTTTGTATTACTTCTAAGGTATTGTACACTCTCAATTAAGATTTTGGTTTTTAATTGTGAGTTCAAGATTTAGTTGTTATACGTATCTTCTTTGGAAAGTACGTCTATGACTTCTAGCATCTGTTTTGAAGCACATATGAGAAATACTTCAGTGAGTGTTAGCTATATGGTTTCATAACATAGATGTCCTAAACATTTACTTTGAAACAAAAGTAGACATTATCAACACTATCTGAAAAATAACTACTGGACAACTTGCAGTGTGACCAAAATCCTGATATTTCAATGTGAGTAGTCCTTTGGCTTCTAGGAGTTGGGATTGCTTGCAGCTGACTGTGTCAGTGTCTCCTCTGTGACCAAGTACTCTACATGGAGGCATCCCGAAAAACTTTTTCCTAGAGCTTGACTCTTGGCTGTGTGTTTGGGCAACAGGAAATCCTCTTCTCAAAGATGCCTCTGAAATACTCGAGATAGTGAGGCAGGAGTGGAAGCTAACCTTTGGAATGGTGAATCTACTTTGATCTTCTCAAGAACTGTTTTTTGGCAACTGTCAGTTGACATGCAGTTGTTCTTTTCCTTCAAGAACATGGGTGTATGAGAGCAGTGCTTTCTTAGGCAGAAAAACTCTAAAAGAAACAAACAAAACCTGATTTTTTGTTTTCCTCTCTTTTGCCTTCTCTTTGGCAGCTATGATACAAAAACAGAAAAACAAAACAGATAAAAAGACAAGGTATCTGGGGATCTTAAATAGGTACATTTTTCTGAAGCTATATTAACTAACTACACACATTATTTGGGGGGTTTATATGTGTTTATATGTTTTGCCTTTCTCTCGGAAGCTAGCCAAGAGCTTGAAGCTTTTTCACACTTTCAGTGTTGTGAAATCGGTAAGCGTGTAGTTCCTTAGTGACTACCTAAACAATACTTTTTTGTGGGTTGATTTTAATGGAAATTTTTCATTTTTCAACATGCATAATGCACATCTGGAGCCTTGTCGCTGAGATGCAGGCTTTTGTGCTAGATCCCTTCACTTTTTAAGTGAGTCTACACTAGCCACGGCACAAATGCCCATGGGACCTAGTTTTAGCTCACCGACCCCTGAGTTACTCAGTGATTGTGGCTTTAGAGATGCAGTGCAATGTGTAGATGGCAGAGTACCAATAGCTCTCACAGATGAGAAATTCTTAATTTAACAGTTCCTCTAATTTTGGTGTATAGAAAGGTTAAAATAACATGCACATTGGGATTATTATTAATCCAGAGACTGTAAACGTGGTCTCTTAGTAACCTGATGGTAGTAGGGAAGAAGCTCGGAGTAGAGCCACTTCAAAAATACACTGGTTGCCCCAGTTGAACTCATGTTGACATTTAAATAGGGTGTCATGTTCCACAACAGATGAGAAACAATGCTTGGCAAGAAGACCATTTCAAGAAGTGTACAGGAAAATGGGTCTACTTTCTCTTTTCCCAGTGGTGGACGAGCTATTTTGGTGCTGGAAACTGTTCCTGTGTGAAGTGTATGGGAAAGAAATAACAAAAGTACACTGAACCTGGAGAAGGAAAAAAACTACTTCAGAGAGGGTAGCACAGAACAACCTTAAGCCTGTACTTTTACCTGGAGAAACTAAAACCTGTCCACATGGCGAAAAGCAGTTTTGCAGGAGACTAGTAACTAAAATCTTAAAAAGACTGGACTTCAGGAAAGAACTCACTTGGAGGAAGTAGGAACAGTAAAAGTAATAGCTGGACTAACTTTTGCTTCTGCAGAAGTGCTGGTGGTATTCCACAGCCAACTCCTTGGCAGTAGTAGAAATAGCAGGGATTAATCGTTAACTGGTTTGCTATTTGTCCGATTTTAACACACTGCTGCCAGAGCAATGAAGTATATGATGAATAATATAACAAAGCAAATATTTGTAATATTTTTACTGCTAGCCCAGGTGTGTAGATATATATATAGCTATTCTATTACCTGCATGTGGGACACAATTCTTTAAAACTATATAATTAGCCTATCACTTTAAGTAATAGCTTCTTCAAAGCTGCTTCTTTGTTTAGATTGCCTTAGATACTCAGTCGAGAGACTGGTAATTTAAAACTTGATTTTCAAAACATACTATTTTCACCTTGTTTTCTAAATAGATCAGTAGTAAGAGTAAAATCTTGGCACATTGTGGTCAGTAGAAGCTTTTCTTTATCTTGGGCTATGGATCCTATTTATCTAAGCATAAGATAAATCGAAGCAAGCTGTAGGAAAGACTGGCTGGAGAGTCCATTTTCTAACTTTTCTTGACAGGAATACTTAGCCTCCTTGCTCTTGCATCTTGTGATCTAAGAAAGCAGGATCATTAGTCAGGAAAAGCTTTTCTGAGAGTTAGAAGAGCAAGCATTCAGTCTTCAGTGATTCAGCAATTCTTTTCCTGTGTAAATGTATGATGTAGTAGCTTATTCCTTTCTGTTTTAAACGTCACAACTTCCTTCCAGGGATGGCAAGAAGCTGATGTTCAGGTGATGAGTCCATACTGTGGTAGAGCATCTGTTGTAACTCCGTGTGGTGGGTAAGGCATTCCTGTCTTTCAGGAGAAATTAGTTTGAGCTTGTCACAGAAGTAGGAGCATCCCAGCGGCCTGAGTTCTGCTCAGTAATCATACTGGGATGTTTTTAACAAGATTTAATAAAATTTGACAGGAGCAGGTAGAGAATAAATCAGCGAGACATCCAGGAGCAGGGCGGTAAGAAAAATGGCGGTGAGAACCTGCCATTTAGTTGGCCTGTGGTAAGAGGCACCTTTTTCATACTGATGCCTTTAAAAGGTGCCTGATTTGAGGTTATTTTCACTATCAATGAGTTTGGGGGGTTTTGCATGTTTTCTGTGCATCCGCTGTACATACTGAGTGTTGTTTCAAGTGTTGATGAGCACATGGATTTAATTTTCAATTCTTATCCTTCATTTTTTTAAATGGTTTGTATCCTCTAAAAAAAAACACCTCAGTTTGAAAATGTATTTTTCATATTTTCTCAGCCCTGCAAAAGGGGTAATATTAGGATAAAAAGGGGGAGATTATGCAAAAGAAGTTCAGTAACTTGAAATCCCAGTGTTGTGAGAGTTTGCTGGGTTTGTTTTGAAAGCCAGTCCAATCAAATTAAAAGCAGACAAAACTAAATTTGGTTCAAAGTTGGCTCACCTCAGGTTTCAGCAGGAGATGTGAAAGCCAAGTTTAAATTGGGACAGGAAGGGAGGGAATGTGGTCAATAGCCTTAAAGTTGAGCATTTTAAATAGGAAATCTGTTTATGCCTCCAATAGCACTTGCTGTTCTGATTTGTTTAGAAAAGCTAAAACAATTCAGAACAGTGGAGTTGCTTGAGGCTTTTCTGGCTGGGATTGAACTAAACTTTGTCAGAAATTTAAGCTCATCTCCAAGCTTTGATTCATCCGGTTAAGTGGTGTAAGTGATTCCAATTTTTACTCAAGGCACCATCTTGGCGTTACTTTCTTCATTTTCCAATAATGAGCAGAGCATCAACATTTCCTAGTCTTAAGAATACGTCGTATAACTTATTCCATGTGCTTTTCTATGAGTATGTCTGATTTTATCATAAATATTAAAATACTGTTTCAAGGCAGTATTAATGAGTATAATATGGGATCACAAAAATTCTTAGAGGGAAATATTGATATTGCTCACTGCTGAAATGCAGCAGGATTAGTGTGGCTTATTTTTGATAGGAGAAACAGAGGAAAAAGTGCTCACTCAGAGAGGTGAAAACTAAGGAGACTATAAGTGCTAGATTTTGCTGGGATACACAACCTCTCCCTCCCAAAACCTGCACAGAATTTTCTAGAGGCAAGGCCTTTGCAATATTTATTTTATTTCTTTTCATTCTTTAGCTTAACCTCCTTCTCCTCCCCTCATTCTTACACGTCTTCTCCCCCTGCATCCACACCAAAATGCCGAGGTTTTCAACAGAGCAGTTCTCACAGCAATCTGCTGAACCATTGAAGCACTAGTGACTTAAAGCATCATCTTTGCTGGTTCAATAATGCTCCTAACTGGATAGTTCACTGATTTATGTAATGCATCGTATTTCTATATGTACAATTTTTATAATTTGTGCAATACATTGTATTTATGCAATTCAGGCAAATAGTGGGGACAGGAATTTTATTCAAATTACTCTATTAGAAATTCACGGGCTGCTGATGTGGAAGAAAATAACCACATCCTTTACTCAAATAGTAAAACTCTAAATCTGCAACAAACAAATTTGGCAGAAAGAATACATGCATATGCAGTTGGAATTGATACATCCTTAATTTAGTTCATACCAAGTTGTTATTCATACATTTACTACATGTGATGTTCTCAATCCAAATCAGATCTTGCATCTTTGGGGTTACTTTGCAAATTACTGGTTAGAATATTTTAGATACCTTTAACACAGACAGATCTCAGGACTCAGCACCTCCTTCTGATTTGACAGCTGTAATGGGAAGATGTGCTAAGCATTAGGAGTCATAGCCCAGAATTCACAGTCCAGATGTGGAGCATTCAGAGGATTTGTGATGATGGTTCATGGTTTTCTAGAGTGGTAAGTTTTATAAAATTCACTGAGAAACATGTGAGACACATACACATGCCACCTTTGCTCTGTCCCTAATAAGTGTCAGCAGCAGTTTGGACAGTTTTGTGGGAACACTGCAGCCACCCTCCAGCCCTATGGAATGGTGTAGGGAACAACTGGAATATGTTGGCAGAGCTGGAATTGTAATGTGATGCAGAAGATCATGCATATGTTATGAGAAAGATGTGATTTCATAAATCTGTCAGCTGTGAAGGGGAGGTGATGGTGGTTTGTAGGCTTAATGAGATGTTAGTGAACAGGTATTGTTAGTGGCATAAGAGTGAAGAAACTGTGGAATTTGTCAGGTATTTCAATCTACAGGGAAGAACTTGGTACATATTGACAGCATTTAGATTTGTACTCCCTGAGTACCATGACTCTAGCATCAGGATTTTCTTTGGATTTGCCCTAGATCCTGAAACACGTTGGTGAGGGAAGAAGTTAAAACTACATACTGGTCAAGGCTTTTCTAAAGAACAGCCAAATTCCTTGTATTTCCTCTCCCCAGCACAGCCACCAGCTCTGCTCTCTTTCCTGGTTTTACCAGTTATAATGAGTACGACACTCACATTTGAAGAGCAGGGGAGGTGATCTTAAAGAAAGTTAAAAGGAAACTTAAAGGAAAGGGTTACTCCAGTCTTGAATTCAAGGGAAGGGAATACGGAGCTGACAAGCATTCCTCCCACTAATATTCCTCTTCTGTCAAATACCTATATTATTTCCTTTGTCATCTGGATTCTCTGCATCTGGATAAGGATCTTCTCTCTTCTTTCTTCTTTCCACCTGCACTAAATTTTACTGCTACAGAGCAGCACCCTTTTATTCCCATCATTTTTCACTACAGCTTCAATCCCCTTTTCTTATTAGCTCTTTTCTTCACTCTTTAATTTTCCTGGCCCTGCAATCATGCGTTCATGTATGCAGTTTCTCTTTTTAAAAGTAGTTTGATTCTTAAGAATTCTGCTAACATTTCTTCAAAACAAAACCATAAAAATGCCAATTGTAGCATTTTTCTTACCATGTTTCAATTTTCTGCCAGTCATGTTATGTAAACTGATACTGTTGGTGCACAGTTTAAATTCAGTGCCTAGCCTGTCTCTTCCATCCTTTCTCCTTAAGTGAAAACTAATCAGCTAGAAATTACTTTGGATATATAATTTTTTCAGATACACTGTCTTTTAAGCACAAAACATGTGCCTGGGCTAACATTTGGACTTGAAATCTTGTCTTCCCATTGCTTTTTGGACTGTACAGTGAATGCTATACTCTAAATCCAGGGGAATGTGTTGAGACAGAGAACGTTTTCAGAGTCTAAGCCATGGTTTGAACAGTCCCCTTCATATTGCAGGAAAAGAATAGCAACATTTAGAAAAGTTAATTTGGTGAAGGTAAACAAAAATTTAGCTGTATCTCAGATTTACATATGCAGTTAATTACAGATGCTCAAGTTAAGAACATTAATGTTAGCTGTTTCCTCTCCTGCCCCTTGCCTCAGTCCCCATCAATGTGCCAAACTTCAGAACAATCCAAAACAGTCCATATATTTTGCTTTGTTTTCTGCTCTGTTGAAGTACCCTTTTACATGGAAGAACATTATCTGTTTACATATCACTGGGGAAATTTGACTTTGTGGAGACAGTGAGGAGGCATTTTCATTTTGGGAGGTTGGCAGATGCCAAGTGTGTCGAAAAATTCTTAGTTCCAACGAAGAACAATCTCCAAAGTTTCTCTTTGTGTAACAGACTTAATGATGCTTTGTTCTTTCTGGTTAAGCAATAAACACAGACAGATTCCAGCTTGGATGTGCTGGTCTGCTCCTCTGGAAGAGGTAAGGGCTCATCTTGGCAGCAGAGTTTCTGCAAAGGGAGCTAGTATGTCACTCATTTTCTAGAATCCTTTGAATGTGTTTGGGGAGTAGTGAAGCAAAGACAATCAGCAGACAATTTTCTTCCTGTTTCAAAGGCCTTTCACAAATTTTATTTGGGGGGTCAACTAAGTACTGAAACAGTCACAGGGAGACTGACAGAGTATTCTCATGATAATTGTGTTGTCTGTTTATCTGTTTTAACAATGGATTTATGGGAAAGTTTTATGTCTTTATATACCTGTCAGTAGGCAAAGGAGATATTTTGGCTACACAAATCAAGAAAAGGCTGAGGAACTTGGAAAGGGGCCAAGCCAGGGGAATCAGCTGGAAGATTTCTGCTTTTTTGTCATTGGAAAGCCTATATGTTTGGCACAGTTACAGAAAATAAGGACTTCTCTTTTTTTACTTTTGAGACATGTAGTCAAATACTTGCACTTCTTTTTTGTTTGTTTGGGTTTTTTTAAGTGCCAGATTTTCTCTTTTGAGTGTCCAAAAGCAGTTCAAATACCTGTAATCCCATATTAAACTCTTCTTTCAAGAACTCCATTTTCTTTTTACAGCTCTTCACAGGTTTGCTTTGGGTGGATCTCAGGCTTGTTTATCTATGCTGATCATCACTTGAACAATTTTAACTTTGATATGTGTGGTAAATGGCATTTCAGCTACTCTCTCACAACAGTGAACACTTCTGCTTGTTCAGCATCTCACGTGTTGCACATCTTCCCCAATTAATACAGTTCTGAGGTCTGGCCAGGTGCATATTTCTTCAGTCTCTGTTCTTCTTGATGTGTTGCATTAAACCTCCTTCCATCCCACCGTTATCTACTTACCTACCAAACCTTTTTTGGAATTAAAATTTTGCCTTAAATGCATGTGAGTTGCCCTCATACCTGTGCTCTTGAGTAACATGCAAGCTAGAGCTGAAACAAAGAATTAGTAAATACATTAGAGATGCCTCTTAAAATGTCAGTAGTTTAAAATTCAATACACAGGCATCCATAGATTGAGAAAGTTTGGAGCCTTTCTTTCATGTCAGTACTAGAGATTGTAGAGATGGTATTTGTAGAGACTATTTTGGGAGAGGGGATCAAAAGAATGTTGAAATAAAATATTAAATGGCATCAGGAGGCATCTAGGAAAAATTCTGCCACCTCCAACCTCAATGTCACATATTCTTCAGAGACTGAGAAAAAATCTGGTGGCTGATGAATGGTTTCATTTTTTAAAATTATGAAACCTTGATTGATCGCAATGTTGGTTGTCTTCTTATGACCTAATTTACCTTTCATCTTTTCTAATTCAGATCTTAGTCAGAATTGCATAATTTATTAAGTACTGCAAATAGAGATTCAAAATAATTTTTTAGGTGGGCTAGCTATGTCTCAAAAAGAGATAGGAAAGAGAGATACACTTCATCAGGAACAAGGCAAGAGGACATAGCCTCAAGCTGTGCCAGGAGAGGTCCAGGCTGGACATCAGGAAGAATTTTTTTCACAGAAAGGATGATCAGGCATTGAGATGGGCTGCCCAGGAAGCTGTGGAGTCACCAGCCCTGGAAGTGTTCCAGAAAAAACTGGATGTGGCACTTAGTGCTGTGGTCGAGGTGGTGGTTGGTCAGAGATTGGGCTTGATGATCTTAGGGGTCTTTTCCAACCTTAATGATTCCATGATTCTGTGATCTGTGTATTAATGAGTCCATGTTTACATTAACTTGTCTTCCTCAGGTCTGCTTGAGATGCTTCATATGCTGCCTGAAGTCACCTCTGACCCATCAGTTCTTTCCCCTTCTGCAATCTCATGCTTTTTAATGCCCTTTTGTTTGAAAGGAAGTCACCAAGAGCAGTGGATCATAACCTGTTTTTTAGCTGAACATTGGTTGAGAAAACTGCCATCTTTGTTCATTTGGGGCATTTGGGCTTTTTTAGTCACAGAAGAACACTTTGCAGAGCACCTGACTAAATTCAAAACAATTAAATGAACCATATTTATGTTCTTAAAGGGAAGTCTGTACCTACGTATCAGCTCTGAGTTTGCCAAATCATTGTCATCATTGGACACTCAGGTGACACTGGAGAGGAAGGATAAACCCTAAGAGGTGCAGCATGTTGGTAGGAACATTGATGACAGATACGTTGTGCAGATTTGTGAGAGGTGGATGCATTGATGTCAGGACAATGGACAACATTAATGGCACCTTAGAGCAATGATTTGCTGCTCTTCAGTTCTTTCCATGGTATTCAGCTTTACTATTATAAGTGAAGAAGTTATTTTTAAGCAGGGGAAAATTGAACAAGAAAACAAAAACATTGCATGCAACTTGAGATCCCAACTTTTTTAAAGTGATCTACAGCTTGAAGCCCTTTTCATGTGTTCCTCAGAAACCATACTGCTGTGCATGGTGATGCTCATCTTCCATCTGGAGCAGGCCACATATCGTGAAGTGTCTGTGGAAGGGTCTTGGACAGTATAATCCTTCCCCATCAAAGACCAGGCACGCGTCTTCTGTGGCCAAAATGCAGGCTCTTACATCTCATACTAGATATGCTTTTGGTCCTGTGAAGGAAATGTGTAACAGCTTGCTGTCCTCTAACCAAAGCATGCCAAACATATTGGGGAGGAATATTCTTGGACCCGTAAGATGTGTGGTAGTGGAGTCACTGTGGAGGAAGAAGGGAGAGAACTGCACAGACGGGGTGATTGGAACAGGTCCTTCCTGGTTCACTCCTTGCTCCACTGCAGAGGAAGAGAGGCTGGTGCCATCTGATGTCTTGAACTAGACTTTTAGAGGAGATATCCCTTTGATGTGCTTTGCCTGCAATTCAGCAACCATACTCATATCAGTATGGCTTCACTGAAGCCGTTGCTTTTAAGACAGCTTTAGAGGTGCCTGATGTTGCTCTGGTCTGAAGGCCCCCATTAATTTTTATCATAAGTAATGCTTTAAAAGAATGATTGAGACATTTTGTGTTATGAATCTGTAGCAAAATAGTTGATGCCATTTTGGCAGCAGCCTTTTGTGCACTAATTTGGGGGAATCTGTCATCTTCTTGCTACTGTTCTGGGGCTTGAAACTGTAAAGAATGACACAGCTAGTGATCTGCAATAAAATTCAGGTCGGTCTTTCCTTCTTTAGAGAAATTATTTATAAATGTCCTTGTTGCCAGGCACTTCATAACTATATAAGTGGGAGAACCTCTTAGTGATATACCTTAATAGCAGAATTAATGATGTTTGAACTTAAGTCTGTTTGTTGAGACTTCATTAGCTTTTCAGCTGAGAAAGCAAGTGGTGGAAAATGCACTCCAAACACATGAGTTGTTCACTGGGGCACACCTGGAGACAAGCAGCCAGCTAAGGCCCCCGTAGCACTGCTTTCTCACTGTTAAACTGCTGGTGTCTCTTTCATGGGTTACATCTCTTGTGGGTTCCTTTCACCTTTTAGTTTACGTCTGTGCTGGATATCTTTTGTTGTTTTAAATTCTACATGTGTGTGATTACCATCAGAAAAGTGTTTATGTGCGTGTATATGTACACCTTTTTATTTTTCAGGTTTCTGTAATGTGTTTTCATGACTGAGCATCAAACACGAGCTATTTTTACACAGTGATGAGTCCTTAGATAATCTTGTTTTGGTTTTGCTTTGATTTTGGTTTCAAACTGTCTGAAATGGGACTGCTTGGAAGCCTGCTAACCACTACACAGTGTTGATGGAGGGTAGTCCCTATATTAAGCTTCTTAATGTTCTGCAGCAAACTTTTTCAGTTTTTTAGAACAAGAGGATCTTCTTATAATCATAAGTATGGAATTCAGTGCTGTGTATTACAGTACTGGATTTTATTTGCAGAAGAGTCTCCTTTTAATGAGAGTGAATTCCTAGTGCTAAGAGGCAAAAATCATGTTTTACTGTTTTTACTACTTGGCACATCCTCAGACAATTTGTTTGTTGTGCTGGATCATCACGGGGTCTGTTAGATCATCTAATTGAAAAAAAGGGAGTTTGTAGTCCTGGAACATCTCCAGAAGTTGTTTGTTCCACAGCCAAGTCCCTCCTATGCTCTAACTCTGAGGTCATCTCCATAAGTCGTGTTTATTATGTTTAATTTATTTCCCTGTTACACACTTGGAATCTAAAAATTTGTAATGAAATACATGACATAAAGTGCATTTTAAAAATAACAATGTAAATATGTCTCTAAGGTTGGTCACCTGGCCTTCAGCCTTAGGTTGAAGGTTACTCATTCGGTACTTCAACAGAAACACACTGATTATCATTGCTTCTGAGATATAGATAACGTACTGAACAATGGACAAAGTTTTTTAAATGGATATATATTTGTTTGTGGGGAAAAAATCAACATTTGCTTTTCATATTTTCACTTCTCATTTTTCAGGAGCAACATGCTCTGTCTGTTAACATCAGGCCTGCACAGTATATACCTTTGTTTCTGTTCACACTGTCCCAAGTTCTTCACTCACCAGCTTTAATCAAGTTTTTCTTGAAAAGTGTATTTGAGGGTAGGATGTGTCTGGTTTTTTGTTGTTCAAGATCATTCAAAATCTAATCTGCTGCTTAAAAGATGCACTGAGAAACGGGGTGGGACTTTAGGATTTTATATACTGATCTGTGAGCAGGAGTTTTTCAGGAAACAGGAGTCTTACTGCTTCTTTTGAGAGAGATTTTTATGCCCCATAAATCAGGAAGGAGAGTTTCAAAGGGCTGGTTCCTATCTTTATGTAATTACATATTCAGAGCAATTTTCTGAAATGTGTATCATCTGTATCAAAAACGAAAAGAGACTGCTGCTGACAGCTCCTATAAGCATGAAAAATTGGAGGGAGGGGGCTTTAAGTTTATATTGTTCTTTTATGATGGTTATGAGTTCTCACACAACTTTGTGAAATCACCTATATAATTTCCTACGAAACTGATGCTGCTGGCATTGATTCTTGCAGTGGATGGAAGGTATTGAAGAGGCCCCAAACAAGAGAGTACAGAGCAAAGGGATGGTTTGGGTGGGACAGAGAGAAGAGAGAAATTTTTCAAAAAAGGCATCTATAAGAATTACAGAATATAATCTTTCATAAAATTATAGGTTAGTCCTGAGAAAGAAATTTCTGAAGTAAGGCAGTCTTTATAGGCCTTGGATCCTACGGCAGTTTCAGGCACATTCATCAGACTTCACAGAAACTCAGCCAGTAAAGGTGAATACTCTGTCCACATTTGGGTGGTGGGGAGTCCATGAAAAAGTTCATGGACTAATTATAACAGTAACTTTAAATGGAGAGGTAACTTCATACCAAGAGACAGAAAATTTTTGTGTGTGTATCAACAAAACAATAACATACCTATTACCTTAGGCTTTTAATTACATAATTCTACATGGAGAAGAGGGAAGCTCTTATATGCTGCTTGGTTTTCATTTTTATTTTAAGAGAAATTCAGGCTTACCTCAGTGTGTTGATAGGTAAACGCTAATTTTCATATGTAGCGGCATCAGTACATCTAAGGCATTTTATTCAAATTGTACTAGCTCACAGTTGTGGTAGAATTTAGAGGGGGAGGAATTTAAAAGACAAAAAAAATAATGCAAAGAATAATGTATTGTCACAATCCCTGTAGTGAATAGATACAGAGTAGTTTACAGTTGAAGCATTTTTCTTTTTCCATCTTTGTGGAGCATCACTGAAGTTGGGGTTGTTTTCATGAGATGTTGAAGATATGAACTGCTCGCCCATACAGATTTTCTCATTGCTTGAGGTCATTGGGTGGCTTATGGACCAAACTGAACAGCACTGTATTGAAAGAACTGTTCCTTTTAAGTGAAGAAAAGCATTAAAATGTATTGGCATTAACTTCTTAAGAAAAAAAGTGGATTCATTAATACCACTAAAAATGATGAATCATCAGCAAAGTTGTTAAACTGCATGCAAAAGCTCTGTCACTTGCTGGTGACTAGCAAGTTTGACTGGTCACCAGCTCTGCACCTTTACTTTCCAAGTTATTAACACAGCACTGAGAATTTTGGCTTGCTGCCATGCAATGCAGTTGCTCAGCTGTATTTCCTGCTAGTAACCTTTACTTCCATTTCACAGTGAATTCTGGGCACTGATTATTAGATATCTAGATGAACTCACCTTGAATCCATTTATAATCTGTGAAGAGAAACAGGCATTTCAAGGGTGGGATTGATCAGTTGATAATCTAATATTTTTTGTAATTAGATTTTAAACATCTGTGTTAGAATTATTTTAGTGGTGGCATTGCACCCCACATTTGACTTACTGTAAGATTCGATCCTTATTGCTGCAGTTGTTTAAAATTGTTACTGATGATAGAGTTTTGCATAATGTGCACTGTTTTAGTGGATGTAACATCATGTCTTTACTGTGCATGATTATAGCAGATTTTCTGTGTGGCCCATAGCAGAGCTTTTTCTGCTCATCATTGATATGTTAACCCCAAAATGTTCAAGTGAACAGGTTCCAAGCATAAACTTGGAATATGTAACAAAAATATTTAAATCTGGGGTCAGGATTTTCATGTGCCAGGTAAATTAAAAAATGTAAATTAAAAAAAACCATAGTGTACCTTTGGAATAGAGAAAACTGTAAAACAAAATTTTCATCATTTTCATGTTGTATATGGATGATATAGGATTGGTTTGTTTGGTTTATAAGTAATCCAAATACTTCCAGAGTATTTCCCAGTATAAAGAATGACTTTGTAAGTTACCATCATGATTTCAATAACAAACAGTTAGAACAATCATCTGCTAAGATTTAGTTCCTAAAATCTGACAGTATAATTAAAAAAAAATCCCTTAATAGTTATGTGGTGTTTGTATTTTTATGTCTGTCGATATTTTGAATTTTTGAAGTGCAGTCTATCCATTCAGTATTTTCCAGAAAGGCACAGAAAAGAATCATGGAACGGTTTAGGTTGGAAGGGACCTTAAAGACTATCTAGTTCCAACCCCCATGCCAAGGGGAGGGACACCTTCCACTAGACCAGGTTGCTCATGGCCCCACACCCATTCAACAAGTTCATAGCAACAACTTGCCATGAATTGTACATTGTATACTTACACTAATTCAGGATTCCATAGGCAATTGAAATTACTAAGAAACACAGAATTTTGCAGTACTGGAAGTATTTTGCCACAGCACCAGTTTTTTGTTAATCTTTGGCTGTGTGCTCTGTGCAGTTAACAGAAGACAGCCATTGGCTCACGCTACAAATCACATAAAATTTTAGAGATAGCATATGGAAAGTATCCAAGTTAAACTGGAAAATTTAGGCACTTGACTCAGTGACATCTTTTTCCCTTTTCAACTTACCTTCTTGCAGGGCATACAGAGAAATAACCTGACTGTTCAGAGAGCTGTAAATAGCGGAGAAGGTAACGGGCTGGGGAAGCAGTATGGTAAAGGCATGAAGGGAGCTTGAGGAGATTCACAGATTAGCAGGAGGCTATTGTTCGCTGACACAATAGAAGGAACAGGCTCCAAAAGGTGTGTGGACGCCTGCCATCTTCTGCCTCCTTTCCCTCCACTGGATGGGACTTCCACAGCAGAAACAGCAGCTCACCATGATAAAGTGGAAGCATAATGAAAGGGAGCTCTCCACGCTCCCTCAGTGCCCTCTCTCCCCTTGGACAGTTGCACTGCTCTCTGAGCTGGACCAGGCTGGGTGTTGGTGGTGTTTTCTCCAGTCATGCTCTTACCAGATCCAGGCTCTTCTGGCAGCTTGAAACTGATTTTTTTTCCTGTCTCATTTACACATGGCTTGCAGCATCTCAAGCCAGAATTCTTAAATTACATGAAACAGTTCCATTTGGAATATATTAAATAGTTTTCTCTAGTCATGGGAAAGCTCTCGCACTTCTCTGGAAAGCAGCAGTGTGCCTTTGATTTCTGTTAGGCAAAAGCAGTGGCCCTGACCCACGGTTCTGGATAGAACATTGCCTGCAACAGCCCTTTGCAGTGTTCCTGCTGTGGAAGGAAGCTGCAGCCCTTGTGCCCAGGATGGCAAGGCAAGCCATGGTGTGCTGTGTGCTTCGCCTGGTCATTGCAGGCAACCACAGCGATCCCTGGTCTGATAAATCCTGCTCCTCCTAGTCTCTGATACCAGCCATCCAGCCTAACCTTCTTCTTCCCTCTTCTCTGTACCTCTGCCAAATTGTGTTCATTTCTCTTGAAGGAAAGTTGACCAATGTTGATCATGTTTTCCACAAATTCATATAACATTAATATTTTCCTCTTTGTGAGGAAGGCCTTATTTGATATGTTCTGGGCCTCCAATTTGGTGGGGAGGGGAGGGCATATCCTTGTTTGGTTTTGATTTGTTTTCATGGTCACTCTGACAGCTCATGGTCATTCTGAGATGAAATATTTCCAGAAATTAAGCTTTCAAAGGGGAGGACTCTATGGCACATGCAGAAGAGCTTCATCTGAGGTGCATATACAACTCATATTTAGGTATTTGCTGTATTTTTCATAGTTTCTGCAGCCTCAATAAAATTATCTAAAAATAATTACACAGAATAAACCTCTGTCATGCACTGTATGCCTTTTACAGATATAAACCTTGAATTCTTCTGAATGTACAGCTGTTCATTCCCAAACACACTATAAATTGTTGCAAGGACCACAAGCACTTGAATGGTACTGAGGAGTTTTAACCTAGCTTAATGTAAGTCATTTACATGTTCAGACAGAGCATCCTTTTGTGCTTCTTCCAAGCTCTCCTCTTTGTATACAGTACTACAGTGGTTTGTATTTCTGATAAATATTTTGCAGGGTTAGCCTTTTTAATAGCTGGTTTTCCCTACGTGAGCAGGCAGCACCCTACACGGTCTAAAGGTTAAGAACAGATTTGTCAATGAAAATTTATAGTGCTTGATTTTGTTTAAATCAAGTGTTCTCAATTAGTGTCCATATAAAAGAACTATGTAAAAGAATGCAGTAGTCATAATGTATCTAATGATCCTTAAGTGGCAGATTATGATCATATCTTTATTAGTGGTAGTAATTGTGGTGACAGTGTTGCTGACAGGTTAAACCATTTCTTACGACAATGGCTTTTGTGCTGTTGCATCGGGATCAGAAATGCAGTTCCTGAAGATTTGCATATTGTGAAGAATAGGCTGCAAAGACATGGAAGCATAATCTTGTCATTGTGTTTAGTGATGTGGGTGGCAGATTGCTGTAGCTGATTCTGAGCAGGAAGAGTCTGCATATGGGTAGGTTCAAAGCCCTTTAAATGTTTTAGGATTGGTAGGCAAATTGGTTGACGATGTAAGTGTTGTTGTAAGTTGTTAAATATTCCAAGCAGCTACAAGCTTTCGAAAACCCTCTCAATGTTTTAAAACATACAGTGCAGTGTCTGAGCAGCTGCATTAGCTGAGATTGCTGGACTAAACCCCTTCTGGACTTGTACTATTGCTAACCTCAGACTCTGCTGTGATAGTTCTGCATAGCATTGCACTGCATCATTGGGACATTAAGGTTTAAAATTTTAAGGAGGTTGTGAGGCATCAAGCTAGAATGGGTCTCCTTAACAAACAAACAAACCAGAAAACCCCAAACCAAAAAACAACCAAAAGCAAGCCTACAATTATACAGATTGTACAGAAATGTGGCACCATTGTTTATAAGTCTGAAACTTGTAAGTCTGAAACATTGTTTATAAGTCTGAAACAGAGAAAATGTTGCCACTGTTTAGGAAATTCCCTCACATCATGCATTTTTATTGTAAAAACCAACCTTTTCTTTGCCAAAGTATGTGAGAAAATACAGATTCCTCAGTAACTTATTAAATGGCTTGTTCCAAAATGTCTGCAAGTTCTGTGGACTTTTCAACCTTTCCCCCTTCTCCTTCGTGCACCAATGCTTTTATCACCTTTCACCCCAAGTGAAATGATCCTGTGAGAAATATTTGCTCCAAAGAATCTAATCCGTGGTATACAAGCAGCCCAGTAGATGCTGGAAAAAACTTCTGGGTTTTAGTAAAAATAAGATCAGTAAAATCATATGGGTTTGAATTTCATTAACTCATTCTATCAGAATAGTATTTGAGACTAGCAATGAATAAAGTGATTAAGTAAACAGAAGAAAAAGAGAAAAAAGTAGACTTACTTTCCAGGAGATTATCACACTTTGCATAAGATTGTTTTTTCCCCTCTCTCACACAGGTATGGAGATGGAATAGTCATCTATAGAAGTAATGTGTCTGTTTAGTCTTCATATTGACCATTTTCTCTATCCAGAGAAATAAATAAATTCATGTCATGAAAGCGTGAAGTTTAATTGTAACATAAACCTTGTTGTGGAAAGGACCACGTGGGTCAACAAACCATGTCTCTTCCATTATGAGCAAATATGTGAGAGCTATTTAATCTAGAGATCATCTGCTTTGTACAAATATACCATAGAAATACTTATAGGAAACTTAAGAGCTGTATCACAAAAGGCCAAGCAGAACATGACTCAACAGGTATTTTTTATAAGCAGATGTATAGTTTAAAAAAAGAGATCCATAAGGAGGAAAATACTGTGTTGTTGTCTATTCAGTAAGTTTTGATATTTTAACTGGATTTGCTAGTCATGCAGTCAAGCAAAAGCTGTATGTGTGAGATATAAGTACTATCAATATAAATCAGGTTGTGAGTGCATGAGGCTACTGACTTATTGGTAACATTATTTCCTGAAGCGAATTTTTAATGATTGTTCCTGTGTGTAATTGCATGTTGGGATCCTTAAACAGAGTTAAGAAAGAGTTACAGAATTCTTCAGTTCATGCTAAGGTAGTTGTATGCAATGATCTTCTGTATTTGTAAGAATTTTGTGTTATGTATATCAGAATACCACTGACCATGCAGACACTCACAAGAATTAGAGTATAACCTTTTAACCATATGAGACTTCCTTTTTTTTCCTGGGGTAGCTAAAACTTAATTTCTCAAGCAGAGAAGTTAAAACAACTGAGAAGAAACTAAAAAGTATCTCTTAAGTTTATATCAAGATAGAGGGGAAATCACAGGTCAGATGTGTTTGGGGTGAATGTAGAGACAATCTAGCCCAGCAGAATGTTGTCTAAAGACCAGGGATGGAGACAGGCGTGCTGTGACTGTCAGTGTCCCGCTCAAAGGTATGCCTTGGAGTTAAAGGTGAGGTTAAGGCACATCACTTGTATGTTCAGTGTCTCACAAGTTAGTTTTCTTTCCAGTTTTTTGTTCCTGTCCAAGTAGTGAGATCATGATAGTTGACCTGAGCATTTACTGTTAAATGCAAAATTTTATGTGACATATGTAACCTTTTACAAACTGCAGACAAATGATTTCACTTTGCTGTTACAGCTGTGCAAGGTGTTAGTCAGCACGTTGCAGAGAATCCAGGACATGTCTCCTGTATAGATTTTACTCCTTTTCTGAAAGTGGTAACTTCAGCTATAATTCTAGCTGACTTTTTTATTTATTGATTAATTCACTTCTAAATTAGGGCATGTTTTGCCTGGCTTTATTTAAATCTGTTTAACCCTGAGGACTCTCCTGAACAACTGAATAGAACTAATTTTCCACTGTCTTAAAATGGGAAAGTATTATTTTGTTCAGGGGGGAGGGGGAGAAGTTGGGGAAGTGCCCTTGTAGTGTCCAGCCAAGTGAAATTCTTTATAAACTGGGATACTGACAGAAAAGTGCCTCCTGTTTTGCCAAAAATGTAACAAATCCTGTAACAGTCTTGCAAAGTCATCAAAAGAGGTGTCCCTTTCGCTTATTGCAAATGCATCCGTGTCATTTTGTTTAACAATGTTATTTCATTGTAGTATGTAAGAATATTTGAACCACGGGAGGTTACTTGGTCTTTTAAATGCTATTAGGACATTGCTGGATTTATGTTAGTTAGCTGCTTCTGCCTCTGGTACCAACAGATGGATGTGTGTGGAATGCTGTCATGTGAATCTCCCTTCATAGATAAGGAATTTCTAGTCAGAAAAGACAAGAATAAACACCAGAATTATTTTATCAATAAGTGTCTAAAGGGAAACCCTGAGCTGATGGGGATGGCCATAGCAGAAGTTCCCTGTTCCCTTTGCTTTCTTGCGGGACATGGATGAGGAATAACTAGCTTGGATGAGGAATAACTAGCTTAAATGAAAGAGGATTGTCCTCTTTCTTTAGTGTAATCGTACTGCAAATCTGCTTTTCACCTGATGCTTTTCCACACAGGCTTCCCAAGGAGCATCTGGCTCCTGCTTAGATCTAATCCTCCCCTTCACAAACACTTCCTCAGGGCTAAAGGCTATCAGTCATTTCTGTGGACTGCTGCCTGCAGTTTTTCTATGGAAAACTCTTCTTTCTCTTCAGACTATTATCTTTAGCCCACAGCCTTCTAGCACATCACATCACCTGCTTTCTGCCTTTTGCTGCTTTCTCCCTTTTGCTCCCTGTGCTCCACAAAGACAGGGTGGGTTGTGGTTTGTGGGAGAGGAGTAGGCACGGGAGAAGTTGGTTTGTCAGGTGAGTTACGTGGTGGCAGCTGCCAAGTAAAGGAGTATGGCTTGGGAACGGGGACAGCAAACCATGTCAAGGAGCCAAGGAACTACTCAGAGCATTGCCAGGCCCCTCAGCATTGCCTGACCCTCTTCTGCATCACTGAATTTGTCCTTAATCCACAGACGTGAAGGCGATTTGGGATCAGGTCCACGGTCACTGTGGAAATGCATACCTCATCTTTTCTGGCATCTCTCCCGTCCTGCTTCTTAAAACAGATGAGCCCCTCTCAAAAATTTTTTGTGACTTTTTTGAGGTCATGGGTTTAAGCAAAAGGATGAAGGTTAGAATTTTTTTTTTAATGTGACATTCACTTCTCTGCAAAGTATGTGCTGGTTTTTTTCTAAACCCTTAGTATTTTTAATACAGTTAGAGTTATAATTTTTTTGGTTCCTAGTTCATGTATCTTATAAAACTCCAAATGTAGCCTTCCAGGGAGTGTGTACTATTGTATTAATATTTGACATCTTCAGAGAGAGAAACCTGCCAATAATTTATTACCAGCGAGAAAAAATTATTTTTCTTGAATACCTACACAGTTACAATTCATTTTCCTCTTTTTTTTTCTCCCAAGTTTGATGATAAGGTGGAGTAAAAATTCACCAGTGAGTTGCATATCCTGATTTGCAGCAATAGGCTACATGAAAAAGAGAGGTCAGTGAGGAGAAGCAGAGGTCAGGTCACCAGTGTTACCCACCTAGTGCAGTGCCCATACTTGAGGACAGTGTCAGCAGAGAGTTCAGCGATCCCTGTGAAAGTTGAGGCAGGAAGACTGGCAAGCAGGACAAATCTCTTTACCACTTGCTTAGGTTCCCCCTATGCTTTCGATTACCTCCATCTTTCCATTTGCTCTTTTTTTAAAAAAAGGAACCAAAGCCACAGTAGAGGCCATGTGAAGGGAAGATGGGCTGCAAATGGTTTGCAGGGTTTCTGTATAGAAACTTTCTCCACCTTTACCTAGTGTTTGCAAGAAAAAGCTCTGCATCAGTCCTGCTCTGGACTGGAGGGGCAACCCGGTCTCTTGAGCTGCATCTGTAGGAGCTCCCCATTAATTCTTACTGGGGTTTTGTCCCTCCTTACCCCAAACAGAACAGGCATGAGAAACAAGACTGACTTGTGGCAAGGGTGGCCACCCAGTGTGGTTTCAGCTGGGCTGTCAATCCTCCTCTATACAAGAATGCAAATATGGCCTCAAGTAAGCAGCTTGTGCTCCCCAACATTCAGCCTGAGGCTCACAAACGGTGCATCCTGAGGCTGGAACTCGCACAGGAAAGCGGGAAATAAAAGTGTCTCCAGTTTCCCTCCAGGAGGGCTTACGCCGTATTGCCTGGTTTCACGAGGGGATGGCACCAAGTTTGAGCACAAAAGTAGAAGGGGAATCTCATTTTTTGCACACAGATAGCCACTCAATGTGTATTTATATTTATATATATGTGCATATATAAATATATGTATGTATACATATGCTGCCTGATATGAAGGGACAGAGGCTACGTGAAACACCTCATCTTTAAGGAACTCAAGGAGGATCCCACATTGGTTGTCTCAGAAGAGAGGTGAAGACCAGAAAGGGTCTTCTTTTCCTTTGTCCTTTGTTTTTATTCCTGTGTACAATTTGTACTGGAAGTTGGTTAGGTGAAGCAGCACTGCTACAACCTTTTATAGAGTTTTAGATTTATCTGTGTGCAGAGGAGACATGTTCATGGTTTCTCTCTGGAAAAAAAAAAGCTGTGTCCAAAGGGGGTGAAAATTTCTCTATTGTTTATTATTGCTTCTCGGATTTTGTAGTTCAGTTATGTCAGGATAAGTGCTGTGTTTGCAAAAAGCAAAGGGAGGGTTGGGAATATAATTTCAGCTGAAAGTTCTTTCTGGGCACAGGTTGCTTGCGCGTGTCATTCTTGAACTGTGTGATCTTTTCTCAGGAGGAAGAGACCCAAAAGGGTCATGGGGTTTTTCGAGGGGGAGAGAGGAAATGAGAAACACTTTCCCTCTTTTGGAGAAAGGTAAAAGCACGATATACCAGGATCCTGTAAAATTCTATTTATTGGCACTGAGCCGTTTCAAAGCTGGGAGCAAGTCTGCACCAAAAATCCCAATGTTAGTTCATGAAAGAGGAAAACTGCTGAGGAGGGGAGGGGAAGAAACAAGGCAGATTCCTGCAGGCCGACCGACACTAGCCAGATTTGGGACTTGGGTCTCAAACTGAGGTATTTACATAGGTAATAAATATGGCTATGCACATCTTGGGCATCATAAATTATAGCTTCTGACACTGAAGGACTATGAAAATTCAGACCCAGTTAGTGATTTCTAACCAAGCCATTCAGTTTTGAGCTCTCATAGTGCTGTGGCAGGGAGCAAACACGACTGCTCTTCACAAAAGCTATTCATCATATATCCTGTGTCTGACAGCCTCCGAAAACAGCAGTCGCCCTGAATTGTGCTTCCAAACCTATCTGTATCTGAGGTGCTTTTTGCCTCTCCAGACAGAAGAATGTCAGTAGGAAAAAAAGTAGTCTGTCCTAAAAAAATGCAGCTCAGTAACGCTTAAAAAATGCATATTTTGGCCTGGCAGATCCTATCAATCCTGTAGTGAGTTACCTCCCCCCCGCCCCAGCTCCCCCCACCTGTGTAAAACGGAAGATGAAAACAGCTTCCAGAGTCAAGATCAAGCAGTGCCATAAAACCATGTATCTGGCACTTGAATTCCATAATATCCTGAAAACTCCACATACCCAACCACAGGTGGAGCAGTACCTGTTCATTTTCTGGGTCGTGCCCTTTTCACCTTCCTCTGATGTGTGCTCAGAGTAGACAGTACCAGTTTCTCTTCCTTGATTCAGCACTTTCCATCTGAGTGAGGGAGCCATTAAAAAAAACACAACAACTAGGCTAAATCCGTCTGCTTGTAAAATCTAATTTCTTTTTGCCACATGCATCTCAAGACTTTTTAAATTAAAATGCTCTTTTGTTTGATTGAAGCTGATGGCAATGTCTCTTTGATTTTAGTCGGGACCAGGATTTTGCACGCATATGTCTATATCAAAATACTAATTTTTCAGTAAGCCATCTTTGAAAGTATGGGGGACTAATAATATTTGGAGATAAAAGCTGAAAGCATTTTGGGACTCCAGAGTAATGTCCATCCTTTTTCTAGTGTTCTTGTACCTCAATGTATCAAACATCACATTTGAGTAGTGCAGGTGGTTTCTACGCAGCGGTAATTTAGGAAGAGCCAGGTGCTGTACTGCTGCTTTTGCACTGGGGTGCCAGTTTGAAAGGCGAGAGGTTTGAAGCAAAAAGGAATACCTATAGGGTTGTCTAGCTTGAAGTTTCATTTTAGGATCTAAAATGGAGGTAAAATGAAGGAACGTTTCTTGTCGACATTTGTTGTGGTAGTGATATTAGACATGTATGTTATCGTGTTCGGATTACACATTATCATGAGCTGTTTGGACAGCTTCATTTTCTGGTTCAGCTGATACAGTTTGGAATATTCAAATGGAAAAAACGGCCCATGTGCTACCGTGACAACTTGTGGGAAGGGACATTTTGTTGGTTAAGAAGTCGAGCCAGGGCGTTTGTGCCGATGTGTGCTCTGTGTGTCGGGGTACAGGCGGGCAGACCCCGGCCGCTCGCACACCCCGGTGCCAGGGGCTGGCTCCCGGCGCTGCTCCCGCAGGTCAGTCACGGTGGCAGCCATCACCTGTGCTAGCCTGGGATTCCACACCCGGGAGTGCCAACCCTTGCTCTGGTAGCGGCCAGGCTCTTCCAGTACCGCCGAGGAACGCGGGGAAAGATCGGGAAGAGCCCCCGCGGGTGCCCGAGCGCCGCGGCCGCAGCTCCCTTGCCCTGCGGCAGGCCGCGGGCGGGGGTCCGGAGGCCGCAGGTCCCGCGGCGGCGGTGCCAGCTCNCGCCTGGCCCCGGCCCCGCAGGATCCAGGTAGATCCGTCCGGCTTTTACCTTTCTCCTTCGGCTTCCCTGCGCGTAGGGCTGGTAGCGGGGCTGTTTCCTGGTCTCGCAGAAAGAGGCAGTGCTGAGTTAGGAAGACAAAAATAGACCTTTACAGAGAAATATAGGGATTGTGTGCGCGGTGGGGAGGGAGAGCGGAGAGCGGCACCCGGCTGGTTTCCAGGAGGAGCCCTTTTCTCCCTCTCGTTGCATGTTAGGCATTTTTGCACAGCTCTCTCCCCCCACCCCCTCCCCGCCGGGGCAGGGTTACCTCTGCCGCCTGCTCTCCGCATCTCTGGTGGGGAGCGAAGCAGCCAACTCCGCTGCGATCGGAAAGCGGCCAGAGACCATTTTATGTGAGCGAGCCGGGTGGGAAGAAGCGGAGAGAAACCGTCGCAGGGACACACACGGATATAAAGACTTGTCTTCTGCCTCCCCCCCACTCCCTCCCCCTTGTAAATACTAAATCTGTGAAGGCAGCGATCTGACATCCACCCTGAGCAGCGGCTATGGGGTGTTTGGGCAACAGCAAAACGGAGGATCAGCGTATCGATGAGAAAGCGCAGCGAGAAGCCAACAAAAAAATAGAGAAGCAGTTGCAGAAAGAGAGGCTGGCTTATAAAGCGACACACCGCTTGCTGCTGCTGGGTAAGGAGGAAGGGGCAGAGGGGGGGGCCGGGGCGAGCAGGGCGAGGAGGGGGCAGCAGCCGCAGCCCGCGGGGCGGGGGGCGCAGCCGAGAGGGGAGATGCGGCGTGCGCCTTAGCTATGGAAAATGTAGGCTGCCGTGTTGAGCAATAAGCGAGGCGTCCACAGGTCGAGCTCAGCGCCTGAGCCACATGGATGCACACATACAGAAATGCTGCCGAGGTGGGAGATGCTGTCGCGTCCAAAACCGAAGAAAAAAAAAACCGCTCCGATCCCCCCTAGCCTGAACCGTGTATCACAATGTTCTCCCTTTCCTTCTTTCTCTTTTAGGGGCTGGTGAGTCAGGAAAAAGCACTATTGTGAAACAAATGCGAATCCTACATGTCAATGGATTTAATTCAGAGTAAGAATTATTGACACTTTGTGACTTATTTTTCCTTAAATGTTGGAAACAGGTTAACACACAGTACGCTAGGAGATTTCTCCTCTCATCCCCTGTGTTTTGGTGGCTTGACACTGTGTTTTGAGGGAGGGAGGGCAGTGAGAATAAGGAAATTGCTGCTATTGTATGTTTGCATTTTTTCCTTCTGGCCCCTTTACTGTATTTTACACTGTTGCTACTGCAGCGCTTGACAGGCCCCTGTGTAGCAACAACATGGCGACTACTTTTTACATAGAAGCAAATAACCAAATATTGCATCTGTCTGTAATATAAAAATACATGTCAAGTCATAATCAGGATGACACTGTGTGCTGTTTTTCCGGTGCTGGGGTTAGCGTAAAACTGAAACTAATTTTGCCTATTTGTTAGAAATCATCCTGTTTTGTGAGGCTACATCATTTTCTCTCTGAAAAACTCTTTGCCAGAAATCATTATTAATCCATAGCATTCATTTTAGATATTTGTTGGCCTTCAACTACGTGTTTTTAATTTAGAGCATGTTTACAGCATGCTGTAGAAATGAAGGAATTACTTCCAGTTCCATCAGGGGAGGCTTTGCAGATGTGGCTATGATTGTCTGATTTAAAAAAATATATTAGGGATGAATGTGCATTGCTCTTCATACTATGCAAGAAAATAGATAAGGGGGAAATGTATTTGTCTTGCCTTTTTTTTTTTTCTGTTAGTATGTTTTAATGATTGAAGAGCAGATAAACAAGAGATCAGTGAAAAAAATTAAATGCAAGTGACTGAACTGCTTTGGAAGAAAAAGTCAAAGTGTTAATATTTCTGTTTTAATGCAGAGAAAAGAAACAGAAAATACTGGATATTCGGAAAAATGTTAAAGATGCGATTGTGGTAAGAACACACTTTATACTGTTCTTAAATGCTTGGTTGTACTGGAAATTATAAGGATTATGCTCTCCAAGATTGTGATGAGAGAAATCCCATTTTGCTGATCAGATTGGATTATCTTCTATTGATCCTGTATCCTAGATTTATCCAGATTAATGTGGTTTTTTTTTTTGTTTTATTCAATTCTAGACTATAGTTTCAGCTATGAGCACTTTAATACCCCCAGTTCCATTGGCCAACCCAGAAAACCAATTTCGAATGGACTACATCAAGAGTATAGCTCCTCTTTCTGACTTTGACTATACACAGGTAAGAATAGAAACCACTGGTTTATTCTGCTTCAAGGGGGAGCATGTTGCTTCGCTTTGATTTACTGAAACCTTGGGGTTTTTTACTTTTTGGAAGATGGTCATGGAAAGACCTTATGCCAGCATCACCTCTGGTTAACTTTCTTACAAGCCTGTGGTGGTTGCACCTGTTTTATTGGTGCAAGGTTTTGTTGTTATGGATTTGTTTGCTGCTGTTTGTAAATGCTGTTTCTGCATTTAGTTCTCTTCAAATTTTCTGATGCAATCCTACATATTGACACATCAAATAAGACTTTGTTGAAAGCTGATTTCCTATGTGGAATTAGATGCAGGATGTTAGTCTGAGGAGTTACTGCCTACCTGCAGAAAAGGATATAAAAGGAAGTAATAGACTAGAGTGGCCTCTGTGTTGTTTCCCATACTTAGTGCACTTCAGAGTGGAAACCTGCGTAAGCAGTGGTCAAGTAAGGTGCTTCGCTTCCTCATGTGTTGTGGTTGGCATGGGCAGAGGTTTGCTTGTATGTAAATGTTGCCTTAATTTGATGTGGAATAAATGCGGGATTTCTGCGTGGAGGCTAATCTTTTGTAGACAAATGAGAGATACTTTTCAAATTAACTTGTATAGGCATCTTACATTATTTTTATCTTTTTATGTTATTATTTATAGGTACATGCATAGAATGTTTCATATTTTATGCATGACATGAAAGCAAGTGCATAGACATTCTGAATTTTATTTTTGCAGTAGCACAGTCTTTAATTTGCCTTAAAATGGTACTGAAAGCAGTTTGTTATGGATACAGTAAGGACTTAAAAATATCTTCATTTGTTGCCTAAATGATTGTGAGTTGTACATGCTATCAATACTGCCAAAGAAGCCATTTACAATAGAGTGTCTTTAGGTTATTATTGCTTCAGGGTGCAAGGAGGAGAAGGGGAAGAGTCGTTTCTTTATTATATGACTCATATTCTCTGATGTGTGGTTTTGCCTCTGGTAAACCTACCACTTTAATGGTTCAAGATAAAGAAAAATTATCAGACATCTTGTACAGTTAGAATTTAACACAGAATGCAGATGTTAAAAAAAACCAACTGCAAGGTACACCCACATATTGCATAATTGCTCAATTTGGTGGATGTAAGTTAGTGAAAATGAGAAACTCTTTTGAAATGGAATGTGAGCCTGACATGAAGTATTTGTCTTATGCAGGTATTACAGTTTGGAGGCATTTGTTGCTCATTTTATGTGGATTTTTTTTTTTTGCTTGAGTTTTGACCCTTAGATGTTTGAGTGAAAAAAAATGGTGATACATATACTTTGCAGTTCTCTATAGTACATCTGTTCTTTTGAGTTTCTGGGATAAAAGAAGGTTAAACTGGATTTTCCATAGAGCTGGAGTTATTTTTTATTTTTATTGCTTTCAAATTTTCTCTTTTTTCACAGAAGTTGACTATATCTACTCAAATTTGACTCATGGCTTGGTATTTTATATAGAGGAAAACTTAGCCTTCTTGGAGGGGAAAAGAATAGGACCCAGTGGACTTTGAAACAATTAATAATTCATTTGAAATCTCTATTCAAAGTCGATTTTGGTTTAAAATAAAAATATTAAAACGTGGTTTTTAATTAAGTAGGTTTCCTGAAAATACCATCATGTTATTTGAAATAGTGTCAATTACTAGTCCTAATTAAAAAAAAAAAATTAAAAGTTGTTACAAGTTTAAAAGAAGAAGAGAAATCTAGTGCTGGTTTAGAAATAAATCTATTTCTGTGTCACTTTCGTATTTTCCCTTCTGTTTTCAATTCATAGGTTTAATATTTGTAAAATGTAAAGTATACCTAGATTTTTTGGGGATTTTAAGTTTTTCTTGGTTTAGAATGTTATTTATCTCCAGGAGGATTTGTGAGCGAGGCAGATTGAAAAAAAAAAAAAGCTATTGTGCTTCAGGGCTTGATTTTACTCCAGTTTACGCCAATGGTAAAGTAAAATTAGGTTTCCAGCTGAAATAACTTTTGACCCATTTAGTATTTTTGGATAAGGACAGATATAAAAATAAATACTTGGATAGTAATCAGTCAGGCATCCTCTGCTAAGCATTACTGATTCTGTCATTAATAGCTGATGGATGGAGTCAGGCCTTCTGAGCCCAAACCAATACGGCATTTAGCAGTAGACATTCAAGACTTCAGGTCTAATCATCCTTACTTCAAAATAGTTGTAAAGGAAAAAATGCTGACTTAGGCAGCTCTGGGGCAAATTTTGGCACCTTCTATAAAGTGACAAAGGTTACCCTTCTTTGAAGGAGGGAAGAGGCAGCTTTAGGGTTTGTAACAGTATGAATGGTAATGAGTTGTTAAAGACCCTTGGTGTTGCGATTTGAATTACAGACGTGTCATTTTTTTGGATGACATTAGCCATGTAATCTTTGTCATAAAAATCAATGTGTGTTAGTTGAAGATGGATTTCAGATACATTGCATGCCACATGTGGGAAAATGACTACACCTTATCATGAATCTTTAAAGAGAGATTCCTGATGAAGTGCAGAAGCTTCACTGATGGCACATTATGACCAACACTCCTGGGGCGCTAATTTAAATATATTTGTGGCATATTGGATGTGCTTGGACAGATTCTTAAACTGCATACAAATGAACTAATACATATTTAATTGTGAAAATTATCCTTAAAATAAGTGGATATGAAAATACTGATTTCCTGTGGGTGAAATCATACTCTTAATTGCAATTTATGACTGAAATTCCAAGAACTTGAGTAAAGATGGGGACTTCAAATTTAGACTCTAAGGTATTTTGGGTCTTTGTTTGTCTGGTTTTTTAAATTACATACCTCTCTATAAAATGTAAGCAGAACATTTTATTTAATAGTGATACAAATTTTAAAACAAATGGTTTTCCCTTTACAGCCTTTTAACATTACTTTAAGAGTCTGTGGAGTGCCCCTCACAATAGTTTTACTTACTCTAAAAAATCATAATTTAATCTGGTTAGGTTATGCTACCTTGATGATTCATTTAGTTGATATTAAAAAAAAATGAAAGCTTTCTAGATTTCTGTTACAATTTTTATGTAGTCTTTCATTACTTTTATAAAAGACTGTATAATTTTTACAAAGTATTTTGTGGCTGACTGATGCAGTCTAATTCTATAAATGATAAGAATTAGAGCTAGAATTTTTACAAAATTAATAAATAGAAATAAGTGAAGTGTCCGCTGTATTTTCTTCCTTGAAGTCATGACAGGAATCAAGATAAATTTTTGTCTGACTAGATTAGGCATTATCTTTGCTCAAAGGTGGAATCAGCTTTAACACTGGAATTGTAGCATGCATGCCCTATCAAAAAGATTTTTTTATTATTTTTGGCAAAGTGTTGATTGATATTTGCTAAAGTTAACAGGAATTGACCTGCTGCAATTTTAATCCTTTATGGATGGGGATTTATTTTGTCCTTTGTGAATGAGGGTGAACATGTTAAGGCCATATTATGCTGGTAGCTGTGGCGTATTATGTAAGTCTGTCTTTACTCAAGTTCAGTTGTCTTTAATAAAGTTTTTGAATTTTGTGGGAACTACAAAGCTGCTTGGTGCATAATCCCTTTACCCTCTGCCTTCACCAAAAGTGTAGCCAAATTAAGTTGCTTTGCTTAAAATACATCTTGGATGAAGCTCATCTGATCAGTTCTGTGTGGGTTTGTAGCAGGTAATGGTCACCTACGCCTGGGCTGCATAGTCAGGTGTTTGGCCATATGAACCAGTTACCAGTGGACGTGAATCATCTGCTTAGCACAGAACATGTAAACACTTCACAGGTTTTAGGGAGCGGGGAGAGTTTTCAAAAGATTCATCTTCCTTTGCAAAGAATGTTTTAGGGAAGTATTTTTTTAAAACTTCAAATGTAGTGAATTGTGTGGATGCAGTCCCTTGTGCTGATTTTAGTATGTGAGTTTTAAATATAATTTTTCCAGCTATTTTATTAGTCAGGTAAGCTCTTTAATTTAGCTCTTAAGAATTAAATGTTAATGTGGGCATTGACAGGGAAAGTACTTTAGATTAATCAGGTCTGTGGTTTGCTTTACATTTTCAGGTATTGCAATTTGAGTTCTATCTGATGACTTTAATTTTCCATCAGGTTTTCTTCTTAAAAATCAGGGTTTTGTATTCATAATATAAAGACACAATAAAGAAAGGTAAATACTTTTGCTCAGAATTTGATATTACGTAGATTTTGTTAAGCATTTCAAATTTTTATGATACCTGGTATTCAGATTCAAACTTGTGTTGATGCCTGGAGGTAGCTGCTTTTCACAGTGTGCATCTCAGTGTTTGAACCACCTGAAAATCTTGCTTAGGGGAAGTTTAGCGTTGGGCTGTAGAAAATCTCTATCCTGGATTGAAAAAAAAACTTGATAAGTATGGTTCATATATGGCCAAACTTGCTTGGGTTATACAGTTAATGCTGTAACTTTATTTGACCACAATTTGTTTAAGTTTCCCTTTAATATGTACTTGATGTATCCCAAAGGAGTTACAAAATAGCATCATCTTACATTTTTTGATTTTCCAATAACTCACAATATTTCCATCATTTTGGGGAGTGTGAAAATATACAATGTTTTATATTAAAATAACATAAAATAGAAGAGAGAATGCAGTGAATATTGCCACTCAAATAGCTTCCCTTGATTTTTCTTTCCAGATTTTTCCTCTAGGGCTTTGTTTACCAGTTTGGGTAGAATGAACACAAGTTTTTATAACTACCTGTGATACCAATACTTAACATTACTATGGTCAGTATTAAATTTTTAAAATCAATTAGGCTTTTAAAAATTAAGTAGTTTGTGGTGTTTTGTGATCTAAGATGGACATGGGTAGTTTTTTGTGTTTACATAAACACATATTTTCATATTTAAACAAACACAGAAAGTACCTGAAAGGCCAGGCAATGATAAAGTTGTGTAGGTCTGGCATCATTATTACTACCCTTTTAATTAATAACACCTGAAGAACTAAGAAGGCTGTGAGAGAAGAACAGCTGAACACATGTATGCTGTTACAGCTGTTGGCAGCTCCTTAGTCTTCATGCAAAGGTTAAAATTGTCAGAACTGATGCTGGAAAGTAGTGGATATTAGGGAGAAGAAGCAATCAGGTAACCCATGAAATGTCGTTGTTGTGGTAGCAGTTGTTTTCATGCTGTACACTATCAATTAACACCAGATACTGAGTTTGAGCTCTTTTCATGTGAAGAGCAGATTCTGCTAAAGCCCAGCAATACATTTCCTTCCATATGAAATACCTGTCTGCATGCAGATGTGGCTTAAGTGTGTCTGCTTTTCATTAAATCAGCAAACTGAGTCCTTAATGTTCTGATTAGTCTGTGTTAAAGTTACATGAGATCAAAAAAATACTTCAGTGTTACTTGTTATTTTGTTCTTATTCTCCATAAGCAGTACGTTTGCTTTTGATGGATCAGTCAATCCAGTAGTGCTTTCAGAAATAATCAGTCATTATTTTAACTGTGTAATTTCAAAAATACAAGACTGGAACTGGGATCATACTACAAACACATGTAGGACAATTTGGCAGGGGAAAAAATGAAAAAAAAAACCCAGCAAATGCCAAAACATCCAAACTTCTTAAATTGATAATATATACTGGAACTGTAAAATTACAAAATTGTACCATGATTTTCTTTAATTCCTTTATTTTAATTCCTTAATAAATACTCTGACTTCACTGAAAACAGCTGGAGCTTAAAATTGGAGTGGTTTGTGTATAAAGTACAGCTCTTCTGTGAAGCTCAGGATTTCTTGCGTAAAATACACAGTTTGTGTTTGGGATGGTGCTTGCTTGAGACAAAAGAGTTGCTGAAGTTCAAGCATAAAATAAAGTAAGGGATTTGCTATAGTAGAACATTATTCTGGAATAAAAGTGTAACGTATTTCTTCCTCCCCTTGTTCCAAATTCACTGACCCACAACAGTTTATACCAATGATAAATAAAGAATTAAATTTGTATCCCAGGAAAGGAGCTCGGTGATCTACTTAGACCCCCAACAATTAACAGGAGAAATACTGGGATTGGGAGTCATAGGAAATCCTGTACATGGTCACAAATGATCCAAAGTTAATAAACAGAAGTTGTATTCACCAAAAAAAATTAAAATAAGCAGATATTAAATTTTGAGTTTGTTTCTAAGCCTTCCTATCTCAAAACTTTTAAGAACAGATTGAACTTTGAAATATCTGGAGAAGGTTCACCTTTTTCACAAGTACTTTGCATTTTTTAGAGTACATTTTTTTTCACAGCTTACAGTGTAAAATAATTTCATTCTGAAAAGGCAGTTATTTGAGAAAGTCTTATGAACAATGCTGCCTATGAATCAAGTTCAATGTTACATTTAATATTACATCTTCATAATAACACCAAATTAAATGTTTGCTGTCTTATATTGTGAGTCTGATTTCCCAGATAGTGAGGTGGTATTCACACTTTATCCAGCCTGCCTTATTTATTATCATCACACAACACAGAGACTTTCATTGTGAAACTGGAAAGATGCTATAATTTATTATTATTATTGCTGCCGCTAAGTAAAACTTAAGTTATTTCTGTGGTCTCCAAACCTGTTGACATTTTCTGGTATCACTTCCAAGTTTTGTACCTATTAATACAAATTAATTAGAGGTTTTTTTACAGTCAGTCCAGCATCCAGTCAACTACTGCAAATTATTAATAATAAATGTCTCATTCTGCCTTTTTTTGCTACAATTTGAGATGAAAAGTTCATATATTTATATTGCATTTTACTAGGATAAAAATATTTTTACATCTAAATTTGGATATTAGATTTGATGGCAACAGGAAGACTAATAACTTGAATTATCATTTTAAGTAGGAGTGACTGATTCTCCTCACAGAACCAAAAATGTATTCGAGAATCATTTCTGAGCATTAGAATATTTTTGTTCATCAGGTATTTTTCAGTGTGCACCCTAATTTTGAATTTTGGAAAGGCAGAATCAATAGGTTAAAGCCTGTACTATTATTGTCTTTGTCGTGGGCACAGGTCTGTGAAGGACACAGATTTTTTTTTTTAGAGTGGGGTTGCTTTGGGGGTCTGCTGTTTTGGATTCCTTCCCAACCGTGGCTGCTGCCAGGGTGTCTTCTGAGAGCGATCCTGCGATGCGGAGGTGGCAGCAGTCCTGTGCCATCCTAGGAGGTAAGGTTTGGAAAGACAGCCAATGGAGTGGCACTGATCCCTAGGGTGGTGCTTGACACAGATGTAGTAGCCTGGCCAGAATCACAAACTGATCCTGATTCCCAGTCTTTCTTCAGGCAAGAAACAATAGAAATTCTTGTAATTTTTACCACTACCATTGATTTGTACTGAAATCTCTGTGAAAGATTTAATTACCAAGTAGTTTATATATTAAGATTTGACATGACCATCAAATGATTGCAAGAAATTCACTTGTTTTTTCCCCTTATGTGTAAATCAAACTGAATTATAATGGAAGTAAACGTAAATAAGTGCAAAAAGTAACCACACTCTTAAAGAAGACGCACTGTCCATTTAGTCCAAGGATGATGACATTTCAGACTTTCACAATTGGCACTTTTCAGAAGAAGGGTATTGAAATTTTTGATGAATTGCCATTGTTTATAAACTATTAAAACAGATTTTCCATCACAACCAAAGAAAAGGTAGACATAGCAGAGTATGTTTCAGAATTGTCTTTATTATCAATTAATTCTTTTAATCTCTTAAGCCAAAGATCACAGGTCAATTTGCTGCTTTTGCCATTTTTGAGTGCTCTGGAAAAGTAGTGTGTTTACTAGTCAGAAAGAATCTTTGTTTTTTACTTCAGTGACCATGATAAAAGTGTACAGATCATGGATAAATCATCACACGTATGCATCTTGTCATTGAAGCCAGTGGAGTCCTATGGAACAGAGACTATCACCTACTCAAATAATGTTAGTGTCATTATTTAGAGCTCCAAAGACATGAGTGCTCATGTGCACAGCAGCAAAGAGCTGCATTCCCTTTCCTTCAGCACCTGGTGAGATCACAGCTTCTCTTTCTGCAACAGTGTTGAGCATTGCCAGCTCAGGCCTCTGCTTGTTTTTTTCATCACCTCCATAGCTTCATCCATGGCTTGTACTTATTGTCAACAGCGGATTACCTCTTTTAATGTCAACAAAGACTGCATACACAGACGGGATATTTTGTTTGCAGAAGGTAGCAACCTGAGCTGAGGAACAGAGAACAAGCTAAACAGTGTGAACAGAAGACTCTATGTATACCTTGCATACACTGAGGTAAATAGGCTGAAAACCAAAAAGTATTATGAACAACTTTTTTCCCCTGAGGATTTAAGAAGCTCTTTATAATAAATATAAATAGGACTCCCATAAAGCAGATAAAAGGCAAGAACAATGCACATTTGCCATTAACTGCTAAAAGTTTCCATAAAATGTTTATGGTTTTGTTCTGTCACTCATGTCACATAATTTGTTTTTCTGTAGTTAAAGCGATTCAATTCAGGTTGCAGGGCCTTCTCTTTAAAAGGAGTCAGGAGGAGAATGTAATTTGTACAACATGGTTTCAAGTTCATATTGCCTTTTACTTTGGAAACTTGTAATAATTTCTTGGAACAGAGCTACCTCTGGTTGTAAGCATGCCAGCTATCACATGAAGCATGCAGATTAGGGTTTCTTGCTTTAAATCTGCAGATTAATTTTGGTTGGTTTAGAGTGTAGTCTTGTAATTAATCTACTAGTATTTGTTTTAAAAACCTATGCTGGATGTTTTGAAAGGATATTTATCCTTAGGCAAGAAGACTATTGGAATTTTTTCTGTTATGTCGACGTTAGAGATGAACTTTTCCTTTTAAATCTTTTAAAAGTAAACATTTTCTGACACTTCTGCCAATTCATTACATTTGAGTTTTCTTGCTGCTGTCAGTAGGACTTAAACATATTTTAATGCAAATAATTATCCCACTATTTTGAACTGAAATTGTTTAGCAAGATAAAATAGGCTAAAGATATGCAAGCCCTCTTATCTCTGTTAATTTGGTGAATGCTTTTTGATCACGTCCACCCTCACTTCCATAGGATGTTAAGTGACAGAGCTGTGCAGATCATTCTTTTCTTAACATACACCCACATACTTTCTTTCATAGGAGCTAAATAATACCAAATTTAAGAGCTGTCAGGTAGGAAAACAAGAAAAGGCAAAGAATAGTTAACTAAAATAGGGGAAAGTGTGTCCTCGCTGCCCTCTGTGCAGACAATGAACTGCCCCTTGCCTGCAAACCTACAGCTGACCACAAACAGCCGCAGGACCTGGTTGTCAGCCAGCTCTGGAGTGCCTTTGGTGCAGGCTGTGTGCCTTGAGGAGTTACCAACTCCAGGCAAAAAGCAAACAGACAAAAAAAAAAAAAAGGTGGAGGGGAAATGTGAATGAAAAAACTATGCAACAAATATACAGTCACTAGAGGAAGAGGTCAGGTGTCACCACTTGCTACTGAAACGGTGTCATTAATTATTAGATTTCCAGCAGGTATCATAGCAGAGTGAGGCTTCATGGTAGGATTTGTAGCTTTTAAAATTTGAGTTTAAATATTGAGAATATTTCTGGTATGCAGGTGTCCCCTAACTTTAGCCATCTTTCCATCTCAGGATATCCGTGCTGCCTGTTCCTTTTGGGAAGACTCGCCTATTTAGGATAGCATACTTTTAGTTGAACAGTGGAGCTTTTCTTTTTCCACCCCTAGAATTAGCATTTGTAAACACTGTTGTTATCTGCTGAATTTCTGAATTTCTCCCAAGATTTTATTTAACAGCAGCAAACTTTACATGCTAACCAACAGCAGAGTGTGGGTATATCATGGACCGAAAGAGTAATTAGTCAGGGGATGTGTAAGTGAGAAATCATAATTAAAAAATAATTTTAGGGACTAAAAATCATGTCAGTAGAGGAGGATGGCTGTTGACATTTCTGAGAGCCAGCCATTCAAACCACAGAGGATTTTCACTGGATTTTGAAGAAATAAAGGATTAAATTTCGTCCTTGGCCTTCAGTTCTGCAGGGCAGGTTTTGATTCTTCTCACTGATGAATGAAAGGCTGGCAAGACCTATTATATTCCATAAATACTGAAGTCATCCTAAGCAGCTATATTCCCTAGGGTCTAATCTTGCAAGGGCTTAAACATTTGGATATTTATGGACCTAAATGCACAGCTAGTACTGCTAGCACAGCAGTCATGCAGCTGAGCTTCCGGTTATGCAGTGATATTAATATAAAAATCACAAATACTTTCAATTGAAAAACAAAACAAGCAAATCATTTTTCCCTGTTAATTTTATATTTGGGAGGTCGTTGAGCACTTTTATGGATTTTCTTGGGGGTGGGTAAAGTTGTGTAGGTTAGAGATTGGCACAGAACTTGAAATAAGCAAAATCTTTTTCACATAAGTGACAGTTCTCTGGATGCTATTAAGCTGTGAACAGTAGGTCTTTTCAATCACCGTGATTCATTTTCATATTGTGGGGTTTTTTTAATAATAATATCTTTAAAAGGCTTGCTGAGCAGTAGGCTGCAGCAGCATAACTTTCTGTGCAGAAGGAAAGGTTTTTTGCACGGTGTCTTAGATAATTTACCTTAAATTGATTTGCACAGCTCACTAAAACCATAAGAACACTGTACCAGCTCAGATCATGGGTTCATTTACCACCAGATCTCATCTCTGACCGTGACTGATAGTGAAACAGGAAAAAGAGTTTAAGAAGGGGACACACACATAGTAATGTTTCCCACATTGGTTGTCCTAGTCTCTACAGATTTATGGCTGAGGGTTTTTTTGACTGGGAGTGGTATTTCTGGATTTAATAATTTTGGTAGATTTTTCTTCCAGGAATTCTTTTTTTTTTTTTT